>BPTQ01000003.1:255816911-256416911 GCA_019973895.1 Chrysanthemum seticuspe | reverse complement strand
AATTGACGGCCCATATGGTTGCTGTAAACAACCAGGAGGGATCAGTGTCTCCAAACCCTGCTCTTAAAAAGAAAAAGGGGAAGTCTCAGACTGGGACTAAGACTAAACCAAAGTCTCAGGGCCCTGAGGCTTCAGGAGCACCGCCGAAGAGGCACAAAAGGCCTGAGACCAAAAAGACACCCACTGACCAGGCAACAACCACCCCCGTGACAACGAAGGACACTGATACATCACAGTCAGTGCCCTTGGTCACACCTACTACTCCCCAAGATCCAGAGGGAAACAAACAACCCGCTGGTAGGGGAGCGCCTTCCACTTTGCCCGGTGATGACATTAGCAAATCAAAGCCTTTGTCTGAGGGCACACTGATCGATCCCAAAGACTCAGGGGAAAACAAACAATCCACTGATAGGGATACAACATTCACTGACTCTGCTAAAGGCACTGGGAAACGCCCACCAGTGTCTCAGGGGTCACTGGGGGACAAAGACTCGGAGGGGAAGAAACAACCCGCCGATACGGAACCCACAACCAATCCTGACTCCCGAGAAGATGCTGGGAAACTCCCACCAGTGTCCGAGGGGTCCACGGGGGACAAAGACACAGAGGGATCAATACCACCCGCTGATATGGAACCCATTCCCACTCCCTTGTTAACGGTTGCTGAGGTTACTGAATTGCTACAATCTGATGATGACCTTGCTGAAAGTGATGATGAAATCTTATCAGCTGGAGAAGAAATGGACGCTGAGGTTCAAGCTGAACAAGAGCCTCAGCCTGATCCAAAGGAGCACACTAAATCACCAGTGAAAGCCACCAATGATGACTCCTCTTCATCCACTGAGGAATTTGACAGATTTGATAATGTTCTCCCACTCACTGAGAGACAGCTCGTTCAGTGGATCACCAAAGCATCAAGAAGATTATATTCTGGGGTCACTGACACATTATGGGAGCAACACACTGAGGCTGCTGCGAGCTATGCTGATCTAAAGGCTGAAGTCCATGGTTTTGATGAAAATGTTCATGAGCATAGGGATCTGATGTATGACAACATTCACCGACTGGATGAAAACATGGCTAAATTCCTCAGACATCTCCAGGGTGTAGGAACCACGATAGATGAAATTCGTGAGTTTGTCAAAGAAGACCCAGCACTCAACTCTAAAGTGCTGGAGGCTATTGAGGAACACTTGAAACAATCCTCAAACCTCACTGAACTGCTCAACATGCTCAAGTCTGCAAATGTTCAGGGTCTTCCATCCTCAGTCCAGTCTCTTCAAGCTACATTGGACTCTATAAATACGCAGATGACTACTTTGGCTCAGGCATCCTCTTCTATGGCCTGGAATCTTGGGCCCAGAATGACTGCCTTGGAAGTTTCTCAGGCAAATTTGGAAACAAAAGTCACTGGTATTCAATCTGACACTTCCGACATCCAAGCTATGATCTCAGAAATTTATCAGGCCTTCAAGGGTCAAGCTGCTCCGTCCCCCTCAGCACCTACTCCAACTCTTGCTCTCACTGACGCTACGACAACAGTTGAGGGGGAGAATACTGCTGAAGAAACTCCTCTTCACACTGAGGGGGAGCAAACACCAACAGTCTCAACAGCTCAAACATCATCATCATCAGCACCAGTCTCTGCAGTACCAATCTCATCAGTACCACCTCAAGCAACAACAACAACACTGATAGTCTTAGCACCAATCATGACAACAACACCTCCCATTATTGCATCATCCTCCTCAGGACAGGACAAGGGCAAAGGCATACTGACAACTACTGAGCCTGAGAGGATTCCCTACAAAATCGGTGACACTGAATACCTCTTCACTCCTCAACAGCTAACCAAACACCTTGCTAAAGAAGAGAGGAAATTGAAACAAGCTGAGGACGAAAAGAAGACTAAGGAGGCATTGACCAAAGTGATTGCCGAAGAAGCTGAAAACGTGGGAATAGATGCAAGCAAGCTAAAAAAGGGTCAGGCAGGACAGAAGTTCATGGAAGCTCAGGCTGCTCAAATGGCTGCAATGAGAGCTCAGTATGAAGAAAAGAGAAAGAAAACTGAAGCTCTCAGGCAAAGCAGAATCAAAGAATATAACTGGACAATGACCAGCCGAAGGCTTCCTGAAAAAATCACTGATGTCAAAATCATTCCCAACACCAAACCATTGGCTATGAATGTTTACAGAGGAGATGACAAAAGACACTTTGAGGTTCATGATCCCTTAAAGTTCAGTGACTTTGGGATCACTGAACTTGATGAACTCGGTCCGATCATTGGAAAGAAGCAAAACAAGGTGGTCAAAGAACTGATGAAGATGCTTAGCAAAAGATATGAAAGGCTGAGGGAAGCACCAGCCCAACTGAAAATTCAGCCTGCCTTGACTGCACCTCAAGGATCTCAACCACAAGCTTCCACTGGCAAAAGGAAAAGAGTTGATTTCCAACCTGAGATCAAAGTGCCTGGCCTTGAATGCAACAGAGAACTGCCTGAAGGTGTAAAGTTTGTTAACTGTCTAGTGATTGAAGAGCCTGAAAGAGGGCTATTCCACATTGATGTCTACGGGAACCCTGCATTTCAAAGATGGAGTGACATTGATCAGGCTGGAGTAGCTGCAATGATCAGCTATATTCCTGTGGCCTCTCAGATCCAATCCCCAACGAACATCAGGTTCTGTCAAGACCTGAACGCCAAGATCAGAGACCATCCTGACAGGGAAACACTCATCACCAAGAAAGTGAAGCTTGAAGCACTGGGTATCCATCTGGATTGACATCATTTTGTTTTACCTTTTGTACTAGTAATAGGAACTATGTAATCTGATCAATAAACGATGTATGTTTTATTCATTTACTCAGTGTTCCTTATTGTATTCATTAGTACATGCAGTGTAAGAAGAAGCCTTTTGCTCACTTACACTGATCAACCACTTAGGCTATTTGTATATCCAAATAGGGGGAGACTGTTGGGTTCAGTAAATACCCAAACCCCTTAATCTAGGATTTGAATAGAAAATAGCCCAAGTATTTAATCCGTTAACACAAACAGGTCACTGAGTGCATAGTCTCTCAGTGAGTCGTCTTCAGGATACTCAGTACGAGGCGAAGGAGTCTCTCCACTCAGTAAGGCGGAACTTAAAGGGTGAAGACTGAGTCAAGAAGAAGATGATGGATTCAGTGAGTGATGACAATAACTCACTGAATCCCTAAGATTTCTCTCAAACTTCTTACACTGAAGACAAACTGAAGTAGAAGACTGAAGGATGTAAAGACTGAAGAAAGAGCGGGACAAGGCGGGAAAGTTTGAATCAGATAAGACGAAGTCCTTATCAACCAAAGTCAACTTTCCCTGAATGGCAAAAGATCAGGCTCAGTGTCATCACTGAATTTAGGAAAGTAGTCTTGTCTCTTACCTAGAATAGTCTTTGTAAACAGAGACAAAATACATCAGTATTTTGTCTTCTGTATGATGTCAGTTTGTCACTTAGGAAAGAGTCAAATATCATACATGTATAAATAGCATAAGAGATGGAGTGAAAAGGTTAAGCTTGTGAATTGTAAAAACACATACACGCAAGCCATCTTTTCACTCCTCCAAATACAACTTAGTTCCTGAGATAGCTCAGTGAGCTCTAAGAGTTGTGCTCAGACTTAGCCTGAGCTTAGAGAGGAATCACCCAACTTTGTCATTTCAATCCCAAGTACTATTCCGCAAGTACTTGGGTAACGTATTCTTTGTTGATTTATTTCTAATAAGAATATGATGTTGAAAATTACATAGTGTGTTTTCTTTATGTTAATTTCAGTCATTGTTCACTTTTAACTTGTTTCACAAACTTTAACTGTTTTAAACGATAGTGAACGGGGAACAACACCTTGCCAACATACAGGTTTTGGCAAACTACACTTATCAAAATGGCGAATACTGACAAATCTCATCATTGCCTTTGCTATAGCTATACTCCACGCACTACAATACATTTTTCACCATGTGTCCCACAACCAAATTCTTTAATAAGAATTAGCAACAAACAACCAATATGAAACTGGATTAACCACCTAGTCATCTCGTAAAAAAAGAAACAACAACAACACAACAAAACATGAACAAAGTTATTGGCCCGACAAACTTAACCGTTTAATGATATAAGCAGAGCACAATGTAAGTGTGCGCAGAGCGTATTTTCAAAAGTGTAAATGCGACTTCATATAAGCCTCAAGAAAAAGTGTGGCTCAGATTTGCAAGTACGCAATGGCTCAGATTTCCGAGTGTGGAACCGAATTAAAGGGTATTTGACCCGACATAGCTGGAAACACCACACTCGTGGTGTTGCCCTGCCAAGATACGGGTTACTTTCACCCAATACGATCAATATCAACCGCACAAATGTAGTAATATCATCATGATGTGTAACCGGATTAAAGGGCATCGGACAAGCCATGGCTGCAAACACCACGCGCGTGGTGCTGCCCCGCCAAGGTACGGGTCACTTTCACCCAATACGATCAGTAACAAACATACAAATGTAGTAGTATCATCAGCGCTTGTTATTTTTAAATATAATAAGATGACCTGGGAAAAGCAAACCAAACAAATCATAAACACAAAAATCCCAAACCAAATACTCATGCCCTAGGTAACTATGCAAAATTTTTATGTACAATTAAAGTTAAAAAAAACTTGGTTCTCTTGTTAAGTGCGTCCGATTGATTGATTACCAGATTCAATTTAACCAAATTTTCAAAAACCATAAAACCCCAAATTCAATATGGTGATGTAAAAAAATTAGAAATTAACTAACCATTAATGATATTGAAACTGAATGTATTTGGTTGCCCCGTGATTTTTCCAACTATCGATCTTCCTTTAGATCCATTAATGATATTGAAACTAAATGATCGATCTTGCTTTAGATGATGAGTGTGAAGAGTGTGTGAGGAAGATTGGGAAAGAGATGCGTGTGTGTTTTCCGTTTTGTGTTTGTGTGTGTATGTGGGTTGTGGAACATCCGATTGATAACACATAATAAGAAAAAATTATGTCGCCTAACTGTAGCATCATTATTTTAATCAACAGCAAAAAAGTCAACTGTTCACTCTACAGTGTCATGAACAGTACACACGTGAAATATGGGCCGTTAAAACCATAGATCTACTGCATCTCGGCCGTTCAAACACAAACCGACCCACTGTTCATCCATAAACAACAATTCTACCTTTTAAATATATAGTATAATATAATTTCGTGAATTTTGCTGTTATAAGTAGAGCTGAGCAAATATATCCGAAAATCGATCAGAACCGACAAATCGACAAAAACCTGAACAAACTGAACCGACCTTATTTTGTTCGGTTTCGATTTTGTATATTTTTGTAGGTTTTTGTTGTTTTGGTTCAATTTGGTTTCTGTCGGTTTTTTCGGTTCGAAATAACTAATCCGAACTGAGTTATTCGGTTCGGTTTTGGTTTTGAAATGTATTTCTCGGTTCGGTTTTTGATTCGACTTTTTGCCTTTACCGGTTTTCGGTTGAGTCTGTTTTTACCGGCTCGGGTCGGTTTTGACCCAATACTCACCTCTAGTTATAAGTTTAGCGAAATAACAAAAACACCCTTACTTTCCATATTATATTCAGAAAACATATTTATTCAAAAAAAAAAACAATTTTTGTTCATAATTTGTTTCAAAATGCACAAATTTATTTTAAAAACAGACACAATTACTATTTCTTCAAACAAACTGAAAACCTCCAAGATACTAAAATCTATTGAACATAATCCTAGTAAGAAAATAAAATAACAAAACCCATTTCACAATTTGGAGAACACATATTTGATGAACACAAAACCAACGACCTTTATGGATTCAAAATCACATCTGAGTGATAGCAGTGGTTGTGGTGGGTGTATAAGTTTAAAGAGAAGATAAAGCATAAGATTCGAGAGAGAAATATCATGTGTGTGTGTTGAGAGGCTGGTATTAAATAAAATAATATAAAATGACAAAAATACCTTTTTATGTAATGGTCAAAGTTTATCAAACTAACAAAGTAACTAAAAATGGACTTGATTCATAGTAGATGAAAATCACAGTGACTGGACACGAGACGAAAAAAAATGGACTAAAAACCTAATACTCAGTAAACCACAATGACCATTTATGTAGTTTACTCATAAAGAAATTAACAGTAGAAGAGCAAGATCTTTTGATTTTGGATTAATTTTGAGATCGTTTTTAGCATTTTCTGGCCATCTTCAAATGCACACATCTAACAAGTTTTAAGCTCTTAACATCTTGTGATGAAAACAAAGACCATAAAATTATACAAAAGCCATTTGGATGGTGGTTAGAAGGATAAACAAATTAGACAAAGAAAAAAATTGTCTTAATACAAAAAGAACTTATTTTAAGAAGTAATTTGAAAAGTGTTTGTTTATGATTCAATTAAAAAGAATGACTAAAAATATAAAGTGTTGACGGTGTTCACATTAAATCATATTTTATTAAACATGACTTAATTAAATTTTTAAACAAACAAGCTTTTAGATTTCTTTACTAGAGCACAAAACAACATGACGTTAACACCTTCAACCAAAGCCATGTTATGATATCCTTGCATGCTTGCTTTATAACGCAAGCCATAAGCTAGGCTTGCACATATAACATGTATTTGTGTGTATGTTTTTTTCTTTATTATTATATTTTTTATAGCTTTTTGAAAAGTACAGTATCTATAGCTTTTTACTAGTACATGATAACATGACCCGGTTATTTAAGCTTCAACAATTAAACCATTAACCGTCTCATTCATAAAATTATATCTATCGTGATCTAAAGTCTAAACATTTATTTTTTATGCTGGTACAATTACTAAAAGTCCATACCAATCCGGTGATTTTTAACATAACCAATTAATATCCTCACTGATGCATATTGGGTGCGTTTGGTATCCCACTATGAGAATAAGATTATGACTATGAAAATGATTAAAGATTTTTGTTTAAGATGAGAAGGTCCACCACTATAGTAATGAATGATAGATATAATCCATACCTAATATAAATCAAGAGAGGTAGGAATAGATTTTTTCATTAGGTGAGAGACCCACCACTACTATCAAATTCATACCCATTGTCATTTATCATACCATACCAAACACACAGCTAGTTGATTTTGAACTATCATTGTTTCCCATTTTCTCACAGAAATAAACAACGCACACATAAAAAATGTACGCACCACAAAAACATATACGCTTGTACCGAAAGCTATTAATTTTACAAGGCAACTTTGATTTCCCGATTGAAAGTTCGGGAAGAAAAGTAGTTCGGGTAAGTTGATAGTGGGTCGTTAAACAGTAAAGTTTAGGCTAGTGGAAATGTGGAATGTGTGTCGAGGTGGGGCAAACCGAATTCGTATGCAAAAGATATAAAAGTTGAAGCACTAAAAAGATCAAAGAACCCAACTACAAAAGCATGGAAACGTAATCATTCGCACTACAATATGCATGAATGACGAATCCATATTTTGCTAAATAATATAATGTTACTTTAAAGTTTAAGTTTTAACATAGAAAAACGTATTAATAATCACAACAACTAATAACATCATGGAATATATTCGACTTCATTTCATCAATATATTATGGGTTTTTCTAACTTAAGAACACAAAAAGTACACAAACACCCACCAAAAAGTACACATAAATTCACATAAAAATACAGACAAATGTAATTTTATGTGAGTCCATGTGTACTTTCAGTGTATTTTTAGTATGCTTAATTTGTGCCCCTAAGGCACAAGTTAGAAAAACCCATGTATTATAGCCAATAATAGAAGGTGCTTTGACTATCAATAGTATTTGTTACGTAGACGTATTAATTATTAAACCTTTGAAGCTTTTCCTACACAATTTATAGAATAGGCGTTGCTTTTACACAATGGTATCTTTATAGCACACACAATCATTTTTTCATACTTCGCTTTATAATCATGTCATTAAAGAAAGCCTCTAGAATCATACCAACCGTGATGAATCTTTCCTTTGTTAAAATATAAAGCGTAATGTTTAGGCTGACGTAATTAGACAAAAAGAATAATTGTTAATTGAAGATGCAAAGCATCACATGATAAAAAAGACAAAATGGGCTTAATAAAGCGTTTTATGGTACTACCTCTATCCCTAAATAAGTGTTCAGTTTGATTTTTCAGAGTCAAATTGAATCAACTTTGACCTTATCTATTTTTGCGAATGTTATATAATACTTGATGAAAAACATATGAATGGATTTGTTTTTAAGTGTATTTTTCATTGGTATAGTTTGTTATCAAGTATTATATAACACAAAAAAAAATATTTACGGTCAAAGTTGAATCAGTTTGACTCTGAAAAGTCAAACTGTACATTTATTTAAGGACGGAGGGAGTATTAAAGTTTGTTTTACAACAAAAGTGTTTTCATAACATATCATAAAAGGTTTGTAATACTTTGAGTAGATTAGTTATATAAGCACGATGTTGGTTGTTTATTTACTTACGCCAAAAATAATTTATTAGTTTTTTGGAAAAATAAAAAGAAAAAAAATTATTTAAGGGCTTGTATTATAATGGTATCCTATGGTGTGTGAGAAGCTCTTAAAAAAATGGTTGTGGGTTCAAGTATAACTTAAGATTTGTGAGATAATTTGTGGTGTAATATTGTAAAATAGTTAAAATTGTTGTTCAAAAAAAAAAAAAAAAAAAAAAAAGGTGGTGTAAAAAGTTATGTAAATTAGAAGATGTTTGTTTTAGCTTTACTTAATGGACTTACAAGTTTATTAATTTAAGCTCATAGTTAATATGCACCGTAAAGACGGAATCATGACTAAAAAGGACTGTGTGCACACAAAAGTTAAAGTTATAATCGTAGACATATTTTTTTTGAGACCAGGTGCATTTAAACAAAATCAAGTTTTTTTTTTTTTAAATTAACATTACATAGCAAAATTTCATCGGTGTTTCGTGACATCGCGAGACCCCACAATTTCGTCACTAATGTTGAACATGACTATAAGGAGTTTAAGCTTCAGTTTTTTTAAAGAATAAACTTTATTATTAGTTTCATAAAGCATGCGAAAACCATTAGATTCAAAAAGTAGTTCAACAACTTATTGAAAATAAGCTTCAAATTTTGATTCTTGTTTTACCTACAGTTTCAAGATCAACATCAGATAAATAATCCTGCAAGACATGAAAGTAAGTTTACCCTTTTGCCACTAAATTCATAAAGGTTAATGTTTTGAAAAACGGTTTTTCTAATCAACCTTTTCGAACTTTAGTTTCATGGTTCAACCGCCTATCAGTTAGTGTTTTTCTCAAAACCTGTTTCCGATGACCCAACCAGGTCATGATTCAGTTAAATTGTTTAGGTCAACCCGAGTTTTAAAAGAGTAATAAATATTATAAAACCATCAACATGGACGAACCATAACCGGAACCAAGAATGACCAAGTGCATTTACGAAAAACTAAATAAGACTATAACACATTTTTCGAAAACCAAATGCATTTTCAAAAACTGGTAGTCCGTACTTTTTATAAGAATACCACCACACCGTAAAAATTCATAAATTCCCTCAACCTCGAGGGTTCATAAGACACAACAGGAGATGACATGACTGCTTTCCCAATAAAAAACTTGGGTCTGGGTTAGGTCAGGTAATGGGTTAATAAATGGGAATTAATTTGCATACTCATCTATATCTATATCTATACTACTTATAATAGAGGAATGAATCTCTCTTCTCATGGTCTTAAAATTAAGACTTACAACATACAAAGCCTATTGTACAATACACAATGCACTATTAATGATTTTTCTCATCAATCTTAATTTTAAAACTTACAAGTCTTAAAGCTTAATGTACAAAATACAATGCAATATTAATGTGGTCAAGATATTTAACATTGTCAATTAATTAACTGGTCAATAAATACAATTAATGCAGTTATTAAAACACCCATTACACAAGAAATACAAATTATCAAACATATTGTACAACTAACTTAAACACAATTCCTGCATTAAATGTCACTAATACAAATAATAAAGCACATTATACAAATATTCAAGCCCGAACGGGCACGGGCCAAACGGGGTCGAGTCCAAACGGGCACGGGCCAAACGGTCTCGAGCCCGAACGGGCACGAGTTAAACAAAATTCTTGATATCCGTAAATTTATTGTAAAAAAAAAAACATAATAAACTAAAATACATGATTCACCAGAAACTTTTACTTCAAGGTACCCGTCGCTGCAACGCGCGGGTACCCTGCTAGTATTTTTTTATTAGCACACTTTATTATAGGGAATTGATACCCACACCACACTTTTTGATTCATGCACCACTAGTTGTGCATGAATCAAAAAGTGTGGTGTGAGTATCACCTCCCTTTATTATATGCATTAGACAAACTGACTGTGTATATAACATGTTTTAACTAAGTGTGCCAATAAAAATGTGAGTGTGCTTGTCCCTCGTAATAAAGACCAATGTTAGATTTAGGTGTCGTTTGTTTTTTCAGAGCTTTTACCTCTTCATCTGCAAACCATGTCTGCAAAATAAGAGGTACATTTAAGCTCTTCATCTGCAACAAGAAGACCGTTTGTTTTTTGTACTATTGAAGTACTTCTTTCATTTTTCTTCTTTTTCTTCTTTTTTTCTTTTTTCTTTTTCACTAGCATTTTTTGTGCTATTAAAGTAACTTTTTTTTTTCCTTTTTCTTTTTCACTAGTTTTTTTACATTTTCGTCTGTTTTTTATATTTTCCTTCATTTTCTATGTTTTCGTCTGTTTTTTAATGTTTTTGTCATTTTTTTACATTTTAGTCCATTTTCTTACGTTTTCGTCCGGTTTTTTACGTTTTCGTCTGTTTTTTTACGCTTACATCTTTTTTTTACGTTTTCGATTGTTTTTTTACGTTTTCGTATGTTTTTACGTTTTCGGCTGTTTTTTTTACGTTTTCATCATTTTTCTTACGTTTTCTTCCTTTTTTTTAACGTTTTCGTCCGTTTTAATCTTCTTACGTTTTCGTCTGTTTTTTAAGTTTTCGACCGTTTTTTACGCTTTCGTCTTTTTTTACGTTTTCGCCTTTTTTACGTTTTCGCCTTTTTTACATTTTCGTCTGTTTTTTTATGTTTTCGTCTGTTTTCTTTCGTTTTCATTCGTTTTCTTACATTATCTTACGTTTTGTTAGGTAAGATAAAATAACGTACAAAAAACTTATAAAATCATATGAAAATGGAGGAAAGAGTAAAATAAACACATGAGAATATAAAAAAACGGATTAAAGCGTAAAAAACGAACGAAAGCGTAAAAAACGGATGAAAACGTAAAAACGGACGAAAACGTAAAAAAGGACGAAAAGTAAAAAAATTTGGCGAAAACGTAAAGAAATGGACGAAAACGTAAGAAAACTGACGAAAACGTAAAAAAATGACCGAAAACGTAATGGGACGAAAATGGACGAAAAAAACCGACGAAAACACAAAAAACGGACGAAAACGTAAAAATATGATCGAAAACGTAAAAAAATAGATGAAAACGTAAAAAAAAAAAAAAAAAGGTGAAAACGGACGAAAACGGTCAAAAACGTAAGAAAACGGACGAAACGTAAAAAAACGGACGAAAACGTAAAAAAATGATGAACACGTAAAAACAGACGAAAACATAAAAAAAAAAACGAAAACATTAAAAAATGGACGAAAACATGAAAAACGAACATAAACGTAATAAAGCGGACTAAAACTTAAGAAAACAGGCGAAATTGTAAGAAAACGGACGAAAACGTAAAAAAACGGACGAAAACATAAGAAAACGGACGAAAAAGAAAAAAACAGACGAAAACGTAAAAAAAGGGCGAAAACGTAAAAAAGAGGCGAAAACGTAAAAAAACAGACGAAAACGTAAAAAACGGACGAAAACGTAAAAAAAACGGACGAAAACGTAAAAAACGGACGAAAACGTAAAAATATGATCGAAAACGTAAAAAAATAGATGAAAACGTAAAAAAAAAAAAAAAAAAAGGTGAAAACGGACGAAAACGGTCAAAAACGTAAGAAAACGGACGAAACGTAAAAAAACGGACGAAAACGTAAAAAAATGATGAACACGTAAAAACAGACGAAAACATAAAAAAAAATACGAAAACATTAAAAAAGGGACGAAAACATGAAAAACGAACATAAACGTAATAAAGCGGACTAAAACTTAAGAAAACAGGCGAAATTGTAAGAAAACGGACGAAAACGTAAAAAAACGGACGAAAACATAAGAAAACGGACGAAAAAGAAAAAAACAGACGAAAACGTAAAAAAAGGGCGAAAACGTAAAAAAGAGGCGAAAACGTAAAAAAACAGACGAAAACGTAAAAAACGGACGAAAATATAAAAAAACAGACGAAAACGTAAAAAACGGCCGAAAACGTAAAAAAAAAAGGCGAAAACGTAAAAAAAGGGGCGAAAACGTAAAAACACAGACGAAAACGTAAAAAGACGGACGAAACGTAAAAGAGATATAAGATATTGAGAAAGAGATGTAGGGGTTGTGAGAAGAGGTAAGAAGTGGAAAAGAATAGATAAATTATGTCTGCATGGTAGAAGAGGAAATAAGAGATTTTAGCCTCTTATGTCTGAAAAAAAAACAAACAGACTTTAAGGAATACGTCTGCGCGCCTGCAGACAAAAGAGGCAAAGAAGAGTTTCTTTGAAAAAACAAACAAGGCCTTACTTACAAAATTAACAAAAAATCTATTCACTGATATGTTAACGAGTGATTGGTGCATTTTCTGACAATTTCTCCCTTATTTCTTTTTTGTATGAATTTTAGTTTTGCGAGTAAAATTAGTTATATTTCTCTTTAATAAATAGCCCAAAGTAAGTAACAGATAGTGAGTGTCGCATTTTTTGAGAAAAGTGACAAAGCAACATCATTTCATTTCATTTTTAGAAACACTCGCCGGCTGCCGCCACCGCCGCCGCCGCCGTATGTTCAGACTAATTGTCTCCTTCTCCTCTTTGTTTATTTTCATGATTCTATATATATATGAATTATTATCGTGATTTTGTTTATTTTCCCATAGTCTTTTACTTAGATGTACTACCTAGTTAAGGTTTTTGACTCAGATGTACGCGGCCTAATCCCGACTCTCGAGAGGGGAGTTTGTTTATCCTTATGGGCTTATATGAGTTTATCATATCATAATAAACTTGTATAAACCCACAAGTCTAAAAATAAGCCGAAAAATTGGGGCTTATGGAATATAAGCTGAAATGAAATAAGCTCATAAGCCACATAAAGCTTAAACAAACACCCCCTGAATGTGTGCTTATTTGACTCTACTTATATTTCGTAAGCTCTATTTTTTGGCTTATGAGCTTATTTTGACTTGGTAATAGAAAATAAGCCAAATTTTTCGCTTACGAAATATAAGCTGAGTCAAATAAGCAAATAGGCCTGATAGTAAGCTTAAACAAACACCCCATAAGTTCATTTTTCCAGTAGACACGTTCGATTGTAGACTTAAGCTTTTCACCTCTAGTTTATGGCTATTTTTTAATATCCATCATTGGATGTTTCTCTGTGTAGCATTTTTTGTAGTTTTGATTCTTTAGTTAAGATCATAACTCGAAATGGGTGTCTTTGTCTTGCAGGGATAAAAAATGGTACTAATGTCTCAGACGAGTCCATCACATATCCGTACTGAGATTCTACAATGCAAAAATGGTACTAATGCACTTTACAGCCGATCACACAACACAAATGCATCTAGAACCTCTACCGTTGCCTTTCCACGGGATCCCTCTAAGACTACCCAAAGTATGCATGTAAGCGCTATTGGCACAAAATCCAAAAGGGGCGATCAAGTAATTGTTGCTGCAAGTCCTCCCACTGAGGATGCTATGGTTGCTACGGAGCCACTTACAAAAGAAGATCTTGTAGCATACCTTGCTTCCGGGTGCAAGCCAAAGGAAAACTGGAGGTTTAACTTCTGTTTCTCATGTTCATTCGTTGTTAATCGTATTCTATGCTCAGTATCATATATCATATATAGCAATTACACATGCTTTTTTAATGATTGGTCGTACTTTGTTGATTTGGCAGAATAGGAACTGAACATGAAAAGTTCGGTTTTGATCTTAAAACGTTACGTCCTATGACATATGAACAGATTGCCCATCTGCTCAATGCTATTTCCGAGAGATTTGACTGGGAGAAGGTCATGGAAGGGGACAACATTATTGGCCTTAAACAGGTAATCTGCATATTATATGTAATTGATATCGATAGAATGCCTTTATTTGAAATTTAGGCCTCATTCGACACAGATTGTGTAATCTGCTCATGCATATGCATCTATGAAAAGCGAAAAGTGGACAGAAAATGGTGTTTCGGGTATTTATATGTTTTTGGAAAACCTATTTACAAATATTTTAAGTTGACAGTTACGAACTGTGTATTTGATTTTAATGCTAATATGGTTATAAAAATAGATACCTTGGCTTTTTGACTTTAAAGAGGTTGAGCTTTTAGGCAGTTATAAACATGTCTTGCCAAACGCAATTCCATTTTGTAGAGATCACCACTCTGTTTGTAACACCAAAATGATAGCAGAAAAAAACAACATATAAGGGCTTCCCAACCATACCTAAGCATTTTGTTCCTTGACCTGGCCGTTTGGTCACCTCAGGACGTTTTATTCTTTTATCATTCTTAGGTTAACCTTTTTTCTGTTTTAGGGAAAACAAAGCATATCTCTGGAACCTGGCGGTCAGTTTGAGCTTAGTGGCGCTCCTCTTGAAACTCTCCATCAAACTTGTGCAGAAGTTAATTCACACCTTTACCAGGTTTGTACCATGATGTGACATGAATTTTGTGCAGACAGCTCGTGCTGTGATCTTTACATTAGAAACCGTTTCTGTATTTTTTTTTTTTTTTTCTTATTTGCATCTTGAGATTGATTATTGCATCCATGCGGATTTAATTTACAGGTTAAAGCTGTTGCTGAAGAGATGGGAATTGGGTTTATTGGACTTGGTTTCCAGCCAAAATGGGAACGGAAAGATATACCTATAATGCCCAAGGTAAAAAATTAATATAATTGTATATTCCATTTATCTAAGTAGAATTTTGTTTTTCTTAAACTAGGTTAACCGGCAATAGCTTAGTGTCTACTGAAGCATTTTGATCTCATATTTTGTATCGATTATTTAGCCGGAGATTTTTATAGTAATGTGTAGTTATAGTATACCTTAACCTAGTATAATGACTCTAATGGCATGAGCTGACTGCCGTCTATTAAAATTGTATTCTGCTAAGTAAGGGTGATCTCTTATATCTTAATAAGTAGTCCAAATTAAATAGCTAACATTTTATGTTGCCGCAGGGAAGGTATGAGATTATGCGGAATTACATGCCCAAAGTTGGTTCTCTTGGACTTGACATGATGTTCCGGACATGTACTGTTCAGGTGAGCTCCTTTTATTCAGCTACATGCAACTATTGGTCTTTGGATGGTCAAAAGCTGCATGTTTTAAATTTGAGATTAAGTGTATGCATGTCCTTTTCAGGTCAATCTGGACTTCTCTTCTGAAGCTGACATGATAAGAAAATTCCGTGCTGGTCTTGCTTTACAACCTGTGAGTATGCTTTGGCCCCTCTACATGTGATGCTTGCTTGTGGCTTTGGATTTACAATATGTTGATCTCACTGGTTTAACATGAATCAGATTGCTACGGCACTGTTTGCTAATTCACCATTTACCGAGGGAAAGCCAAATGGTTATCTGAGCATGAGGAGGTTGTTTTCTGCTACCCACTAGGTGTTTTGTGTTACTACTCTCAGATTAATACATATTGGAAGTTATAATGACACTGAAAAATATTCTTTTATCAGCCAAATTTGGACGGACACCGATAACAATCGTGCTGGGATGCTTCCTTTTGTCTTTGACGACTCTTTTGGGTAAGTATTTGATTACATGGTCTTTTTGATGCACTACAGGGTGTTAATTTTATTTATTTCTCAAAGAAGTTATTCTGATACCCTCGTCTATCTTGTGGCCTCAGATTTGAGCAGTATGTTGAGTACGCTCTTGATGTCCCTATGTATTTCGTCTATCGGAACAAAAAGTATGTCGACTGTTCTGGATTGTCCTTCAGGGTATACTCTATCCCTAATAGTCAATTTAGTTATGTAATTGAGTACCCTGTGAGAATAACTGTCATATTTTGCAGGACTTCCTCGCAGGAAAACTTGCTCCACTTCCAGGAGACTATCCAACTCTGAATGATTGGGAAAATCACCTCACAACAATATTCCCTGAGGTGTGTTACTTGCGATCACTGTAAACGTGGGTCACTTTTTATCATTCTTTCAATGTAACTAAAATGGCATTTCTTGCTGCTTCAGGTGAGACTAAAACGATATTTGGAAATGAGGGGTGCTGATGGTGGTCCATGGAGGAGGCTATGTGCATTGCCCGCTTTTTGGGTAGGTCCTTTTCATCTTAATATGTTCAATATGCCTATGAACACCGTGTAGTACATGTGCATTGGTGGATAAAGCGTTTTGAAGCTTCTAGTTTTTTCTTATTTTGTTGGATATCTGTTGTTTGGTGAAACTACAGGTGGGAATATTGTATGATGATATTTCTCTGCAAAATGTTTTGGACATGACAGCCGATTGGACTACAGCAGAAAGAGAAATGTTGAGAAATAAGGTAATATGACCATATAAATAGTAAATTCTTGCTTGTCTGGCTGTTCTCTAATTATAAAATAAGATCCACCATAAACATTGTACCAATTATTGTTTCAGGTGCCTGTAACTGGTCTTAAGACCCCGTTCCGTGATGGATTGCTGAAACATGTTGCTGAAGAAGTTTTGACCTTTGCAAAGGTATGAAACTCTGGTTGATGCTCAGTTTTGGAGATTTCATTGTCAATTAATCTAACTAACTTTTGTAATCAGGATGGCTTGGATAGAAGAGGATACAAGGAAACAGGATTCTTAAATGAAGTGGCAGAGGTTGTTAGAACAGGTAAATTAGGCTTCTTATATCTTAAGCATTTTATGAGGCATCTGATTTATTTCTTCTCATGCTTTTACACAATGGGAGATCAATAATCTATATCTAGGATAGGAGTGGCAATTTCGGGCCTTTTGCTTATGCATGGGTCCTTTTGGATTGCATACTATCTCAAACAGGCTAGATGTGTCTAGCGGGTTGAAGACACCTAAAGTCAAATTTTTATGCATACAACCTCCTAAATCGATTTATTTAAAGATTTAGATTATTTTGTAATACCATTTCAATCTTTATGGTCAACACATTAATCGTTCTATATTGCTCGTTAAAATGGAGCTGTTTTAGCCGGAACCCGGTTTGACCCATTATTCAATTTGCCTGGCTCGCCCAGATTGATCTAGTTAAGTCGAAAGCTACTGTAGTGTCAGCTCAATCAGAGAATCTAACAGGCATTTACATTTATGTGCTACAGGTTTGACACCAGCAGAGAAGCTACTGGATTTGTACCATGGGAAATGGGGACAAAACGTGGATCCTGTATTTGAGGAACTACTTTACTAAGATGCCAGACTTCTTGTCCATATTTCCGTATGTATCTTAATCGATATTTGTAGCTCCCATTTCACTTCCTTTTTACACATTATGAATTGCACATGCTGTGCTTGTAGGAATAAGCTGTATGTCGATCATGGAATGCATGCCTGTTGTGACCGTCACTCCAGCAAGTAGTAGCAGTACATTTAGTGAGTTAATACCATTTAAGACTTCTGAGGTTTACTTTTGCTCCAACAATCGTAGGCTCCTTTGTACACCTGCAGAACTACTAGATTGATGTATGTACTTGTGTTTCTTTCATAAGAACCATTCTACTGGTTTATCATCAAACTCGATCCAACCATTCGCTTGGATTGTAAATCAAATAATATTGAGTCCGGATTGCAAGGTTTCTTCGTCCCTAATTAGATGAATCTTTGTTTATGCAATTATTTAGCGTGGGTTTTGGGAGCATAACAACAATATAAGACCCCTAAATTTAGGAACCATTTTGCATGTAACTCATGTCCATGTGTTAGCTGACATGCACCCATGTGCCCCTCATGCTATCCAGTGACCTACCATGTTAGTTGTTTACCATGGTTCTTGTTTGTTTTTGCAACTTTTATCCTGAGGGGTGTTTGTTTTTTGCGATTATGTGCACCCAATAGTTTATGAAAACGACGTGGCCTAGTAAAACATGAACTTTTAAGTACCTCGTACTATCATCGAACTATAGTAGATGTGTATTGTGATACTGTTGCATTTGCAGGTGAATTTTTAGTAAGAGCATCTCATAGCAGTGATAAATTTACTTCATTTACTTGAAAGTAAGTCGATTAGTCAAGTTATATATGAAATTTTGGGTAAAAACAAAATTGATTACGAGTCAAAAGTTTGTTCGACGTGTTTCCCAATTTTTGCTATCTTACATTGTTTTATGAACAAATTTGGAAAACTTGGAAGGACATTATAGAACTCGCTTATTCTGACTTGCACTTGTTCGTTTTGATGTAAGTGAGCTTTTGAAGGCTGTCGGCGTGTCATTGATCTGTTCATGTTTTAAGCAATTAAAGGACAATTATTGAATAGAAATAGTTTGGAATAACAAAACTGAATTATTTGATTATGATTTAGTACTTAAATTAAAGTATTGGTGCTAACTGCCAAGTGAAAGGTGACCTAAGAGATATACATTAGTAGTTAAGAGGAAGACAACTTACCCTCTTAATTACATTGCTTTAGATATTGAGAATCACTATTAATTACTTGACAACACCATCGCAACCAAGCCAGCTAAGAGAACCATATCTTTCAAGTTATTGCGATTAAATAAACCCTTGTACCATGTACATGATGTGACACAATTTGACTAATACTCCTAATCTGGTCTAGTTTTAATGTTAGGCTGCAAAAGTAGAAAACTATTTATTATGTGCTCATCACTACGAGTGAAGGTATACGTACATGTAATTGAAGTACTTCATAGATTGTGGGTACAATCAAAACTGTCGGACTTGGCTATTGTTTGGACTGTGGACCATTGTCTGTCGACCTTGTGGTTCACTTAGGAAAAAAAGGTACATAGTGATGCTGCTTTGAAGAGATGTCGTATGGAATGAATTTTGTCCAAGGTACTATGTTCATTTGATCGAGTTTATTAGAGATATGAAACATGAGTCTTTTATCAACTACTGTAATTTTTTTAGGCTATACCTGATCTAAATTTGTGTTGGTTTTTACTGGGCTCGTAAGTTTTTATTTTTGCAGACAATGTTAAAATGCAGACATTGAGCTGACATAGATATTTAAATAAGTAGTTAGGGGTGTTTCGGTAAGATTATTTATGATGTCTAACAGCTTATTGCGCTGTGAAAACACAAAAGGCTCATAAGCGTTTAAGTAATACTACCAGCTTCTTTATGAAATTATGCAATGCTAACTTTCGTCAGTCTTAAATTTTGACAACAACATTTGCTGTTTGTTAAACAAGAGATTACACCTCTTTAGTTATGGTGATTTACAACACAAGTAGATAAATTAATGAACATTAATTACAATATACAACATTGGATGCCTTGGATTAGTATAGAAGTGACAGAAGAATTATTGCACTGACCTCAATTATTTCTTGATCCATAATGCAGTGTAGTATATTCTACTCTACATACACTTGTAATCCTCAAATGTCAATTATACCCTTCATTTTTGGTTCTTATAGATTCAAGATATCATAAACCAAAGGTCATAACTGGAAATTTCATATGATTAAGGCCAATCCACCTTGCTGTCTCATTTTCATGTCCAGCTCATTAAATCTGATGGGCTTTGGTTATGGCCCACAACAAAAACATACCCACATGGAAATTCTTATTTTTCAATTTCTTACATGTAATTATTTGCATTATTTTATAGTATTTTTTTAAATAAACAAACAAAAAATATCACTGTCTTAATCACAACACTTGCTCATTTTTTACTACAAAAAGCCTCATTTCCCATTCATCCTTCATTGTTCAAATCACATTTCCTTCAATTTTTATAATTCTTTTCTAGAAAATGAGAGAAATTCTGCATGTTCAAGCCGGACAATGCGGTAACCAAATAGGAGGTAAGTTTTGGGAGGTAGTGTGTGGCGAACATGGCATCGACGAAACAGGAAAATACGTTGGTGATAGCGCAGTTCAGCTAGAAAGAGTGAACGTGTACTATAATGAGGCTAATGGTGGAAGATATGTACCTAGAGCCGTCTTAGTGGACCTAGAGCCCGGTACTATGGAAAGTCTTCGTACCGGGCCTTATGGTAATATTTTTAGACCTGACAACTTTATTTTCGGCCAAAATGGTGCCGGAAATAATTGGGCTAAAGGGCATTACACCGAAGGTGCCGAGCTAGTTGACTCAGTTCTTGATGTGGTTCGTAAAGAGGCTGAAAATTGTGATTGCTTACAAGGTGAGTACAAAAACATTAATATATCTTTCTAAGTACAGTAACATGTAAAAAGGACTAGTAAGTAGTAACATCCTAACATTTTGTTATGTGACAGGTTTTCAAATATGCCACTCACTTGGAGGGGGGACTGGATCCGGTATGGGAACCTTATTGATATCAAAGATCCGTGAAGAGTATCCAGATCGAATGATGTTGACCTTCTCGGTTTTCCCTTCACCAAAAGTGTCGGATACCGTTGTTGAGCCTTACAACGCCACCCTTTCTGTCCACCAACTTGTCGAAAATGCTGATGAGTGCATGACTCTTGATAACGAAGCGTTGTATGACATATGTTTCCGAACACTAAAGCTCGCTAATCCAAGCTGTAAGTCAACTAAACTTTTTTCGTAATCTGTTTAACCCTTAAACTTTTTTTCGCAATGGTTTAGCCTCTAATTTTAATTTTCTCGTTGCAGTTGGCGACTTAAATCACTTGATCTCAACCACCATGAGTGGGGTCACATGCTGCCTCCGGTTTCCGGGTCAACTCAACTCTGACCTCCGTAAACTGGCAGTAAACCTCATCCCATTCCCCCGCCTTCACTTCTTCATGGTTGGGTTTGCCCCGTTAACTTCCAGAGGATCACAACAATACCGCGCCTTAACCATCCCAGAACTCACTCAACAAATGTGGGACTCGAAAAACATGATGTGTGCAGCTGACCCACGCCACGGCCGTTACCTCACTGCCTCAGCCATGTTCCGTGGCAAAATGTCCACAAAAGAAGTAGACGAACAAATGATCAATGTACAAAACAAGAACTCGTCTTATTTTGTTGAGTGGATCCCAAACAATGTAAAATCAAGTGTTTGTGACATCCCACCAACCGGGCTCTCCATGTCGTCCACTTTCATAGGAAATTCAACTTCGATTCAAGAGATGTTTAGGCGCGTTTCTGAGCAGTTTACAGTTATGTTTAAAAGGAAGGCTTTCTTGCATTGGTATACTGGTGAAGGTATGGACGAAATGGAGTTCACCGAGGCCGAAAGTAACATGAATGATTTAGTATCTGAATATCAACAATATCAAGATGCTGTGGCTGATGATGATATTGAAGAAGAGGAATATGATGAAGAAGTTGATGAAAATTAAAAGTCAAAGATGTGAAAGTCAAAGGTGTGTAATATTATGAATGGGGTTGATTTGTTTATGTATTTTGGGTATTTTCCAATTTTATTCTTGTATGATTCCTTTGGTTATTGCCAAATAAAGTATTTCAACTTTTATCTTTGAGGTAACTTGGTTTGACCAAAGACATTATAAACTCGTAAAACAGTCGATAACTCTAACAGCATATCCTGCGAAATTTCAGTCTAAACAAGTGAATCAAGAAATTTGTAAGGAAATGACAGGAAGGGGAAAAAGTTTACGAGTTTAGTTGCATACGAGTGAAAACAAGCCCATGTTCTTAACTGCTGCTAGATTACAGAATAGCACACCATATAATTACTATCAGCAAAATATGTGTAAATTGACAGTTGAATCCCGTTATACACCTAAGATATCTATATGAACTTCAAAGTTCTCTAACCTGGTGTCAAGGATTAAGACGCCATTCATCACCTTCATGATGTGACGTCGCTAAGAACCCCCAACTAGGATTAACTCACGCTACACTATGCTATAAAAACCAAACAAAATTTACACCATTTTCTGTTATTAAGCTTCTAGTTTCACATAAAAATGTCACCTTTTTCTTGGATGATCACCTTTTGATGTTTTCTAGGATGGTTTAAAAAGCCGGGTGAGAAAAGCTTTAGAATGTTTCTTTCTTGAAAATTATCAAGTGACGCGCTTTTTCTCTTCCAAAACGGACCCTTCCTTGAGTGCAATTTGTGCTTCTTTTTCCCTTCCCAAAGTATAAAGTGAAACAGCTTGCAAGTATTTAGCAATATGCCAAACCTGGGAGATGACTTGTGTTTGTACAGCATCATTAAGTGCTTCTTGTGGCATATCGTTCATGAGATATGATAAACTTCGACGTGCATAGACTGTTGGCGAGACCATGGTTCCTACATCGATGAACTGAAGAGAAAAGACCAGTTATGGACTATCTCAAGATTAAAAACGAAAGCGAATTTTAAATTGTTAACAGAATTGAAGAATTTTCGAGTAACCTGTGTATAGTAGTCTATTGCAGTATTAAATTCTTTATGGCGAAAAGCAACGTCCCCTTTCTTCTTAGCGTTTAATGCGTCCTGCATCTGTTTAGTCCACATCTGGAACGAAAGCTGCAATCCATAACAAAAGAACCGTAAATTGCAAGTCCATTGACTTTGAAATGAGCAAGTCAAACAAGAAACAAACCTCCGTTGCTGCTCCCTCGTCATCTTTGTAGGCAAGATTTTCCAAGATTTCATGAACGGCTGTCAAATCCATTCTTAAGCAGGCATCACCGAGAGGGGTTAGAGGCACGAGAAGGCTCCTGTCATATTTACATGCTAAAATTACGGGAGTTATCAAAAAGCACTATATACTTTACAGGTAAGATTGTAAGTAAATACCACCGTTTTCTTTTGCAGTGGAATCAAAGCAGTAACCAACGACCTTGGATTTGGCCGCTCACGTGGCTCCTCCTGCAAACATCTTGAAGCTAACCGTACAAATTCAGTTCTATCATCACTAGAAAATTGTCCTTCCAAGCAAGAATCCGTAAGCAGCTGAAGGTTCCTGTCCCTTATCAGATCAAGAGCCTGAATATCCATATGACGTTAAGTATTAGATAGTAACATTTTTTTTTGCTATTCTAACCAGACACGGTGCTGACAGTTAGAACACATACTTGACTAGGAGGAATGTGTTTTCCGCTTAAAAGGTCAAGCAAAAGTGTGCCGAAACTGTATATCACACTTTCTGGTGTTACTCTTCCTACAAGTTCAAAGAAAATAATTAAATAAATAAAATCGACTTTAATTCATGATATTTCTTGTGGTTGTTGCATACCAGTCATAAGATACTCGGGAGGGGTAAATGCTAAATTTGTACTGTAACTCTTTCCGTCTCGACTGTTCTTCATTAACCCAAAACACGAGAGTCTAGGATTAGCATCCTGCAACATATTACATAAAATTATTACCAACTGAAGACTGATTAAAGGTAACAATGAAAAAGGTAAAAAACGTACATCATCAAAGACTATTCTATAGGCGTTGAGATCATGGTAAAGAGCACGTCCTTTACTTGTACAATATTCTAGAGCTTCTGCGAGATATAACGCTACTCTTAATCGCATTGCCCATTTCATAGGCTGTGTTTCCCCTGTTTCATTATGCACATAGGATTACGTTTATACTAATTCAGCTTAAAACATTATTGCAGACATAAATAACAAGCATACGGAAACTTACAATGAAACAAGTGTTTTGCAAGTGTTTGATGTGGCATAAACTCAGCGACAAGTAGCCTTTCATCACCTTCACAGCAGCATCCAAGTAAATTAGCCAATCTCGGGTTTCGTAGCTGACCAACTGCACTTGCTTCTTCCTATTTATTCGATAATTTTTCTTTACACTATTACTAACAATAAAGCTATGGATAAAAAAGAGAGGTAAATAAGTAACCTTAATCAGTTTTACTGAAGCATGTACGAAACTAATTTTGAAAAAGAAATATCAAAATTTCAACAAAGTTCGCCAAAAATCGTCAAAATAATGCAAGTAAATGATGCTAATAATAAGGACATTTCATACCAAGAACTGCCTCGAATCAGGCCATGCGGATCTATTAAACCGTTTGATGGCAACCCATCTCTGGTTTTGCAGCTTCCCTTTATAAACAACGTTAGGGGATTTTTCTCCATGTTCAGAGACGATATTCTCCACAGCAAACCCCGACGTAGCTATCTTAAGTTGGTCAATGGTATATTCACGAAATGAAGGCAAATCACTTGCCTGACCCGTCCCTTCTTTTTATTAAACAAGATAAATTGTCAGGAAAAAGTGCAGACAGCAACAAAATGGACACGCTAAGCGGATTTACATACCGACACCATGAGATTCTGCAACCAATCCGTTCTTTTGTGTATCACAGCAACACGAGCGGAGTGTAGATAATTCACAACCCATTGCCAAGCTATACTATCTTTAAGCTGCAAAATCACAGATTAAAGTTACTTTACAAAGAACGAGCATTTTTGACATATTGTCCAAATGAAAATGGAAATACGAAACATAACTTTTCTTTAAAAGGTCATACTTGCGGCTATTTTTGGTCTAGTGTTCTTTTTTTGGCATAAGCGGTGGTTTGTTTGCAAGAAAACCAATATGGACAAAAATTTCAGGTCACCATATTTTTGTATCTACATGATCACAGCTTATCCAAATCCACTAGTTCTTGCGGACTATATTGGTCTTATTAGGCTCTGTCGATTCTTATTTCTAATTTGTCTGTTCGCAAAAATAAAGAAAAAAAACATATATAGTGTTGAAGGGATGTTTAACATTGCGTTTTGAAAGTGATTATGTGATATGGAATCATCAGAATCAGATAAATCAGTTGTAACTACTGGATGTGTTCGGCTGTTTAAGGTGCAATAATCACGTAAGCAGTTTAATCCTTAAAAAAGGGGGAACCGACTGGTCCCACGGCCAATATAGGAGAGGTAAATCACGTAATACCATGACTAAAGGGACACGGGGACAGAATTTAAACTTATGATCGACCTCCACTTGCATGTCCCCAACCATTGGACTACTATCGTGGTCTCGTGGAATAGTAGTTGTATGCTTGTATCCAAGCGTTTGATATATACCCGTACTTGATTAATTAGGAGCATAAAGCTATATCAGAACCAGAATTCGAAGCTAATTCTAAGATGATTATCGAAACCGATTATTTATGACTTAAATCAACAAAAAAATTTCAAACTGCACACCATTTCACATTCACTAATAGCTGCAAATTGCATTCACAAATCTAATATTAACCAAAAGAGTAACCATGCATACTTGTCAAGAAGAATCAAGAAACAGCAAGTGGAACAGTATTATAAGTACCTTTTTATGGCTTCAAACTCCAGAACCAGATTACTGTCTTCAGCACAATCAAAATCAAACACGTATCAAGATTTTTTTTTTTTTTTTAACTAATATATATGGTTCAAATTTGGTAGAGCTTCTTGACTCAGTTGAGTAAAGACTTAATAGTGGGTCAAGTTTATGCGTGTTGAACCAATCAGAGACGATACATCATCATCAACAACTTTGGATTTTCTCACATATATATACAAAGCTAGCTAATATATATATTTGTACTATTTATTAAGGTTAATATACCAGCGATCCATCAACTAAAAGATTATGAGTTCAAGTACGTATTTAAAAATGTCTAAGATGCTACTAATAATGTACAAATATGTCAAATATCTACTTTTGAAAAATCAATGATCAAGCACTAATAAATATGTAAAAAAAAACATCTTTTGAAGAGGCATGCGTGCAGCCATTATCAGATTTGCAAATCTTTTTCATTTCATTTTTCAAGTTTACACTTGATTACTTTTTTTTTATTTTCCTCATTTTCTACCGATAAAAATAGAAAAAAAGCTATAAATTCATAACGTACTTTACAAAAAAACTCATTATGTTTTATCTACTTTACTTATTGTCATAATATTTAACTGTTTTCATATTATTTGATTATTTTCTGTCCGTTTTTATCCGTTTTCGTAAATCGTTCATTTTTATCCGTTTTTCATTTTAATATGTCCGGATAAAAACGGATAAAAACCGTTTTTATTATCCACGTCAAAACGGTTTTTATCCGTTTTTATCTGTTTTTATCCGGACATATTAAAATGAAAACAGATAAAAATGGAAGATTTACGAAAACGGATAAAAACGGACAAAAAATAACCGAATAAAATGAAAACGGTTATGTATTACTCTATGACAATAAGTGAAGTAGATATAGCATAATGAGTTTTTTTTGTAATTACGTTATGAATTTATAGTTTTTTTCATAAAAATACTACTTTTTCTATTATCTTTTTATTTGTTATTATGTTTTTTGAGCATCACATGTTCAAGATTATACGAGGTCCAGTCTTTTAACTTGTATGTAGGCGGTCTAACTGAGGTATCACCGTGACTATTTTCGACTCTTTCTTTAGCTAATCATAAGTATGTATTTAGAAAGGTTTGAACTCTATACGTCTTGTAACTTTTTACTTTTTTTTTTTACGTTGTTTGAATGTTTCTACTTATGTGTACATGAGTACACGACAATGTTCCAATGTTTTTTTTATTAATATCAAGTGCCTTTTAAATATGTTAAAATGTTTGAAAACTCATGCACATATATTACACTTTTTTACTAATAAAGTCAGCTTTTGGAAGTTCTTTTCAACAAGGGTCAGTATATGTTTAAGCAAATTTAATTACCACTAAGCTTTGAAATTGTTATATAATATTTAGTAAATAATTTATTTTCAACTAAAAAAGATCTTACGAACAACTCATGCTCGTTTACGTGTTATATATTTTGTGATTGATTAATTTTTTTTATGACAAATAACTATCTTACAATAAATCAATCTCAAATGTTTAAAGCAAGACTTGAACCCACAGTCATTTAATTGAAAAATATTCTCGCACATGACGTATCATTAGGACAGAAGCCTTTGTTTCACTCAGGAAAAATATTCATCTTTTTAGTTTCACTTATTTTAGAATAGAGAGTTGAGATGGAGTTCGACTTTTTTCTTAAAAAGAAATTCTTAGTTTGAAACTCAAGATTAAGGGTTCGTTTGGTTTGTAGATACTGTTTTCGGATTTGGATTTGGTATAGTTTGCAAAAACAAATATGACAGAAAATGTATTTGATTGATTTAAAAAGTATTTATTTATTGACTAAAGTTTAAGTTTGAAAATTATTTTGATAAATAAAATAGTAGGAAAAAAAAAAAAAAAGTTTTATCTATGTGAGAAAGAGAGACATACACAAATGTGTCAGAGGTATCCAACAAAACGAGGCAAACTCATATAGTATCATTTTTTGTACGTTACCATCACTATTTAGTAACTAAACCACCAACCAAACATTGATTATGTACAAAGACGGTTAATTAACAAAGGACACATCATCAAATTAATTGATTTTTTAATGCGTTATGCTTGAGGGTGTTAGTACAAAACCTTACTTTATTAGATAGTATAGATATAGATTTGATTTTCATATAAGTTATTACTATGATTTACATCCTTAAGTTAGATTTCATGCCCAATTCTCTTTCAAGTGCTTTTCTAACGTCTTTTGACATGCATAAAAAAAGTTAAATCAATAAGTGAGACTTAAACTTTTACATTTAGATCGACTATAGTAACACAAACAAGTCATACACCTTTTCAGTTGCTACACATAAATTCGTTACATTCATTTTTTGAAATTTAATGCAAGGAACTTATTTGGTAGCTATAAATAACATACTTTGATTGTCTTCACTAATCATCATATCTTGTAGATGATTAATATAAAATCTATGCATGCTGGTTCACAACTCAAGAAAAGCCTTACTTTCTGTTGATTATTGTAGACTACGATTGATGGTCACATTATAGTGATGATATATATCATGCCCGGAGCTGATAGGGTGGCGGACGGGTGCTAGGCCTTCCCTAACAAGCCCAAATTCTGTAACGGTTTACTAGACATTGGCTCAAAATGTAAATAAGACATTTGTTGTTACTATCGGACAACAAAGTTAAGCCCCCTAATTTCAAATCATGGCTCCGCTCCTGGTATATACAGTAAGTGGGGATGTCAAAAATATTAATGAGAGAAGCATAACGGTTCAGCGCGTCAAATCTCCTTTAATAATCTTTCAAAGTAAAAAAAAAAAATGTTACTTCAGGTTCGTTATGAGTGTTTTATGGAAAAGGTATATTGGATTACCTTATACTTTTTAACGTGTTATTCACTTTTCACCTCCTGGACCTGCACAACTGCACAATGAGCTGACCGACATAAAAAGTGTACATCGAAGCATAAAATCTCTAAAGAAACGAACATGACAATATTAATGTACCAAAACAACAAGTCCGACACGTTTTGGCCAACAAACAAAGAGATGCTTTCATCTACTATACGCCTTTTATCTCATCTAGCAGTTAGAATAAGACCGCCAATGTCTACTCTAGATTTTCCTAATCACATTTGCCCAAATTCTGAAAAACAATAATAATCATTAGAGTGCTTGTTGTTTACAATGAGATATCAGATGTGAATTTCTGTTTTATTACAGTTTCTAGATCTTGCATTCCCGAATCCATGAAGAGGCTCATTTTACATGGAGGGGGCGCGGTAAGTTTCAAGAAACTAGACCAGTTCACAGAACACACCTTATGCAAGATATTACCTCAAGCGGTGCTAGGCATCCATCATATCATAGGTAAAAAATCTCATCCTAATACAGAAATCATGCATCAATTCTATTACAGTACCATTTTGTCACCTATAACCCACAAAGCAAATACACCCTTTTATCTTTTTTGTGTTTGCCGACTTTCCTCGTGTATAGAGAGAATTTTGGAAAAACCGGTTAACACAAGCAAAGGAAAGTTATTATTACTGTCAAGACTTGTCGATAGAACAGACAGAATATAAGATTTTCTTCACTAGCATGATATACTTTTAAAAAAGAGCAATTTCAGTAGTGCAACACGTTCCACAACGTAAATTCAACCATGAAAATAAATTCCTCCTAGCACTTTGGAAAGCCACGCTAACATATATGCTTGGCAGTTGGCACCAACACAAAAAAAAATGGTACATTCTTAAGAGAATGCCAAGCAAGATCCGGAAAGAAAAATGACCATCCTAACATATTTTACCCTTTAAGTGATTCAACATGGCAACTTAACGACACCTAAACAAAGCAAAAAAATTTTAAACCGATTAGAGGCTACTACTGCTGCTTGCACTCGGGAGGTCTCTCGGCTTCACCACCAGCAACTGTATTGCCACCCTTCTGCAGTTCACGGCAACAACTTGTAAGATTAATTCATTGAAATCATCGTCAATGACTTTAATGTACACAAATTGAAGTTAAATTACCTTGGATCCAGATGACTGCGAGATTGCATGAAACAAATTATAAACAGTGAATTAGCATGTTCCCAAAAACGAAGCATAAAAGAATATTAAAGGTGGCAAAATAGGCGATGGTTAGGTATTTAGTTTGGTCAAAACACTTTATGATCCGAAATAAACTTTGCGCAACTTCTTAACCTATTTGCCATGTTTCAGAACTAGCTACATTTTCTACCCGTAAGACCAGTTACATGTAAAACATGACCTAAATCGACCCACTCATAACTAAATGTTTAAAAATTGCCACCTTTGAGTCATAAAAACTGTCAAGAACATGTCACCTTTTTGGTCTTGGTCTCTTCTTCGTCTTCATCATCCTCCTCAATCTCATCATCATCAAAACCTCCAAAGTCCTCCTGATTAGCCTCACCCGTAAACCATGAAACCGCATGTGGGATTATCTTGTCTCTTATAGTTGAACTGCAACACAAGTAGAACAGATATGGTGTCACTCACATTGATTCAAGCATAGTACAAAGCCAATCCTGACTTTAACAAGTCAAACAAATAACATTACTCGGTACTCACCCGATATCATAGTCTTGCTCCATCTGGTTTCGGAGTTCTTCAGCCTGCAATGATAACCCAAAGACGTTAAACAAGAAATAAAAAATTTGATGCCATTTTGAAAAACTATACAAATACGTGAATTTTGATTAAAAAAAACTGTAACAACGATGATCCAAAATTGGAATTACGTTAACCGGGTACCCATTTAATTTTTTTATTATTTGACTATTTGAAACGAAAAACAACACCAAACTCCAGTCATCAGTAAATGGATCAAACTTGCTGCGTCTAATGAAAATCAACAGTTCCGGTATTCAATTTTAGTAAAGATCTTACTATATCTTCTTCAATCTCTTCTGCATCATCAGGTGGGCTAAAAAAGTTAAAGAAACTTTGACAGTCCTCAGTCTTTTTGATAGGTTTAGCATTCTTTGATCCCTTCTTTGACTTCTTTTTAAGGATCTTCTTCTGTGTCAAACATTTCCCAGGTAGCCATTCAATGGTTGTCCTGCAAAGTGTCAAAATAACATGAGCTTAATAGGCTCATCCAGTGAAATACAGCAAAAGAGAAAAATGGTTACCCAATTGCTTTCTCCAAAATAGGCCCGTCATCATCAATCATATGGTATATTTTTGTCAAAACAGAGTTCGTAAAGAATGGATTTGTGTCAAAGAAAAACTCAAGCTTAAAACCCTTGGGATCATCCATACGACACCACTTGATATCTTTCAGGTATTTGAGAGCTTCTTCATCTCGCTCTGTGATCTGTTAATCAAAATCAGTAGGGGTCAATAAACAAGCTCATGATACGCATGCAAGATGGTTATATTAAAACAATATTATTCTTACCTCTTCCGCCGTAATTTCGTTATGCTTCATTACAGTTAGCCAAAACTCAGGCACACCCTTTTCTGCAAATATATATAAGATAATGAAGGAACTTGTCATATAATAGAGCAAAATACAGTATTTCTTTCTTATTACCTGTCTGATCCATTGCCTTTGCTCCATTAACCTCAACAACCCCAGTCACTATATCATATCTCTGCAGTTTCACATGATATAAGATGATTAGTTAACAGACCAACGAACCCATTGTAGAGATCACGATTGTTTTACAACCACGAGTAGTTGGACAGTATACGTAGTAGATGTTTGTAGAACATGCTAACAGCAACAAGCTTAATGGCGCATGACTAAACAGACTACACATTAATTGATTAGTTTGAGAGGCTATTGCCATTCAAGGCTCACAGGGTCAGAACATAGATGTCTGTTATAGAATTGGTTACAAGAATTGCTTTATAATTGGTTTATCTAAATAAAAAAATAAAACAACAATCAGGCAATGACAAGTTGACATAATCATATCTCAAATCACCTTTGAATACAATGGCGCATATAGTTTCTGATATTTTGCTTCTAGTGCAGCTCTTTCTTCAAAAAACTTTGTCTCTAGCTCATCATGTTCGCTCTGCGAAATAAATAAAAAAAATGATATCAGCACCTTCACATAGTATAAAGGAAGTAAAAACACCCCTGACCCCACTAGAATGAAGAATATGAACTACAATATGGATACTGCAGTGATAAAACATACAATAATATACAAGTTAATCCGCAAGCATGTGAGCTATAATCTAGATAACGTACTCATGTGTTCTAAAAATCAGCTTAAATTGACATGGAAACGAGGTCAGAACAAGTATTGATACCTAAGGTTCTTTTTAGCGTTAACCTGCATGTGATATGTTCATGAAAACTTCTTTTGTAATAAAAAAAACTGTTCCTGCGTTTCTTTTAAGTAATACAGAACAAATGGACTACGTCAAGAGCCATCTTAAGTTCAATTTTCAAAAACAACTATAAAATCTCACAATATAAAATGCTAATCACAGTCTCTCCACACCATTAAATCTCATAATACGAAATCATACAAGTTCAATAACCAACACAATCAAACCAAATCCAGAGCAGCAGCTCAATCATATAATATGTTAATTATAACTTCATACATCAATTAACAAACACATAATAAGACAATAAGGGTTATAACATCCTTTACCTGAATGGCTCTCAAGACCTCAACTCGCTTCCCAACAGCATGAGCCAAATTCTCGACAAGATCCGAGTCTATGCTTTTAAGTTTAATCTACAAAAGACAGACAATTCATTTACAACCTTTATTACCAAATCCAACATTAATCGCATATCCACAGCCTATATAACTAACACACATGGACGTAAGTGTTTGGGAAAAAAAATGTATACAACCTCTTTAATTTAACAATTTAGAGGCGATTACAAGTCAAGCTTCGAGTGGTATTACCTCAGTAGAAACCATTGGACGAGTAAGTACACCACTTTCAACCCAAACGTATCGAAGCGAAAAAATATTGAACGGAAAAGTGGCAACTGCTTTCTTGCTAAAGGGACACCCCTTCAATTTTAACTTTCTTAGTTTCGGGCACCCTTTTGATAGCTTCAGAAGTCCTGCATCAGATTCTCCTGTATAACTTAGAGATAGATGTCTTAGATTATGACCATACTTCCCAATGTATCCTAAACCCACATCCGTCAATCCACCGAGAGAAACCTTGAAATCTAGCCTTTGAAGTTTTCTACAACCGATTAGCATATCTCGAACCCCCTTGTCTAGCGGTGAATCTTTTATACCGTCTTTTTTACCCAACCACATACGTAAATCAATCAGATCCTTCAAACGGGTTCCTACACACTCAAGAGCTTCATTTGAAACACCTTTGAGATTAACCTTCAAATAATTCAAATTATGACAGCCTTGTGCCAGAGCTATAAGTCCCATGTGACTCACGAACCCATGATGGGTAAGTTTGCGCAATTTCCTGCAAAACTTACCAATAACTCGACACCCACTATCTCCACATATGTCCTCGGTAGCTAGAACTTCCAAATTGGGACAACTCTCAAACAATAAACATTGGCAATTATGTTCCATGTCAGCACATTCGAGAACCAATTCCCGTAGCTGATTGAGATAAGGAAGTATGAAAGGAAACGAAGCTTTTCCCAACTCCTGGATACGTAAAGCATGAATATTGGAGGGGATTTCAAAACCACTATAGTCGCAATCTTCATCAATAATCCCGTACCCAAAATGATCTAGCTTCTTAGCATGCTTAAGGACTTTTTCGAAATCACTTAAATAGTGTGGAAACACATTCAAGGATACTAACGAGTTGCTACATTTGCTTGCAAGACGTTCAACGTCTTTGATATCATAACGGTCAAACGGGGTATGAAAATACAACGACTCCATAACCGAGTTACTCAAAGCCAACTCATGCAACCATTTCCCATTCGACCGAAAATCATCTATACAATTCCAATCTAAACTTAGACTTCTCAAACCAACACAATACCTAGCGATATCCTCTAAACCACCCTCAGAAAACATTTTACACCCGCGAATCTCTAAACTCCTCAAATCACCACCACGGGTTTTCGCCAAAAGCTGAAGATCAGAAACAGACACAACCATGTTCCGTATAGAAAGTGATTTCAAACGCTTAAACTCAACAGCCATATGTTCAATCCACGGGGTGACTGGAACACTACAATTATCGGCAGTATCATATCCATGGGAATAAGATTTCAGTGTTAACGACTCGAGATTCGGGAATCTACGGCTTATACGTACGGGGTGGGGGGCAAAATGCACATGGACAGTGAGGTGTTTACGCGTTAAGGAGTCGATATGAAAATATTTCCTAGAGACTAAAGATACAGAATTAAGGTCTTGTGTTTGTATGTAAGGTATTACACAATCGAGTACTTGTTCCTCCATATTTATAACTACAAAAGTACCTTAAATACCACCTAATTCAAGAGTAATAAGAGCCTTACCGCCAGTGGCGGATCCAGGATTTTTAATCGTATGTAGCACAAAAAAATCAACGGGTCGCCATACTTCACCAAAATTAGTGTCTAAACAAGAAAATCAGTATTTGAGTTGTTTGAAGTTACAAGTTAAAACCAATGATAGGTTGTTCAATTTGAATATCATAATGCAAGTTCAGAAAGGAAAATAAATTTTGGATGTCTTGAAATTAAACAATCATTTTCATGTAACCTCAATAGCTACATGGAGAATTTATTTACGATAGAAAGAAGTTCATACACAGTTACACACACTATTCATTTCTTATACATTTAGTGGCCCACCCAGTTAGCCCAACTAGCCCAACCACTTAACTGTTTCTTCTTCACCTCAACATTTAGTCATCATGGTTTGCCGGAAATGCTTTATTCTCTATCAATCCTATGTATTCCAAATCTATAACTATATCTTAATCACTGGAAAGGCAAGAAGGCCAGTAGATCAACACTTTCAGGAACATAAAAGCTAAAAAATATGATTTTTTATATGAAAGTTTACAGTTCGCTGGAATTTTTCATGTGTGGCACGTGCCACACGTAGCCAAGCACTGGCTCCGCCCCTGCTTACCGCCGCCGGTGACCGGAATTCTGGAAATGGGGTTTCAGTTAACGATGTTGTTGTGAGAACTAAGAACTAAGAACTAAGATAAGATAATGGGCCTGGGTTTTAAGATGATAGTAAGAAAGTTTAGTAATGGGTGGGTTGGGCTTCAAATACACAAATAAACTATAGGGCTTCTCATCTTTATACTGATACGAAAATTAACAGGTTCGAGTTAGGGGTGTTGATCGATTCGGTTATCGGGTTGTTCGATTAGTTCGGTTAAAAAAAATTGGGTTCAACCCGAAGACCGAATTCGAATTTGCTTTTCAGTTCGGTTCGGTTCTTGGGTTGACCCGAATAACCCGAATTTTACAATTTATTTTTAAAAATTAATAATTATATAGATATTTAGCAAAAAATTATATTTCAAGCATAAAAAGTGTTTTTTTATATTAAGATAACATTTTAATAGTATTTATATATATATATATATATATATATATAGGAATGTCTAACCAATGCCCTAAGGGCATTGTGTAAGCTCCCGGAAAATTTCAATGTACCTAACGCTTTAATCAGGAATTTAACACGATCTATTTCGTCATGAAATTTTCTAAACATCACATTTGCATATCATTTGACATATGCATGATCAACGCAGTTTGAGCGTTCATAAAAGATACCGTTGTGATCTAAATAAAATTCCCCACGACTTTGATAACCTTAATATACGCAGCGAAAACGTAAAAATTTGTAAAAATACGAATTTAAATATAGTTAAAATATATTCAGATTCGTATTGGGCCTCGCAATTCATTGGACTTTTCATCACTCGAACATAACTTGTTAATGGGCCTTGTGACCGGACCGAACTCACATCAACTCTAGTTGGGCCTCGTTAGGATAACCTAAGCCCAACACCCCTTGAAAACCATACGGGCCTAGCTTGAGTTCACGATCCAAACAAATGAAGCCCAACTCATTTCTAGCTTTCTCCCTTAAGCCTCGTTGGCTACCCAGCCCAACGCCACACTAATAAAAGGTCTAAGTGAACATGTTGTATTTTCCTTATACCCGAATCGGCTAGACAAACTCACAAACTAAGCAACTTGACAAAATCAAAACAAATTTCTACCTTGCCATAACCATGCAACCGAAAAACAGAACTAATACCCCATGATGAAGTATAAACCGAACCACACTAGCCTAAACACAACTAAACTAAACTAGAGACATGAAACTCTTGGAATCCTAAGAAAATCATGTAGGGGACAAAACCATGACTAGCCACCCTAAACAAATATTTAAATCCCCTAATGTTCCTTGACCACTCTTTGACTTCTTAAACCAATGGGTCATGTGTCCAATTCGACTTGACACCACATAAGCCACACCATACTTGGTTGAAAGGGGACATGAATCTTGACAAGGTTCATGTAACATGAGGCTAAATAAGCTACAACCTAGAGTGTCTAAAGATAAAGAAATAATAGAAGCCATACTTGCTCTCCCTTTAAACCATACAACAAGCACACACACACCATCCACCTAAACTCACACAACTTACAAACACTCTCACACATACACTTAAGAAAAATCGTTCACTGTGGGGGTAGAACAAGGAAAGGAAACATTGCAAAGTGAAGGATAGGAGACACTTGGGTAAACATTTAAGACGAGTAGCATTATAAGGAGAACACGGGGTCTCGAGTTCAAAATCATCTTCTTGACATCTCATCCCCACTCAATAGAGTGTAGTAAGTCTTCATCAAACTCATTTTGTTTCCCAATCATTTCATTTATATCACGCATATATAGATGTTATATCACACGTTAAAAAGTTATACGCACACTAAACCTCTCGATATGCTCACCATCTCACCACACGACACTAATGATCAACTTAGAAACCATACGAGGACTTCTCATCCCCTCGTTCACTATAAAACTCACGTACAAAATTAGTTCATGCGCAACACTAAACGGGCCTGAAGCCCAAGCCGAAAGCCCAATAAGCCCAGATCTAGTCCAATAAGCATCTAACCCGGCCCAATAAGCTAAAAATAAGTAGATAAGCACTAAAGAAAAGTTTTACCAAGGGTTAAAGTTGTCATTTCTGAAAGTTTTGGTATGAAATATAATCCGGGTGGAAAGTGTCATTTTCTAAAAGACCAAGGACTAAACTCGTACTTTTTGTAACTCGAGGGTAAAAAGTGTAAATTGGAAAAAGTTTAACAAAACTTATGATTTCATAATAGCCTCGTAAAAATGAGTATTTTGATCACATGAGCGTAATATTTTCGAATAATGATAAACTTATTTCATGTATAAATGTATATGTAAATATATATTTATTAGAAAGTATATGTAAAAATATACTTATTTCGATAAAATACTCGGGGAATCTAAATACGTTAAAATGATCAACGAATTTACTAAGATCACAACGGGGGAAACATTTCACTTATGCGTAAGTGAGGATCACTAGTTAAGACAATGTAGCATGTAAATTAACTTAAAACGTTAATCACGATCGCACACTATTGGATAGGACAATCCAATGATCTATTGAATAAGAATATTCAATGCTCTATTATTTTGGTCGCGAACCAAAATGCTCATTTACTGAGACTCGCCATCTCATCATTTTAGGTTTCGAGTTGGAACCTCCGCTACATTGTGCTTGATCTATTTGTGCGTGTGCATTATTATCAAGGTGAATTCATAGCCTCGCTTTTACTTTATTTTTGCAAACCCCGCGAGGGAGATACATGCTCTAAACTAGAACACAAGGTTTTTCATAAATGCTTGATCCTCTTGATTATTGGTACTGCCTAAGTTGTTAGCCACAAGTCCCCTGATCATGAACCATTAGTCACCGCGAGTGAACGTAGATATCGTGAATAGTACTATGGGGATTAACGAACCCCGTTTCGGTTATAGAGAAATAACCGGGGCGCACCATATTGAATTTCTTTAGGTAATTGGCTATTACCTCCTTTGGGGCATACTTTCGTACACTGGTAATTCGGTGTATGCAGTTGAGTCTTGGTTTCATGAGCTTAGCGCATAATAATCTGTGATATTTTTCTTATGATATTGTTAGTTTACAATGATCATGATCTTATACTTGTGTTCAACTTATTTTAAACCTATGGACTTCACTCAACAATTTTTGTTGACCTTTTTAAGCATGTTATCTCAGGTAATCAGTGAAGATTATGACCAAGGTGCGGAACGGGGCATGGCAAGGCTTATCTGGTGGTGTAAAACATAAAAGTTATCATTTCTTTCAAACTCATGATCTTTCTTTTGGGAAAAACACTTGATCTATTTACAATATTTTGTAACAAACTATGAGTTTTCGATGAATGATAACTATTTTAATAAAACGTCTCTTTCGAGTCGTTTTCTATAATTATTGACTATGATCTCCATTCAAGTAACACCCGAATTAGTCTTCCGCTGTCATTAAGATTTTCGGGGGTGTTACACATTGGTTAAGATTTGTTTTCTTGTGTTTTTTAATGACTATCTAGGTGGGTCCCCGTCCAAATATGCAATTTTGTGTCAACTACAAGGACTATTTTTGTAATTAAAACCCACAAGAAGACAAATCTTAACCAATGCCCTTAGGGCATTGGTTAGACATTCCCTATATATATATTAATATACAAAAAAATGTAAATATATATAAAAAAATGTATATTTAATGAATTCGGTTTTCAGTTGAGACTACTAAACCCATATCCAACCCGAGAACTGAATTAGTAGTTTGGTTCGGTTCGGTTTTAGCAAATTCGGTTCGGTTCGGTTTCGGTTTTCGGTTTATTCAGTCTTTTCGGTTTTTTCGCTCACCCCTAGTTTGGGTTGTGCTAAATAGATTCCGGGTAAGGTTTGGGCCGACCTATCTAACCCTATTAAACATGTCACGTTCGGGCTAGGATAAAATAAGCCGGTCGACCCGCCAACCCGTTTAAGATTTTTTATTTCATAAACTCATATATTTTATTATGATTTATGTGGGTTAAATATGTTAAACAGGTCGACCCGACAACCTGTTTAACCTGTTTAACTCGAGTAATGTGCCAATTTATATATATAAAAATAGTTAAATGGGTCAACATGAAGCCCGCTTAACCGATTCAACCCCTTTAACATATTCAACTCGTGTAACTATTTAACCCGCCAACCCAAGTATATATATGGGTTAAATGGTTAGATTCGGGTTATGTCTAAACAGATTAGGGTTGGCATAACTGACCTGGTGATTTAAATGGGTCAGGTTTGGGTTGGAATTTTCTGACCCGCCAACCTTGTTAATACAAATAAACCGTAAAAACGTTTATTTATATTTTACGATCTTCTAATGTTTTGTCGATAACAAACGTAAAATCATTTTAACGAAACAAATAAAATACGTAAACGGTTTGAACTAATAGTTTCTAACATATTCACATTTTCACATAAAACACTAAAACAAGTATAAGTAATTTTATGATTTAATATTACATATGTACAACAACTAGTGCTTACATATTTGGGTAAAATATACACATAACTAGTATGTAGTATATTGGGTAATATAAATGGGTAGAAACTTAAGTATCACAACCCATTGACCAAATACATTGAATGTAGTTGGGTACAACCCAAAGTCCATGATCCATGGAGCTTGACCCATAACCCATTGCATGACATCATGCTTATATCATATATGGATAATATCCATAACCCATGGTATTGACCCATACCCATGTGACTAGGTGCATTGCACTCAAGAGATACATTGTATCTAGCTAAAGACCCATGGATCAACCCATGACCCATAACCAAAATACCCATGGGTAAAGAGGAGCGTCTCACGGACCCCTAGCTTTACGCTAGACGGATCCCTTGTGGGAGGGATCCGTGGGATCCGGGGAACAGTAGATTTTATCCTCTATAAATAGTGAGCAATTTCTTCATTGTTTCTCACCTCTTTCTAACATACTTTCCCCTTGAGTTAAAAACTCTCTAACCTCAGATCCAAGAGATCTATGTTTGTAGTTCTGTTTTTGTGTGATCTTCTAGGTTCCTCTTAAAGGCAAGATCACCACCTTTGAAGTCGAGCAAGCTCAAGTTCATGAGTTGCCATGCTTCCTCATCATCAAGACTACTGAAGTCCTCTTGTTGATGATTCTTTTCTTTCTTCTAAGAAGTGTAGTGTTGGAGACATTAGTGAAAGATGTCTCAAGTGTCAAGACGAAGACATTAGTGAAAGGTGCCGATCGTCCATACTATAGGCATTAGTGAAGGGTGCCTAGAAGTCAAGTCACAAGACATTGGTGAAGAGTGACTTGAAGAACTAACTAAAGGCATTAGTGAAAGGTGCTTTAGATGTACATTCGATATGGTGTGTTTCGATGTACAAGATAGATTAGCATTAGATCCAAGGATATTGATATCCTTGATGATGTTGTAAAAAGGAGTTGATCTCCTTTGGGATTAGTCGTTGGTGTAGTGTTGGGTAGTAGTTCCTCCATGTTAATGGAACTCGGTATCTAGCCTAATACCGGATAAAGGGTAGGCGACGTTGTGTTAGGTGTGGTTCACCTTGGAGTGAAAGAACCCGGTGGTTAGCCTAGTACCGGAAAAAGAGTAGGCAACGTTGTGAATGTTTCTCCACCATAAGGAGTTGGTGTCGTGTAGTGATTACGAACTCTCGAGTAGGTGACTCGGGGAGTGGAGTAGGGCAAGGAAGGTGTCCTTGTAGCCGAACCACTATAAATACTCGCGTTGTGGTTTTGTGCTTCTTACTCTTATCTTTTCATTACATACTTTATATGCTTGTTTATCAACATCCAACACACATCCAAATAAATTGACATAAGTTGATCTAAATAGCTTAAAAGGAAGTCTTAATTGGTAAAACTATTCAACCCCCCTTCTAGTTTTCCACAATTGTCATCAGAGCTTTGTTACCAAGTTTCTTGAAGTATATTGTACTTTAAAAACTTGACACGATCCATGGTTAATTGAAAACTACAAAGAAGGTTTTTCATAAAACAAACACCATGTCTTTTAAAACTCTTTTGTTTGGATGTTGATTACATGACAACATTTTTTTTATTTATTACTTAAATGCACTAATCTTCTTTGTCATGTTGATTAGTCAAAGCTCATACCTACCAAGCCATAGGAATCGCTTGGTAACAAGAATACCTTCCCTAAAAAGGTATCTTAAACACAAAGGAGCCGGAATTGTCTAGTGACATTCGTTGTGTCATTTGTAAAGACATTCCTAAGTGCGTTAAAGGTATGATTTTCTACTCATCTCTAAAATGACATTAGCTTGATAATTAAGTATGCCTACATAGGTATTTATATGATTATCTTTTGTGCATATACATGTATTACATGAAGCTTCATTAGGAAGCCTTTTCTCACATACGTGTTAATTTTTCCCCCCCGTTTAAAGTCGTGGTATATAAAACTTGTGTTTTATTTAATCCAAAAATCATATCTTTCTAATAATAAAACAAAACACAAATTTCAAAAATTCCTCCTTCCCCATAAATAAACCACTCGTCGCCCACTTTATCAAATCCCCACTTTTTCAAATATTTCATTTTCAAAATAATTACCTCTCATTCAAAACTTCATCTTCCTCCCATCTCATCTCATCTCATCTTAAACCAAAACAAAGAAGGTTAGTCTTCAACATGGTTTACATCGCCCTCGTGCGCATCGCCTTAACACTCATCGCTCTTGTGTTCCCTATGACAAAGTTCTCATACGGAGACATTTACTTTGTTTTGTTAATCTACATTGGGGTTATATACCCAATTGATGCAGGTTTTACTGACCAGGTCTAAATATTTATAATGTCTCGCTATACCTATGGTCTACCCTAATGCACTAACGGGCAGTGTACCAGGTCGTGTGTAGTGTAGTAAATGGTAAAGCTGAGGTCGTCCCAAGAGCTATGTGTGTCAGATAATTACTAAGTCTAATTGTCACAGAATATAAATGGTTTGATATGGTTTTAATTAATTAAACTACGAATGCAGAATATAAAAGCAATTAAATGGTAGAAAGGAAATCAATAGAGGAATAGTGGTGCTAACCTAGTTAATCATCCTAACTAGTTATGTCTACGTATACTTACTTCCAATTACTTCAGGTGGGGTCAAATTCGAGAGGACAGCATTTGGTCAATTCGCCCTAACCTATCAGCAAAGATGCCACCACAGGAGAAATCAGGCGCACCGTCATAAGTCCTGTTGTTCCTGGTCCCCTAAGCCGAGTCATTAAGTACCGCTACATGCTAGATTCTAAATAGTGAGTGCCCGGCCGTTAGGAACTTAGACACTACACCCCCCAATTCTTAAGTTCATCCAAACGGTAGGTGATCAGTTGGTCAAATCGCACAAGTAGAAAGGGTCGTCAGTTGGTCATATCTTACCCTTCCCGTCTCAGTCCTCTCACCTAGGATCAGTTGGTCATATCTCCTAGGCAATTGGCCTCTACCGCCATTCAAAACTACCGAACCAGGGGTGACTACCAAAGAACTATGCATGCATACACTTAGAAATAATTGTACGGAAGTAAAGGTAAACGTAAACAAAACAACTAAGGAATCATAACTAGGCTAGCACCAAAGGGTGCTTAGCCGCTCATATTAATCATGCACATCAATTCAATATTCAAAGGTACGAAATACATGAATTGAAAGTAAAAGAAATAATAAACGCTAAAGCTTATCGTAATGGTGTGACTTCTCCCTTGGAAACAGCTCCGTATGCTTCCCTAGACCTTCCTTGAGTATTTTCCCACGTTCTCAGAGTATTGTGTGCGGAATGGGATGCTTTGCCCTAATCGCCCCCTTTGAGAGGGAGGAGAAGAGATGATATAAAATGCAGAATTCGTGGGGTATTTATAGGTCAGGTCTGGGTTACGGCGTAACCAAAAGATGAGTTACGCCGCAACCTCCGTAAATGCACTAGATCTGCTAGTTACGGCGTAACCTTATAAGTGGTTACGCCGTAGTCTTCAATAATCCTGGTTACGTCGTAAGTGATGCAGTAGTTACGGCGTAAGTATCAGCGGCGTGGAACCTCTTTTGACCTAATGGAGTTACGTTGTAATCTTTGGAAGGAGTTACGCCGTAACCTCTTGATGAGTTGGACTTCGGGGTCACGCAATAGTTACGGCGTAATGTGAGAGACGAGTTACGCCGTAACCTCTTCAAAATAGGCATACTGTGATAAATCCTTAGTAAAGTTTCCATTTCCGCGTCTCTTTAGCTCCAATACTCGTAATTTACCTGAAAGTGTAAAACAATGGAAAACAAGCGTAAATCCATATAAATGATATAAATAACGAGCATTAACGGGGGAAATTGACACTTAATAATCATGATTATTTGATGTTATCACCAATCCTTTGTATCATTCTTAGCATTGAAATGAAATATTACTAATAGTCTAGTTTATCTAGGTTATTATTATCATAATGTGTTTATCATTTCTTTTTGATTTATTTCATTCTATCGTGATACATTAGAAAGCCATGTATGCATGCTAAATGAAAATGTAGGCTAAAACACATATCTTGGTATAAAACTATAAGATCTAAAAACCTATGTTTTTATCAAGAAATCTGTTTCTGTTTTTTCCAGATCCACGGATCCCAAAAGTTAGTCTAGCCGGATCCCTTATGAAAGGGAACCGTGGGATCCGTACACCTGGACAACTGTTTTTCAGGCAAAATAAAAACCACTTTCTTTCTAAAAGTAATATTCCACTAGAATGTCAAAACCATAAGTGAGTTAAGTGTCATTAGTGTTAAAAACCATTGTTAATAAAAATCTAGTAAAAAACGTTAGATAAACTGGTTGACCACAAAACATCACTTTCTATTAACTCATCTTTTTTATAGGTTCAACTATGATGCATGAATATGAGTTTGATTTTTCACTCACTAGTGTCTACACTCCGAACATCTCTCTTGAGCCCAACACACCTGGCAATCATGTCCGTGGGTTCAATAATCTCGAAAACTGTCACTTCCACGAAGGACGTATTGTAGACACCTCTCTACAATTCGAAGAAGGTATCAATACCTCCTTCCAAGCCATAGGACTAGAATGTCTTCTTGAAATCAACGAGAAGATGTGTCCAAGGTTCATAATGGAATTCTTCCGTCAAGTTGAACTCGTTCGTAACGAAGATCGCTCTCTATCCCTTTGGTTTTATATCAAAAACCAAAAGTTTGTTTTAACCCTTGGGCACTTTGCTCACATCCTCCGGATTCCAAATCATGGACAATGTGCCTTCACCGAAGATTGGTCTCTTGATTCTCTCTTCAACTTTCGTGAAGAAAATAGTCCATATTGTTCACACATACCCTCCCCGGAGGATTTGAATCGCATAATATGCAAACCTCGACCATATTACTCCGATCCAAACATTATCTTCACACGGGACATTCGAGAAGAGTACAAACCTCTTGCACTCATTCTACGTGAAAATGTTTGGAGTCTTAGGGGAAATCGAGAAATCCTTCCCGCTTGTTGTGCTCACATAATGTATTGTTTGCTAACACAACAACCATACAATCTCGCCTACTTCTTTGCAAGGCAAATTGTAAATCTTCAAGGCTCCAAGAATAAACTCATCCCTTATGGAATGTTCTTGACGCGCCTCTATCATAACGTCATGCATTTTCATCCTCAATTTCAAAGTCCGTTGTACGTACTTGTGAACAAGATGATGGAACCGCTAAACATATCTCTCATGAAGACTTTCTTCATTCTTGATTCCACCAACACTCATCAACCACTTGATGATCCTTCTAGCGAAAACGCTCAAGGAACTTAGTAGTATTTCAAATAGGATCAAATCCTTTTGTACTCGTGCTTTATCAATGTAATTCAATTTCCTTCATGAAATAAAACATCTTACATTTGATATCTTAGTGTTAGAACCCCTTTAACTGACCTTGGAATATAATGCATTGTCAAGATCATTGCATACCTTTAGTAAAGGTTCTGCTTAGCAGATAGACGGATCCCAAAGGTTGTGCTAGACTGATCCCTACACTTAGGGAACCGTGGGATCCGACAAACAGAAAATGCAATTACAAACTTTGTATTTCAAACATGTCCTTAGAACACCTCACACTAAGCTAGACATAGTGTCTTAAGGCAAATTAAGTCCTTATCAAGTTAAGAAGATCCTTCCCACTTACACATAGATCACACTCGAAGACGCTTGTAGATCTATCGTCTCACTTAAATCCGTTACTCTTCCGCTCTCAAACTCACACATAATTTTTCACATGATCCCTCATATCTAACTTCGGAAATCTTTTATAGCAAAATTGATCATAATCATCCTTATGTCAAAATTGATCAAATTCTAGTTTTTCCATCTTAGGCCTTTAGGATATTCTCCAAAGCATTACTGTAAGTCACTATCTGATATCTAGGGTCATTTAGCTTCACTTGACACTCTCAAAATCTTTAGTGTCATCCTTGTTCATTCATTGGTACTCATGAAAGTTCCAATTTCTTCCATAAGAGGCAATCAATAGCTACATCACTCATTGCCTTCAAGTACTTAAGCACCCCTTCATTTAAGACACTTAGGAGGACTGAAACACTCAAGATGATATAGATCTTAGAACTTAGATGTTAGACCTGTATCCCGGATACAAATAGGCCCCACCTTAGATGAAATTGACCAAGGTTTAACGTAATTGGTTAGTCAATGATAGTTTAGTTGTAGTCAAACCCGATAGCCAAGTTAATAGTCAAAGAATGTATAATGTGGTTATAGAAAGTATTATGTGGCACAACTAAAATGGAAGTAGACTTAAGGGACCTAAGTTGCCAAGTGCTAACCATGTTATAAGTTAAGTGTGGCCAAAATAGAAGCAAAGAGACTTGGGGAATCAAATATGCCAATTGGTGACTTTACTTTGATATGAAGAAAGCTTCATATACTTATCCAAGATTATCCAAATGTACCCGAATATGAGAGTGTGTGTGTATGTCGGTTTTATAAGAAAATGGAGGGAAGAAATAGCCTGATGATGAAGGGTTTGATTAGTGAATGATTCCCTATCAAGAGATAAGCCATTTCAATGATCTTTCCCAAGTAAGTAATCTTCCTATCTTGATGTGAATGAAGTTAAGGTTACGAGTTAAGTGGGATTTCATCATATGATCAAAGTATGATCATATGATGATGTAGAAAGGAAGATTAGTATATATTAAAGGTTATGTAAACCCTTGATCATGATGTATTGTGTTCTCAAGTCTTGATAGTGTTTATGGTGATTATAACTTAGGGCGATGATGGAAGATGATGATGATTGTCGTATTAGGATGACAACTTAGCTTTGGAAGATAAGGTAAATAACTTGATTGATATGTGTTTAATATGATTGTTTGCATATATTATGAGTATGGATGCTATAGTTGGTAGCTTTGAATTAGTAAGTGTGGCATTGATAAGTGATTTCCTAGTTGGTCAACTCAAGTGATAGGTTATGAGTATGGTTTGGCTAAGGTATGTTGTGATGTTTATGTGCTTAATGTGATTATGACCATATATGCTTAATGGTTGAAGTATTCGTGTTGCATATATATGGATCAACGTGTTAATCATGCGTTAATCTAGTTACTTACTAAGCGAAGCTTATGGTTTAGTTGTCTTTCATATCATAACGGTCAAACGGAGTATGAAAATACAACGACTCCATAACCGAGTTACTCAAAGCCAACTCATGCAACCATTTCCCATTCGTCCGAAAACCATCTATACTATTCCAATCTAAACTTAGACTTCTCAAACCAACACAATACCTAGCGATATCCTCTAAACCATCCTCTGAAAACAATCTACACCCGCGAATCTCTAAACTCCTCAAATCACCACCACGGGTTTTCGCCAAAAGCTGAAGATCAGAAACAGACACAACCATGTTCCGTATAGAAAGTGATTTCAAACGCTTAAACGCAACAACCATATGTTCAATCCACGGGGTGACTGGAACACTACAATTATCAGCAGTATCATATCCATGGGAATAAGATTTCAGTGTTAACGACTCGAGATTCGGGAATCTACAGCTTATACGTTCGGGGTGGGGGGCAAAATGCACATGGACAGTGAGGTGTTTACGCGTTAAGGAGTCGATATGAAAATATTTCCTAGAGACTAAAGATACAGAATTAAGGTCTTGTGTTTGTATGTAAGGTATTACACAATCGAATACTTGTTCCTCCATATTTATAACCACAAAAGTACCTTAAATACCACCTAATTCAAGAATAATAAGAGCCTTACCGCCGCCGGTGACCGGAATTCTGGAAATGGGGTTTTAGTACTAGTTAATGATGTTTTAAGATGATAGTAAGAAAGTTTATTAATGGGTGGGTTGGGCTTCAAATACACAAATAAACGATAAGGTTTCTCATCTTTATACCGGATTTGAAACTGATACGAAAATTAACAGGTTCGAGTTAGGGCTGTTGATCGATTCGGTTATAAAATTGTTCGATTAGTTCGGTTAAAAAAATTGGGTTCAACCCGAAGACCGAATTCGAATTTGCTTTTCAGTTCGGTTCGGTTCTTGGGTTGACCCGAATAACCCGAATTTCACAATTTATTTTTAAAAATTAATAATTATATAGATATTTAGCAAAAAAAAAATATTTCAAGCATAAAAAGTGCGTTTTAATATTAAGATAACATTTTAATAGTATTTATATATATATTAATATATATAAAAAATATAAATATATATAAAAAAAAAATGTATATTAAATGAATTCGGTTTTCGGTTCAGTTTTCGGTTCAGACTACAAAACCCATATCCAACCCGAGAACTGAATTAGTAGTTCGGTTCGGTTCGGTTCGGTTTCGGTTTTCGGTTTATTCGGTCTTTTCGCTCACCCCTAGTTTGGGTTGTGCTAAATAGATTCCGGGTAAGGTTTGGGTCGACCTATCTAACCCTATCAAACAGGTCACGTTCGGGCTGGGATAAAATAAGCGGGTCAAGCTGCCAACCCGTTTAAGATTCTTTATTTCATAAACTCATGTATTTTATTATGATTTATGTGGGTTAAATATGTTAAACAGGTCGACCCGACAACCTGTTTAACTCGTGTAATGTGGCAATTTTTGTATATAAAAAGAGTTAAATGGGTCAACCTAAAGCCCGCTTAAACAATTCAACCCTTTTAACATATTCAACTCGTGTAACCTATTTAACCTGCCAACCCAAGTATATATATGGGTTAAATGGTTAGATTCGGGTTATGTTTAAACAGATTAGGGTTGACATAGCTGACCTGATGATTTAAGTGGGTCAGGTTTGGGTTGGAATTTTCTGACCCGCCAACCCGACCTGAATTGCCACCCCTGGTGTTCACAAATTGGGTAATCGAGTTGAAAATTGAAACCAAATCAAACAAATTTTTTAATCAAACTGAATTTGTCAAAATTGAACTAAAAATTCAATTTTCGATTTGGATATAGTTTTTGGCAAATTGAAAACAAAATCAAACCAAAAAACGAATTCACATATCTATACTGCTAGCAGGGTACCCCGCGCGTTGCCATTTGGCCCGCTGTCGGTTATGACTTAGATATTTGTATAATGTGCTTTATTATTTGTATTAGTGACATTTAGTGTTGTGTTTAAGTTGGTTGTACAATATGTTTGATACTTTGTATTTCTTATGTAAGTGGTGTTTTAATAACGGTATTTATTGACCATTTATTTAATTAACTACATTAAATATTTTGATCATATTAATAGTGCTTTGTATTTTGTGCATTAAGCTTCAAGACTTGTAAGTTATGTAGTAGAGAAATTAGTGTTATAAAATGTGTTTTAATTAGTATTGCTATTTTAAGTAATACTGAATTTTAAGTATTTTCTTTTTAAAATGCATTTTTGCTTTATAAGATAGTAAGATATACTTCCTCCATCCCAAAAAAGTGTTATCTTACTATTTATATTTGTCACAAAACAAAGTATCCAGATTTTATTTTTTCATAATAATTATAACTAATTTTCATTATACCCTTATAATAAAAAATGCATTAAATACTCATTCCTAATTTCTATATTAATTATGAGGGTAAAAACGACTTTTTTATCAATCAAAAATAGCATGAATTACACATATTATAATTTATCCATCTTTTGTTTTTTGGACACCCTTTTTGAGGTAGAGGGAGTATAAAGAAAAAACTCATATTCTTGAAAGTGAAAAAATTTAAAAACTATATATTGAAAGTTGAAACTATAAAGTTTTTTTTTTTTTTTTTTTTTTTTTTTTTTTTTTTTTTCGTTTAAAAGCCATAACCAATATTATTTTCATTCAGGTTAAATCGTGTTTAATCCTCAAATTCTTAAACTTTTATTATTTTTCGTTTATAACCCATAAACCTTTTTTATCACTACAATTAGTTGCCGCTATAAGATTTCGTTACTATGCACGAGCACTCGTCTAGTGTATATTTACATATAGAAAAGACCTTTAAAAACTCTTTCCTAGTATACGTATAATAGATTTTATGTTTGAAAAAAAGATGTCCTAAACATTCTATATAATTAAATGAAAAAATATATATAATTAATGTAATTCGGGTTATTTGGGTCAACCCGAAAACCGAACCAAATTCAAATTCGATTTTCGGATCGGTTTAATCCAATTTGAATTTGGACCTGGTTTGGTTTTCAATTTTATCCGGAAAAACAACTTTAGCCGAACTAACCGAGTCGAATACCCTTATAATCAAAACATGCATTAATTACTCATTACTAATTTCTATATCAATTATGAGGGTAAAAACGATTTTTTTATCAATCAAAACTAGCATTAATTCCACATATTATAATTTATCCATCTTTTGTTTTTTGGACACTCTTTTTTAGGCAGAGGGAGTATAAAGAAAAAACTCATATTCATGAAAGTGAAAAATTTTTAAAACTATATATTGAAACCATAAAGTTTTATTATTATTTTCGTTTATAAGCCATAACCGGTATTATTTTCATTCAGGTTAAATCGTGTTTAGTTCTCAAATTCTTAAACTTTTATTATTTTTCGTTTATAACCCATAAACCTTTTTTTTATCACTACAATTAGTTGCCGCTATAAGATTTCGTTACTATGCACGAGCAGTCGTCTAGTGTATATTTAGATATAGAAAAGACTTTTAAAAACTCTTTCCTAGTATACGTATAATAGATTTTATGTTTGAAAAAAAATATCCTAAACATTCTATATAATTAAATGAAAAAATATATATAATTCATGTAATTCGGGTTATTTGGGTCAACCTGAAAACCGAACCGAATTTAAATTTGGTTTTCGGATTGGTTTAATTCAATTTGAATTTGGTTTGGTTTGGTTTTCGATTTTATCCAAAAAAGAAAAATAGAGTCATCCCACTTAACAATATAAAGTCAAATAAATAAACAATTCGGTCAAATTATTCAGAAAAAAGTAACATATGTGTCGATTTTAATTAATGTGTATAAAATGCATTTTCTAACTTAAAAGGAAAGTTTGAATAATACTACATGACTCATATAACGTTTACTTTCTTTTAAATAAACAAAATCTATCTTGAATATTGATAATTTGATTTTTATGACATAAATATAAGTCATTATGATTTACATCCTCAAGTTAAATTCCATGCCCAAGTCCTTTCAAGTGCTTTTCTAACGTCTTTTGACATGCATAAAAAAGTTAAATCAATAAGTGAGACTTAAACTTTTACATTTAGAACTACTATAGTAACACAAACATGTCATATATCTTTTTAGTTGATGCACATAAATTCGTTATTGTTGTAATTTAATATTATGGGTTTATGTCTATTCACTCTTAGTTTACTAGCCCGACCCATTAGGGTTTACATGTAATCCCCTACCCTATAAGTAGATACACTTTTGTAACTTCTTGGATTGCAACTTAATAAGAATTCTATCTTCCTCCTCTCATGTTCTTGTGTTATATTTATAATACGTTATAAGCACGAAGCTTTAATGAAAAGAAAAGAAAGAAAGATATGAATCTAAGAAGGACGGATGGATTTTTTTTTTTTTTGATGAGTCATGGTTAAGTTCATTTATTAACATTGGTTTTTATTCAAGCTTCCAAAAGGTATATCCCAAACTTTAATATATTAGTTGATTGGTATCGTAAACCATAATGCATTAATATTAATTGATCGTATATCATATGTTAAAATCAAGATATTCCGCTACTACATATTAACATTGTTTAAGATGATTATTATTGCATCAATTTTAATAACATGGGATTTTATTATGCTTCGAAAATTTTTTTATATACGTGAATCATTTTATGTGAACTTGATTTGTTTATCATGAATATATGTTTAATGTTTTTAGTTACTTGATGAATAAGTAGAAAAGTAATAAAAAATAACGCGAGCAAAACTTTGGCACATATATAAGATTCCTGGTGACACGAAAATTTTGGATCTCAAAATTTTAGTAACGGTTTTTTAACCATATTGAGCAAAGTATTTAACAATGTTGATTATAAGGTTTTAGTTGTACACGTTGACCAATTGCATGAATGATGGCTTAGGGTTAATATTACACTTGATCGTTATTGTTGTTATAGTATACAACTGATTATTATATGTGCTTTTGTGATTATTATACGTGCATTTAAATTGAATCTAAGTCTTACAGTATACAATTGATTATATATCGCTCATAAATCGTGGCATGTTGCTATTTGCTAAATCTTAACAGTTATATTGTGAATAAATATAAGTCGCTAAAAGTGACAAGATGAAGGGTGTCATTGAGAGTATACACCGTAATTGTAAAGTTGTGTAGTATTTTTTTTTTAAAACTCTATTGTGATTTACAAGAACAATAAATGTTCTATTGTGATTATATACGAGAATTATGTTATATTTTATTGTTCATTTTTCAAACTCTCATGTAATTTACAAAAACAAATGTTTTATCGTGACTACAAAGAGAGAATCAAAATAACATAGCCATCATCTTATGGTTGAAAAAAAATATATTAGAACCTCAAGTTCTAATTTGATTCAATTAATAGAATCAATAACATAACCTCGTGTTATGTTTAAAATAAAAAGAAAAGAAAAGTAGAACTTCAAGTTCTATTATGATTCCCTCAAGAGAATCAAAAGATATCATAACCTCATGTTAGTTTTTATAATTTGTGTATTATGCGGATTCAATTTATACAATCATTCTAATTGTGCTTAGATTAACTTTATAACAGGTTATGAAGAGGAAGGATGATTTGTGGGTGGTCATTGTTCGATGTCTACGAACTCAAACAACGGGTATCTTATGGACCTTTTCTTTGTACTATATCTGATGACAATTGTAAACGAGTGATTGTAATTGTTGTAATATGTGTTTCTTTTTTTTCTTTTTCAGGAATTGTGGTCACGTGAAATGCAATCTTTATGACAGGTATATGTTTTCTATTGCGATACTTTTCATGTTCCCACCATATGTTCGATAAAATGGCTATGAACCAATTTTCTGTTTTTTTATCATTGATTTTGTTTTCTTCAGTAGACTAACTATATATATTTGTTGCTAAGTCTGATATCAATGTAACTTTATTACTCAAAGGTAGGTAATTAAAACAAAATTAAATTGATCTTTGCGGAATTTGTTTGTGAACCTACGAAAACTGCTACTTTTGAACCAACCAGTTTTATTGTTATAGAGACCTTCTTTTGTTTCCCTTTTTTGGAACTAATATATAATGGATTGGATGGGATATGTAGTTTGTGCAATGAAAAATTAGTCGGTTTGTAGTTGACTTGAGTTGGTTTTTTATATCGAGATAAATACTCGACATTCAAACTATAGTTATGAATCACTGTTATAGTAGACTAAATAGTATTAAGCAAGAAATTTTATTATGCTATCAGTATTAAGCAAGAAATTTTTTCCAATCAAGATATGTTCATACATCATTTTGTTGCAATTTTGGGGTGACATTTGTCTCTATAATGGCGTGGACAACCTGCAAATTGCAATGGATGAGGGACGGCATAGGTATCAACAAGGAATAAAAAAGACGACAAGTTTTATAGATGATACATTTGCTGCTTGACATGATTATTGTATTTATGTTTTATATTTATATGTACCCATTATTGAAAAGGCATATCTTTTACTATATTTTAAAGTTAACAGGTTGAAGTTGCTTATTTGGCTCTCCAAATGATACAACTGGATCGATATTAAGGTATGTTTATTCAACTCTAAACTTAGAACAAAAATTAGACCAAAAGTTGTTATAAGTATTAGACATTAAGTGACGAGTTTCTATCTAGACCAAGAACAATATATTTGATTAGGACATGATTTTTATTGCCCTTGTATTGCAACGGGGATTTAAACAGTTTTGTATGATAGTAACTGGTTTGAAAACTATTAGGAGAATATATGAATTGATCATATATTTTACAATAATTTAATACAGGTAATCAGTTGTGTTTTATGTGCCATTCTTTTAAAGATCTTATTGTACCAAACACTCCTTAAATCTTGTGACTGCTTATGCATGATAGTATATGCTTAGATTTTTATCCAATCCTCAATTCCAACTTTCTTGAATCTGTAAATATTAGGCTACACATAATTATTAGTGTTAAACTTAGTACAATAGAGCATCCATGTATTTTAAGAAAAAATCAATTGTGGATAAAAATGATCGAGAGGTTGTTGCAAAAAGTTGTTGTTGTCTTGGCTAAGGTTTTTAACATTTGTAAGGTTAATTATAAAAGTGTTTTTGAATTTTGTTATTGTCTTTGTCAAGCTAGGTTAATACATGCTCTGCGAGGTAGTTCCAATAAATGCTTTAACAGATAGTTTCATATATTAGTTTATTTTGGTGGTTAACATTTTGGCATCACATGTTCCATGTCCATTTTCATATGTCTGTAGAATAATTATGGTGCTTTAGATTAAGACAATCAAATCAGTTACATTTTAATATTTATTTTGCACGAAATTACAAGTTCATGTTGAATTAGTAGAAAATTCGGGAGCTTGAAGAAAATAGGGCGGGCCTTGGTTAAGTTTGGTCATGGTTATTATGTTATCTTTGACCCGTAGATGAATGAAGTTGTAAGGGCTGGTTACTAAATAGGAATTCATCAAGTGAGTTTGTTTTCTGAGACTCATTCGAATTGATGTAAGATTTTTCTATTATATACATTTTGAAAACTTTGTAGACATTAATATTTATGGCGGAGAAATTTAGAGATACAAGATTTAAGAGTTTGTAGATTTTTTAAGGGCAAATGACAAAAAAATGCATCAAACTTGACACTCTTTATGATTGTGTGTAGCCAGCTATTTTTTTCTTATTGTGTGTACTGAGCTTTCAAAATTCAATTATTGTGTGTATTTTGTGACCATTTTACCCTTAATTTTTTCAAAATTTGAAGGGTAAGATGATCATTTTACATGGCAGAATAGTCGCAAAATACACACAATGATCGAAATTTGAAAGTTCAATACATACAATAAGAAAAAAAATAGTTGGCTACACACAATCACATAAAGTGTCAAGTTCGATGCATTTTTTTTGTCATTTGCCCATTTTTTAAAGAATGGGTGAAAGTAAATATTGCAAGAGATATGTGGTGTTGATTGTGTAAAGTGGACCTCAATTCAATCCTTTCCCATTGTTGAACCTCAAATGGACGCTACATTATATAAAAGTTTTTAATTTGTAATGTCAAAAATTTGGTACTATAATGAGTTTTCATGAAATAATCGTCAAACCATTTTGTTACTTAATCAATTGAATTTACATATTACCTAATTAGCTGTATCTTTTGCTTTGAAAAATATGTGTATAGACAAACTCGGATCATTTGAGGCTTCATCTAAGTATGAAGTCGAATGGGCTCATAGACTTAAAGGTGAATATAGCTGAAGCTAGGTGTCGTGTGTCATTGAAGCTAAAACTGAAGATAAAGTTGAATGTCACATATTAGATTGTTTTATCCATTATCATCGTTATCACATATTGCAAATTTTTAGAGGTGGTATACTCATGAATGGGTCGATTTGTGCTATTTGATACCTGATTTAGTTGTAAATAGGATATTTTGTACCGATTGAAAATGGTATTTAAATGGGTCAAAAAGTTTTATGTGCACTTAAATTGGTGGCTGACACGGGTTATAAAGTGGGTCAAAACAAGTAATTTTGTGTTCCGAAACTGTTTATAAGTTTGGTCAAACAATTAACTACGATGTTAAGACCATACCCGTAGTTTAATGATGAGATGGATCGAAATTCGAATATTGTATAACAATTTCTTGCTTCAATGTGATTGTGATATATGTTATTGCTATTGTAATAATATTTTGTTTGACCATTTTAAAGTGTATTTATTCTACTTGGTTATAAAATGAAAGTGTTGTGTATGGGTTGATTTTATGTAATGAGGTCATCAAGTTTTTAGACGGTCTCTAATAGGTCACGTAAAGGATGTATGGTACGTGCAAAATGGATCAGCAACTATAGGATTGTTTGGAAAATAGGTGCTTGTGTTTGTTTTAGGTTAACTTGGATTTCATGTATTGAAAGCCATGTCAGTTATCTTTGTTATGGATTAGAGGTGGCTATAAATTTTCGTGTATTCTATTTTGAAATTGGTTGAAGGCCCTTTGGTTTAGTTATTTGGGATTTCATTGCTTTTGTAAATTATAGTAATGTTTGTACATATCGATAAATAATAATTGATACTTTACCGAGGTAACCCTTTACCCAAAAAATAATATTGATACATTAATCCATCATGATATTAAGGACAAAAGCAAGTTCCCAATATATATCTTTGTTTTATTTCATTCATATCTTGCGAGTAAGTTGATTCATCATAAACCGTGGTCCGTTTTCACCTTTTATTTTAGAGGCTATATATCACCTATTATTTATAGTTCAATAACAATACTAAACCTCATATTATTGGGTTTTCTTATACATGTCCTATTTTTTTTATATATTTCTTAACAACAGTCAAATAAATAATCAAATAGTGGTAAATTATTAGAGCCCCAATCTACGAATAACACGTTACACAACTGCAAAATAATGTTTACGGGTTGACATGTTATTGTATTCATAAAATTTACTTATAAATGTATGTGAAGTTAAGTGGATGATTGCAAGGTTCTTAAGTTAACCGCTAACATAAGGTTGACGATTGGCTCACTATCAGAAGATGTAAGTGAAATCCATGAATTTGCCGAATGGATATCAAAAGTTGGAGTCAGAATGCTTGGAGAAGCAAACGATGGAGAGGTTGAGATAGATATACCCGAAGAGATTCAAATCGATGAGTCTGATGATCCGGTAACATCTATTATTGATTTTACTTATCAAAATATTTTGAGTCACATGAATGATCCAACATACTTCAAAGAAAAGGAGATACTTGCTCCCACAAATGAGGTCATGGACACCATAGGTGATCATGGAATGGACATTGGCTTATCACTTCATTCACGAACACTACACACATTTGCTCTTCAAGACCATCAAAATTGGAGAGGTCCATGCATTGACGTTTATTATATTTATAGTTACAAACACAATTGTTTATAGGATCGTTGACTTATTACTTATTATTCTTTAAAAAAATAGAACATGTGTACGTTCGTTGTTGTTTATTACTTTATCCACATACTCAAGTTCTTAATGAATAATTTCTTTAAAACCCCGTGAATCCACGGGTCTATAAGCTAGTTTTTTTATATACGTGAATCATTTTATGTGAACTTGATTTGTTTATCATGAATATATGTTTAATGTTTTTAGTTACTTGATGAATAAGTAGAAAAGTAATAAAAAATAACGCGAGCAAAACTTTGGCACATATATAAGATTCCTGGTGACACGAAAATTTTGGATCTCAAAATTTTAGTAACGGTTTTTTAACCATATTGAGCAAAGTATTTAACAATGTTGATTATAAGGTTTTAGTTGTACACGTTGACCAATTGCATGAATGATGGCTTAGGGTTAATATTACACTTGATCGTTATTGTTGTTATAGTATACAACTGATTATTATATGTGCTTTTGTGATTATTATACGTGCATTTAAATTGAATCTAAGTCTTACAGTATACAATTGATTATATATCGCTCATAAATCGTGGCATGTTGCTATTTGCTAAATCTTAACAGTTATATTGTGAATAAATATAAGTCGCTAAAAGTGACAAGATGAAGGGTGTCATTGAGAGTATACACCGTAATTGTAAAGTTGTGTAGTATTTTTTTTTTAAAACTCTATTGTGATTTACAAGAACAATAAATGTTCTATTGTGATTATATACGAGAATTATGTTATATTTTATTGTTCATTTTTCAAACTCTCATGTAATTTACAAAAACAAATGTTTTATCGTGACTACAAAGAGAGAATCAAAATAACATAGCCATCATCTTATGGTTGAAAAAAAATATATTAGAACCTCAAGTTCTAATTTGATTCAATTAATAGAATCAATAACATAACCTCGTGTTATGTTTAAAATAAAAAGAAAAGAAAAGTAGAACTTCAAGTTCTATTATGATTCCCTCAAGAGAATCAAAAGATATCATAACCTCATGTTATGATTATTATAGAACCTCAAGTTCTATTATGATTATAAAATGTATACAATAACCTCAAGTTATTGTTAAAATGTTCAAAGATGATTCTATAAAGTGAATCACGATAACATAACCTCAAGTTATGATTATTTTTGTTTAAAGCCTAATGTACTTTGATGATTCCCTCAAGTGAATCATAATAACATAACCTCATGTTATGTTTTGAGGAAAAAAAATGTAAAAAAAAAAAAAAAACTGAAAGCTCGCTCTATTGTATTGCACCTCATGTTGCAAGAAAAAAAGTGTAAGCGAGTTAAATTTCACAAATTTCAGTGTTAGATCTGAACAAATAAAATTGTGATTTAAATGATACAGATGGAGAGATGTTTAAGAAAACATTCTCTATTTTCAAAGTCTCGAACATGCTTCTATATTAGCAATATCGAGAACATGGTTTGAAAAGTATCATGAGATATTGTCAAATTCTCATATTATATAAAAGAAAAACTAATGAGCTTTCGACGAAAAATATAAAAGCAATTCAACTATTCGTCCATTCCTTAAAACTAGAAGGGTACCCGCGCGTTGCGACGGCGGATACCCTGTAACTAAATGTTTTTGTGAACAATATATTTCGATTACATGTTTTTCGTGATAATGATTTTATATAGAGGTGTGCACGATTTGGTTTGAGTCGGTTTTTGGCTAAAACCAAAACTGAACTGAAATGCGATATGAAAGTGTTTTTTTTATGTTGTTTGAGTAAGTTGTTTAATGTGTTAGATTTATAGAGATGGTTAAAGATAATTAAGTTTTTTAGATGTTACAAGTTTATAAATTTAAGACAATTAATTTTTTAGATGTTACTTTTATATGTGTATGTAACAAGCTATTGGAATTTCCTTTTAAAGTAATGTTTTTGGTCTTAACAATTTTAAGACTTCCTTATTTGGAAAGTCCTAAACTCTTTATATAGTAGTATAGATGAATGTGACAATGATGATTATATTTATCATGGACGTGGTCGATTAAATAATCGATATAAAGATCTCTATTCCCTTAAGTGGATATGATGGATTGATCAATATATAACTCTCCATTCCCTTAAATGAATGTGATAATCTAATGATCCACGCTTATAGATCATTTATCATGGTCATGGATATGGTCGAAGTAATATGAAAAATGACCAATCACTACAAGTGGTAAAATAAGAACGGAGCAAATAAAAATGTCATGTATAAAAAAAAATAAGTGTGTCAAATGTATTACACACTATCTTCATAGATGTTAGAATCTATGCTAATAAATTGTGAGATATACATGAATGCTCCAAGTTGATATGCCTTCTGTTATGGGTTCCTTGATTAAATTTAGTTAGTACTAATTTTTCAATAAGTTAAATGAAATGTTAGAAATATTGATTTTGTTCACATGTCCGATTTGAAGTTCTCAAACATCAATTATTTTTCTGTTCGTAATATTTGTGTGGACTTTTGATGTTAAGATCTATTTTAACTGTAATTTTTTTTAAGAGAACCTCGTTTTCTTCGTGAGGACCTCAAAAGGGAATACTTAACGATGAAAGATTTGTTAAATTATGTTAATATCTCAAGGATACATTACCACACAAACGCAAGTAATATTCTCAAAAATCTCGCTATGATTGTATGCACCTCAAGATGCATTAAAAAAAAGCATATGCGAGTTCGGTCTCACAATTTCAGTGTTAGATCTGAATTAAAAAGAAAATATATAATGGTGAAAGATCCATTAAATGTATGTCAAAATCTAAAAGAAAGATTTGACCATCATAAGCAAGAGATTCTTGCAAACGTGAGCACATTTTTTGCAATATTAAGTAGTACATCTGAATGATGAAAAGAAAAAATGTGACGAAATTTTTAATGCCTCGAATATACTTATATATCGAGAACGATGCTTTGATATAAAAGAAATGGGAATGTTTGAACAAACACGATAAACCCGTTTACTAAATTTGCTCCATATTGTCGTGTTAAAAGAAACTGGTTGGGAACCTCAAGTTGCAACATAAAGATCTTCATTCCCTCAAGTGAATGTGATAATGAAATAAAATGATCAATTGAGATCCTTATTCCCTCATATAAATATGATAATGTAACGATATATGGTTAAAGATCATTTATCATGGTAAATGCTATGGTCGAGGAAGTATGACAATGACAAACCACTAGTAGTGGCGAAAATACAATAATGAAAGGAGCAAACAAAAAAAGCTATTTATGCAAAAATGCAATGTGATGTATATGAAATACAAGTGTGTCAAAGATATTACACACTATATTCATAGATTTAAAAATCTATGCTAGCGCATTTTGCTCCACAAAATAAATATAAAATTGTCATGAGAAACGAAATTAAGTATTAAAGATACATTATATTCTTTTATATCTTCCTCGACATGCATTATATAGAGATTAGTAAAAGCTAATCACTGCCATAAACTTAAGTTTATGAGCAATAATAGTTATAATATGTTTGGCATGACCAGTTACACCATCCTGAGTCATTAATGATGCGAAAGCTATGGAAGAACACGATTCTTCAATCTAATGTTATAATCTCTCAAAAAAAGTTGATTATTATTCTATCAACTAAAAAAGGGATTAAATTCCTCAATTTTAATAGGAAAGAAAACAAATGGATATATGTAAGTATACAAATCCATTGTATGAACCATTTAGAGTTTAAAATCGATGCATCGTCTAAATGGTCATTAAATCGCAACCTCAAGTTTGCATGATTAATAGCTCAATGCGAGCCTAACATTCCAGAGTAAGTATTTTATCATGAAAATGCGATGAATTACTTCTAAATTATGAAATGAAACTGAGAGAAAAAATTGTGTTGTTTTATGGGGCCATATTATAATATGCACAACAACAAAATTAGCATCATGCCAATATGTTATTATACATCCTCCATTTTATAATTGGTTTTGGTTATAAACCAAACATATCCCATTATTGTTTTTTGTGTGCAAATTACTCCACCTAAATGCATATATATGGGATATAGAAGATGGATAATTCCTTCAGGAGGAGAGAAGTAGCTGCAAATTCAGAATGAATTATCATATTCTGTTGATCCACGAAAGAAATTTTTTTTATGAATTGATTATTCAATGGATAATCTAATAACCATAAATAAACATTGGCCGAAAATAATATTTCAGCTACTCATGCTCTATTTAAAAGTTGTCCCTTAAGGACATTATTTTATTATGACATGCCTCAAGCATGGTAGACAAATCGATTCCAAATAAAATCCTCGATGAAAAATATGGAGCTTGAAAACAAGATGGTTGTTCGAGGTATAAAAGACCCCATGATAGTCTCATAAGGAGACACTAGACATGAAGGTTCCAAACGAGCCTCAAATAGCTAATGAGATCTCACTAATTCTATGATGTCTAAAATCATATGGAATCGAAACAAAAACAACGTCGATAAATTTGTTTTCATACAATATAGCGCTTGGTATTATGCATAATGAGGATCATGAATCAATTATTATTCAAAGTGCGCTAAACGAAAATCTCGTGAAAATACGAGAAGTATTGGGACAAGAAGTCCATACACATGATTCTGTAAAATCTATTGGATATACATCAGACTTTGTGCACAAAAGCTCTGAAGTTATGTTCTTTAAGGCATGAATTGTGAATAAATAAATTCACAAAAACATGAAGTTTATTATTGAAGGAAATGTTGTCCTATGGTGGATGTAAATATCTTATTGATATTTTATGAGACATACGTTCTAGAAGCGTTTAATTTGCTCTAAATGAATTTTTATTAGAAGCATTTAATTTGTCACACAACTTTAACTTCTCGAAGTAATTATTAAAGTTCTTATGAACTCTACTTGATCAAATTGAATGAATCCTTATATGGATAAAAAATCATTTGGACGTATATTATATGAATTATTTTTGCACATGTCTTTATAAAATGATTGGTCCTTAAGTACCATACATAAGTGCAACTGAGAGTTTAATAATTAATATTCGTTAAGAGAGTGTATTTTTCTCTCTTGATTTTTGTATTAGCAATGTATGTTTTCCAACCAATGCATTGATATTGGGTTGGAAGCTACACATATAATTTGTCATCTTTGCAGGACATATTCTTAACATCAATGATTCGATGGACTTTATTACAAAATCTTTGCCAACAAAAGTGTTTGAGCAACTGCTTCAGAAGATTAATATTCGGCGCTTGAAAGATATACATTGAATTGAGGAGGAGCATTATGCGCACTGCACTCTTTTTCCCCTTCATCAAGTTTTTTTTTTATCCCACTGGGTTTTTCTTGATAAGGTTTTTAATGAGGCGGTATATAGCGTATGATAAACGGTGAATATCCAAGGAGGAGTGTTGTAATTTAATATTATGGGCTTATGTCTATTCACTCTTAGCTTACTAGCCCGACCCATTAGGGTTTACATGTAATCCTCTACCCTATAAGTAGATACACTTTTTTAACTTCTTGGATTGCAACTTAATAGGAATTCTATCTTCCTCCTCTCTTGTTCTTGTGTTATATTTATAATAGTTATATTCCTATTCAAATTTAATGCGGGAAACTTACAAGTCATAAATATTTGCGAGGGTAGATACGAATGTTGAGCTCTACAACCCTTCAGATTTGAAGGATAAAGTCATTGCCGTTGATTTGTTCTGAATAGTAATTTGTGACGTTCGATGAAACATCCTTTACCGTTTTCTTAAAAAATGTTAATGAGAGATGTATAACAACAAACAATTTATACTTTATAGTGACAAATATTATGTTTGTTATTATTATTTTTCCCCGGCGAGATCAGAATAGTTTTTGTTGGTCAAGATTGTGTTGAGGCACGATCAAGATCTATAAGCAAAAAAATAATCATTATCAACATCACATCTATTAATTTGACATAATCAAGATAGATACCAAATTAGGAACAAACTATACCTTTAAAATTAAGAAAATATGATGATAGAGAACTGACGTCGAAATAATCGATATTGACTGGAAATTGATCTATGAATTGATAAAGTTGCGTGTTTAGGACACAAGAAGTGTACATTGAAGCATAAAATCTCTATATTAATGTACCAAGGCAACAAGTTCAAAAAAGAGAAACTTCGGTAGTGCAACACTTCATGTTGGTTTGTGGGAGTTTAAAACACGTAAACGACTAGAAGTGTGTGAACCTATGGGGGCACACACGTTAAACACGAGAGTACGTGATGAACGTTTAAACTTGAATACGTTATACCCGTTTAAGCATGCATATGACCCGATTCGTTTTAGCGATCCATGGACTGAATTCAATTCTATATGTGGGTCGGTTTGAGTAAGCCTTGGGCCTAGTTACTTGTAAACGATTGGGTTACATAGATGTTTGTTTTGATTGCTTGTCAATCGAGTATCTAGCCCGAGACACAAGTTGGATATATAAACAAACATATTCCATTGCATGCCATACGATTAAAGATATATCCCTAAATCAGAAAACGATTCATGTATATCCCTCATGCATGCAACGACTCAACTATCCCTTAAAATATACCAAATCGTTTTCCATCCTTGTGATTACACCTGATTGGATATTACTTATCCAATTAGGATTTTAGTTTGGTTTATTAAAACTCCAATCTTGCATCAATACTTTGTCCAAGAAGATTTAGAGTTTTATTGTTTTGGTAATCTTGTTACATGTTCCTTGTCGAACACTATTAAGCAACAAGATCTGGGCTTTTGTTCGTAATACATCTCGGACATAAAGGGATGAATATATCGGACATGTGGCGTCCGATATCGTGTAAAACTAAAAGAGCTTTGATAAGGTTTTAAAAGGTACCATTTTGAGGGGTCGTTTTAGCCCTTATTTGATCACTTTTGTATCCGTTATTGCTTAATTTCGTTCCTTTTCACTTTTTAGGTCTCTTGAAGGCAAAATGCTGGAATGGCACTTATTTGGACGAAAAGGCGCGAATATACGAAGAAAATGGCCAAAGTCAAGAATCGAGCCACTCAGACTGCTGGAACTGAAGGGGACGGCGTCAGGTCTTAACTGCGACGCCGTCGCATCACTTTTGTGACGGCTCAGTAGCCAAATTGCTCATTTACAAGTGACGACGTCGGGCTTTAAAAGAGTAGACCGTCGCAACTCAGACGGCCTAGATGTGACCCAGACGGCGTCATAAGCTGAAGAGGACGGCGTCACGGACATAAGGTGACGCCGTCGCAAGGTTAACGTGGCCAAGACGAAACCCTAATGACGGCGACACGACGGCGTCACGAAACGTAAGGTGACGCCGTCGCATATGTAATCTTATATATAGAATCCGAATATTTCAGTTTTAGAGAGAGTCTTTTGGAGTGAAAACCTAAAACCGAACCTAAGGTGTCTTGTACAGTATTTTAGGGTTTTAAACCCTATCTTACATCAAGATAAGTATTTACTTCATTAATTCAATTATGTCTTTGATTATTTGTGTGTATGCTTGCATGTTCTCCATATCCGGCTAATTTATTTGTGTGTTTGCTTAGGAAGTATGAAACTTAATTATTGAATATTGATTGGTTGTTTCTTATCTTAGTTGATTAATGATCTAGTAATGTGATAGGTCATTCGTTGTGTACTTAATGCTTGATTCATCTTTGTGAACCTTAGAATATGATTACCTGAGTAGTTGTAGGCTAAATTATCCAAAGAGTGCCTTAGAGTAAGAGTTTATCATCCCTAGTGGGTTTTGTAGACGAGACCCTTTGGTAAGTTCAAAGAGTTAGGGAGAAACGCATACCCTACAACTTTAGACACACAACACAACTAAGAATAAGGACGTGACAACTCAACCATCAATAGGAGATAATTAAGGAGTAGTATAACCTAAGTAAACACATCTTTAAACTATCATACGAGCACACATTAATTAGACATAGACTCCCACAACCTTAGTTTAGATAATTAGATAATAGTAGAGTAATCGGTAGAAATACCAACCCCCCAAATCCAATACCCGAGATTCGTACCTTTCCATTTCATAAAATATAAAAATACAAAAAAATAATCTTCCTCAACCTTAACCTTAGCGTAGTAACTTCTCACTAGCATTCCTATTCCCCTAGAGAACGATATCAATACCCGTGGCTTACCCCAATTACTACACTACAACGATTAGGTTCACTGCCTAGGGTGTTATAAAACTTGCTTGAAGAAAAGGAAGTTTCCTTGACCCCGAACGACGCGTGTAGCGTTATCAAGTTTTTGGCGCCGCTGCCGGGGAATAGAATAGCTAGTTAGTAGTCCACCTCGTTTATGTTCTTTGCTTGATTCCTATCAGGTAAATTTTTCTCATTTTTAGCTTTCTCTTAGTCTATCCCCCTTCTTCGTGACCTTTGTTCGTAACACCCATCACTTTTCATCATGGAAGGTGATGACCAACCACCACTTGATAACCCAACACCCAATAAGTCAATGTCACTCAAAACCCAAACCAATAACCAACCCAACCGTCGAAGCCGCTATGTGAGTAGAAATACCGACCTTCAGGATTTGCAGAAAATATTCGATAGTACAATTAGGGAAGCTGTTGAGAAAGTAGTCAGCGCCTCTGTAATTGGCTCTATGATTAACAGTAATTCGAACAATGGCATGATAAACAACAACGTGGATGTGGAAAATAGTGCTTACTTCAATCTTTACCCCACTAAGGAAGAAGTTGCGTACTATCAATACATAATCAATAATCCACGATCACCTATCATTAGGATATGCCCAAAGATTAGGAGAGGAAATCCCTGGAACCTAAAAATCCCTTGTATGATCGGATATAGGAGTGTCGACCATGCTTACATAGATACGGAATCTCCCATTAATGTAATGTCATCTGCTGTCTACAATGACATTATGAATGAGCGACTCAATATTAGGAGAGACCCTAAATGTCCAGGTGGAGTTTGTAATTTTGTGGGAAGAGTCAAGGACGTGCATGTCTTTATAGGAAATTTCACCTACCTAGTTGATTTTATGGTCCTAGAAGATGTAGGATGCGTTATTGACTATAGTTTATCCCAAGTAGTGCTAGGGAAACCGTTTGTTGAAACATCTAGAATGAGCCATAACAAGCATGATGGAACAGTTAGGTTTAAGAAAGGAACCAATGAGATCACCTATAGGATGCCTTGGAAAACAAATGAGTATGGCCACTTGTCCATTTATGATTGAGACAACATCAAAGCTTTTGAGGACAAAAGCAAGGAAGATGTTGAGAAAGGTTATAAATTCATGTGGGAAAGAAGGAGGCATTATTTTAAGGATTGCTTGACCCTAGGGCCTAGGTATAGAGTCGATGAAAATTTTGTCAACATGATAGAATTCTCATTGAGGATGCAAAACGAGGCAACGTAGGAGCACGACTATGAGTCTAGCTACAAGACTCTTAAATAAAGAAAAGCGCTTCGTGGGAGGCAACCCATGCTTAATTGTTTGCTTGTTAGTGTCATATATCTTTTATTAATTGTTTATCCTCATGTTTAAATTTGTAAAAAATACTTTATTTTGTTTTTAACCTCGTCTTAATTGCATATAAAGGTATTTTACATAAGGGATAAGTGTAGGGAGGATTACACACGTTTTCAAAAGAAACGTAAACATGAGAATAACAATTAACTAAAAGATATTTATGTTTGTTTGTTCGAGTCAAATGCTTGTATCGAGTCATAATGGATGTTTTTGCAGAAATTTTTCCAGATTCTAAAGATGTAAATTTTCCAGAAAATCGCAGACCAGTTTTTGTCAGGATAACCTGACGGCGTCAGGAAGGAGTAAAAACATCAGATTACTTTTTTCTCGTTTTCTTAGCTACTTATAAATTTTTGAAATTTTCCAGGTCTTAATTTTCTTAGAAATTCTGTAAACATCCATTCCACAAGCATTATATCCTAGTTTAAATCGAGTCTTATATATATTATTACCGCCGATTTTACGCGAAGGTTTCGTTTGTTTTCTTCAAGTGTGCAGGTTTAGTTTGTCAAGAAGAAGTTACATAAGATTGGAAGGAGATTTTCACGCAATAATTCTTCTTGAAAAGGATTTAACCACCACTTTACACGGATCCTACCGAGCTAATCAGGGGAGTATTAGTTTCTTTCATTTTTAATTACCTTCCATTATCATAACTTTGATACTTTCGGGGAACATTGGGGACAATGTTCAGTTTAAGTGTAGGGAGGGAAAATAAAACGGGAACTTTGAAACTATGCTTATCATTGATTATTTGCTTTGTCCAATTGCATTTACGTAATAAACCATGAGAAAATGTCGGTTAGGGTAATTTTGGCACCAAATTTAAAATTTTTCATAACATATAGGAGTGGGCCATTAGTCTTAACAAAAGCGTCTCACGGATAGGAAGTTATATGACTAGCACAAAAAACCCTTTACCACTTAAATTCCACAAAAAATGTGAGGATCGCCCTTAGATTAGTAGGAATTAAAACATTCATCTTTAATGCTTAGAGTGTGAACCGGTAGTATATTAGATTCTAGAACTTGTTTTGTGATGCATTCCGAGATCGCAAGTGAGGCTACACTTGTGTAGTTAATAATAACTAAATGATAAGAGGCATTAGGATAACCCTTGTTTGATACCCGTAATATAATTACTTCTTCCACATCGATTGAGTAATTCCCCCACACCTTTGCGTTGTACTCATCTTTAGTACACGATACCCCTAGTTAACCCCTCAGAGCCTATCCTTTTCGCGGTTCTCGTGATGTTTCGGTTTTTCCGGAATATCAATGAAGAGCATTGTTTACACCCCACCCCCAAATATACACCCAAATCGCTTTAGCCTACCCCTTATGCACTCACTTTTAGTGCAAATGTTTGTTATCACCCTAAACCCTTAGTTCAATTATCTAGTTGCTTGCATAAGTTGCTAAGTCGAGTCATATCCTTTGTATACAGTTTTTGGGACGATTGGGATTCATGGGAAAAGTTAAAGTTTATGAAATGACGGGAAGGGAACGTTAAATTCAAATTCCCTTTGTTTGCGTAATAATGTACCCCAAGTGTTTTGATCTTTTCAATTCGGGTCAAATTAGTGTTAGAATAATAAAAACTCAAGTGTAGGGATGTGCCTATAAATCCCTATCATTTTGATGTTACCGTAGAGGATGGTAGAGTAAAAGTGTATGAAAAAAAAAAAAATCGAAAAAATAGAAAAAGAGAAAAAGAAAAAAAAAATAGAGTGTAAAAAAAAAAACGGGCTACCATCCTACATCTATCCTTTAAATTTATGTTTGTTTATTTCCGTTACCTAGAGTTTTAGAGTGTCGAGTCTTGGCTTAGCAACGCCATTCTTCGTATGCATTTAACATAGAGATTTTTGACTTGCCACCACTAAATAGCCTATCCCACCAAACCCTTGTTTCCCTACCACAAGCCTAACATTACAACCCTTTAAAAGACCTCTTTGATAGTCTTTCCTAGGTGCTTACACCAAAGCGATGGAGGTTTGATCTATTCTCAAGCCTATGGTAATCTATGTACTAGGACCGGTTAATGAGTGTTTATCTTCCATTTCCTATTTGTTATATTTCATATATACACCCGAGAGAGATGTGAGTACCTAAACACCCCATGTGAGGTGCTAGTATGTAATTTCCGTGCTTGTTATGACTTTTGCGGGGCTTATATGTGTTGTGGACCGTTTTGAATTAATGCTTCATGACCCCTAACTTATAAATTAATTGGCTAAAAGCACATTTGCTTGAGGACAAGCAAATAACAAGTGTAGGGATATTTGATAAGGTTTTAAAAGGTACCATTTTGAGGGGTCGTTTTAGCCCTTATTTGATCACTTTTGTATCCGTTATTGCTTAATTTCGTTCTTTTTCACTTTTTAGGTCTCTTGAAGGCAAAATGCTGGAATGGCACTTATTTGGACGAAAAGGCGCGAATATACGAAGAAAATGGCCAAAGTCAAGAATCGAGCCACTCAGACTGCTGGAACTGAAGGGGACGGTGTCAGGTCTTAACTGCGACGCCGTCGCATCACTTTTGTGACGGCTCAGTAGCCAAATTGCTCATTTACAAGTGACGGCGTCGGGCTTTAAAAGAGTAGACCGTCGCAACTCAGACGGCCTAGATGTGACCCAGACGGCGTCAGAAGCTGAAGAGGACGGCGTCACGGACATAAGGTGACGTCGTCGCAAGGTTAACGTGGCCAAGACGAAACCCTAATGACGGCGACACGACGGCGTCACGAAACGTAAGGTGACGCCGTCGCATATGTAATCTTATATATAGAATCCGAATTTTTCAGTTTTAAAGAGAGTCTTTTGGAGTGAAAACCTAAAACCGAACCTAAGGTGTCTTGTACAGTATTTTAGGGTTTTAAACCCTATCTTACATCAAGATAAATATTTACTTCATTAATTCAATTATGTCTTTGATTATTTGTGTGTATGCTTGCATGTTCTCCATGTCCGGCTAATTTATTTGTGTGTTTGCTTAGGAAGTATGAAACTTAATTATTGAATATTGATTGGTTGTTTCTTATCTTAGTTGATTAATGATCTAGTAATGCGATAGGTCATTCGTTGTGTACTTAATGCTTGATTCATCTTTGTGAACCTTAGAATATGATTACCTGAGTAGTTGTAGGCTAAATTATCCAAAGAGTGCCTTAGAGTAAGAGTTTATCATCCCTAGTGGGTTTTGTAGACGAGACCCTTTGGTAAGTTCAAAGAGTTAGGGAGAAACGCATACCCTACAACTTTAGACACACAACGCAACTAAGAATAAGGACGTGACAACTCAACCATCAATAGGAGATAATTAAGGAGTAGTATAACCTAAGTAAACACATCTTTAAACTATCATACGAGCACACATTAATTAGACATAGACTCCCACAACCTTAGTTTAGATAATTAGATAATAGTAGAGTAATCGGTAGAAATACCAACCCCCCAAATCCAATACCCGAGATTCGTACCTTTCCATTTCATAAAATATAAAAATACAAAAAAATAATCTTCCTCAACCTTAACCTTAGCGTAGTAACTTCTCACTAGCATTCCTATTCCCCTAGAGAACGATATCAATACCCGTGGCTTACCCTAATTACTACACTACAACGATTAGGTTCACTGCCTAGGGTGTTATAAAACTTGCTCGAAGAAAAGGAAGTTTCCTTGACCCCGAACGACGCGTGTAGCGTTATCAAGCTTCTTGGGCAGATTTTAGTTCTCGGACAGAAAAGAGAAAAGTGTTCTTTGGGTTTTTCTTGTTCATGGTATTCAAGTTATTCAAAGTGTTGATGGGTTAAACGTTCTCGACTAGCTCAATTCGAACGTACTTGGTTTAAGTGTTTGTGTGTGATACTCGTAGAGGTATCTATTTTAGATACTTAGTTTCTTTGGTTTCCTTGTTCGTTGATAGCGTGCAGTTGACGCCAAAGGTTAGTTTTCTATTTACCTTTTATTATTATTGTTTATTATTTAGGTGTTAACCTAATTGCATAAACTAGATCCATATTCCGTTGCGTACTCGTTTGCGTTACTTGGCTAACTAGATTATAAAATCCCACAGTGGTATCAGAGCCATCTCGTTTTTGCGATTATGGGTTACACGCTTTAATAAACATGTTTAAAAGGCTGCATGAAATCTAATTAGTTATTCGTTTTAATTTTGTTTTGACAACTATATGCAATACTTGTCAATTATTAATAAAAAATAACTAGACACACACAAATTAAATTAAATTGTTAATTAGAATTAATTTGTTAATTGAAATTAAATTTGTTAATTGGAATTAAATTTGTTAATTAGAATTAAAGGTCAATTAGAATTAATTGTTAATTAGAATTATATTGATAATTAGAATTACATATTGTTTATTAAATACATAAAATAGCGCAAGTAATTGTTAATTAAGTTTGCCATGCTTTTTATGTGTTTTTCCGGCCACAAGACCCACTCAATTGCTTTTTGTGATGTATGGGGCGTCTAGGTATTGCACCTAGTGACGGTCTTATGGTTCTCCTTTAGGGGAAGACTCGTGAGAGAACTGAAAGACCACGTGAAGCACTTGCAACTGAAAGACCAAATGGAGAACGCCCAAGACAAACACCACGTGAACCACCTGCAAATGAAAGACCAAATGGATCACCTACTAGTCAATTAACCAAGTGAATTACCTGCAAGAAATGCTATGTTGTCTTTCAGTCTAAATGTAACTTAATTGATATGTGTGTACTTCTTTTGTTACAAGAATTGAATTTTGGTTACAATTTGAATCTGTTGACTTTATAAGTCAAACGAAAGATATTTTAAGGACTAAAACAATTCGGTGTGGTTCCTATAATATTTTGGTTTATGTTGACTTTATAAGTCAAAATGGGTTTTTCCAAACACCCACCTAAACTGCATAAGCAAATGCAAACTACAAAATGAAAACAACAAAGCCAAAATATACATACACCACCACCTAATTATACCTTATAAAGCAAATTATACATGTTAACAAGTATCGTTTTCAATAACCATCACCAGCCAAAAAATATACATCTTCATTACATCAACAACTAAAAATAACATGTGAACTTCTTGATGGGAGACTTGATATTCATGGGGGAGACTTGAGCTTCTTAGGGGGAGGCACATACCACTCATTCCTATTTGTGCTAAAGCATCCCACAGCCGCTCCAAGACCAAGTACACCATTGGGAGTGGAAGCCTTGGAAGCTTGGGAAGTGGAACCTTTCAAAGTAGTACTCTTAGAAGACATGATCCCAAACTCATCATCAGATGTGTCTGAAATAATGATGACATCAACTTCATTTCCTTTCAAATTAGTATCTGGAAAGATAGCCAAAACAGAAAGAAATCAGAGTTCACCCATTACAACTTTCTTAGCTTGCAAACATTAAGGGTGCGTTTGGTATCCCACTATGGAATGAAACTATGACTATGAAAGTGATTAAAGGTGTTTGTTTAAGATAAGAGGGCCCACCACTATGGTAATGAATGATAGATATAATCCATACTCTATATACATCAACAAGGCTAGATATTGATCTTTCATAGGTGAGGACCCACCACTACTATCAAACTCATACCCATTGTCATTCATGGCAGCATACCAAACGCACCCTAAGTCTAACCTTTCTCAAACTCCTTATTCCCATATTTTCCCCACAAGTCTTCAAGTATCACATCAGCAATGTCATCTCCTATATCCCACTTACTCCCATAAGTAGCCATGGCATACTCAATCATATCGTCAGATACCTTTAGCTTGCTATAATCCCTTTTTTTGGCAGATTCTGACACTGCTCGGAATTCTGTCAAATAAAATAGGGTTATGTATGCTCATTCCTTAAAATGTCAATCTCACAAATACAAAAAAACCAACTAACCTTTCATCACTTCAGCTTCTTTCGCAAATCTGCATAAATCTTCAAACATCATCAGACATTTCATCTTCTTGTAACCAAGTATCCCCATATTTGGCCTTCACATATTTTACCATCTCATCAGTTACTGCTGTAAAAGTAAGGTCATTGTCTGCCATTGTTAAAGTGTATGTGAGGGTTGTGTGACGAGGGAGGGAAACGATCAAGATGGTATACGGAATAGCTTTTCTCTGGTTTAGTTAAGGTGTGGTATAAATGTGTATGGACTATAATACCCTCCACTAACTAACATAAATCAGACGTTGACCTTGGCGTTAATGGTCAAGGGACGAGTTTAACATATAAACTCCTTGTTTTGGACTCCCGGCGATGAAAAAGGGAACTTTTGTCCCATCGTGATGCGTATGTACAAGATTAGGGATGAACCGTGTATTTTACTCTTAATGTTATTTTTAAAACACCCTAAAATGAAAAATACATGTTATTATACACATTATACAAATTGATAAAACACACAAAGCTTCATGAAAGCTAACAAGTTAATGGTATATATAGTTTTGAAAACCGGACCGGACGAAAGGGTTCAACCATGAACTGGTGTCGCCACCGGTACGGCTAACCAATAAAAGCCATCCGAAAACGAACCAGAGAGTACCCGTTGAAACCGATACAAACTGGTGGAATTAGGTCTCATCAAGATCTATTTATCCGGTTAATCGTCACAGGGTACCCGCCGCCAAAACGTGTTGGTACCCTGCTATCTATACATATATATGAGACTACATATGCTACGTCATTAATGCTGACTAGGCATTTTAATGTTGACATGGCGCATCTATGATGAGCTGGAAATAGTGACTAGGCACACTACCCGGCTAAATAACTAAAAAAGATGTCACTTGCAAGGTTCGAACTGGATTTTGACGTTCAAACACAAGGGCCTTAACAAGTGGAACAATCCACATTTTGCAATAACAATTCTTCTTTCCAAACTGGTATTCATTCTAAAAGATTACCATCTCCCATCTTATTCATAGAAACATATCAGAGATGTTACTCATTCGGATCTACAATTAATTCTTCAACGCCAGTCAAACATGATGTCAATCCTCCCATTTTCGCTCGGCAATTCCAAAATCAAACCCCTCCCATATCAAAACACCTAATCTAATTCAAAAAACTTACTTACCTAATCTATACCATTTGAATTGCATAATATTATCTCCAACTACTACTGATTGCAATCATTCTTATTATCATTTGTTATTGATAAAATCAAGTCAACCACTTTAACAGGAGTTGATTCATGTTTTTTGGAAATTCACAGCAAATCATGGGAATTCGCCGCCAAGGTATTGAATTATTGATTCAACAATCCAGTTTAATTTATGTTCGTTGATATCATGTTTTATTCCTATGGTTTCACTTCTTATTTCTTTAAAAAAGATGTGATAAAATTTATGTTTTTTTATCTTAATTTTGTTGATCTATAATTTATAGAATTTGTTATAATTTTAGGGTTGTTAATGATTTTAGGGTGTTTGTATTTAACATAGTCTTTGGATATATGTGAAAGTTTGGAACTGAAAACTATAAGATCATCAAGTGTTAAACAAGTTCCAACGGTTTCTTTTCAGCTATGTTAACAATCAAGTGAGTTTGGGATTGCTCAAAAAGCTGCAGTTGCAGCTTTCTAAATGAGATACAATGGTGCATATGGTCAAGTCATATCCTAAAAGACCATGCCTATAGTTGTGTGATTTCTGCTGGTGTTGTGTGAGAGAGGTTAGCAATCCCAAACACCACTAAATCTGTTATTTGTGTGTTTCTCTGTTATTATTAAAAGATTTCATAGATGTGTTTCTCACGTCATTGTTCCAGATTGATAACATGAACTCATCGATGATTGGTCTGGTCAAAACCAACAACCACATGCTATGTACATAATACATCAGACAGGTGCTTTTGCTTCTTTTATTTGTATGTTGAATAAGTCACCAGTTATTAAGATAAATAGTGTGTTTGTTTATATAGTTTAAAAATGTGATTTACCGTTAACAGATTAACCAAAGAAACTAAAAGAGCTTTTATGCATGAGAGGTATATTCTTTGGTCCTTTGAATGTGTTCAAATATGACCAAATAGTTGTAAATATCTTTCTAACGTAATATTAAATCGATGGTCTGAATAAGTTATATGCATTACGCATACGCTAACCTCCCAATTTGCATAACATAATCTTATGCAGGTTAAACATGGTCACTCTCCATGACCAAATTGGTATGAGGAGTTATAGGCGGAGCTATACCTAGGTTAGTAATCAAGTCATTTATTTATGTTATGAACCAGATTTGTTAGTGTAAATCAGTATATGACACTTGCTTTATATTTATTTACAAGATTACAGGTTTTAAGTCACATCTAATTGGAGTGCAACATGGCCTAAAGAGGTTGAAAGTTTGGCGAGGCAGTTCTTACACAATCCATACAAGGTTACCATTCGGAATCCTTATGATCCACAAATGAAATTATTTGTTTTTATGATATGTGGCATACACCTTTAATCGGATTTCTTATCTTATTTTATAAAAATTCAAACTCTTCAGGTGATTATTTGATCCTCTGTTCTGAAAGCAAACCAATCAATTAACCAGGTTATAGAATTGGTGACAGATGCGGAGAACTAAACCAGTCATGAAGGGGTATTTTTAACGATCAAGCCAATAGTTTGGTAAATTGATCTTTGCCGATAGTTTGGTAAATTGATCTTTGACTACTGTTTTGTTTTTTTTTTGTAGGCTGATTAGAATGCTCAAGGAAATGATGGATTGAAGCAGAATTCTTATATTTGTGGAAACAAAGAAATGATGTGATCAAGTGGCACGACAACTTAGAATGGATGGAAGGCCTAAATTATCCATCAATGGTGATAAAAGTCTTATAATCACTGCCACTGATGTTGCTGCCTGTGATCTTGGTAGGATCAATGTGCTATTATTTTAGGTCACGAAATCATAAAATATAGTTTTCAAACTCACTGTGATATTAATTTAGAATGGATGGAAGGCTTGCATTATCCATCAATGGTGATAAAAGTCTTATAACCACTGCCACTGATGTTGCTGCCCGTGATCTTGGTAGGATCACCGTGATATTATGTTAGGTCACGAAATCATAAAAATATATGTGAGTCGTTGGCTGCTCCCTACGTACTTGAGAAAATAAGTTGTGGTTTTGGTGCAAATGGGGAAGTTGGAACTTCAAGAAAGTATTGCCATAAATGGTTAGTTGGAACCACTTTTAATAATTCTATATAATTTTCAAAATAATAAAAAGTGCCTTTTCTATATATGTCGAAAATTCCTATCTTAAAAGTCGTTATGTGATGGATTGGAGTAAATATGTTTACCTTTTTTTACGGCTTGAGTTTAGGACCCCTTTATTGTTGAAATTTTGAAGTTACCACTGATTCTTCCGTATGTGTTTCTGTTTGGTTCATTCATAATATATGGTATGTGTGGATAAGTGAGATTATTAGCGATATGTAGGTATTCTATTATTTATTTCATAGTTTCTTAGTTCATAATAAATAAATCAAGATTCTACAGTAGTTTCAGTTGATATATACACAACTTATATCAATCAAGATTCTACAGTAGTTTGAGTAAAGATATACACAAGAAGGAAAACTTAGTTTTGGAAGAGCGACATATCAGTCTATATGAGTTTCATATTGTCGACGTGGTCTAATTACTAAAACATTTTTTTAAATAAGTACATAGATTCTAAATCTTAAAGTTTTTAACTGTATGATACATTCACCATAGGTGTGGACTACTGGAACTATGAGAACTCAGCCCAGTATGTTACTATTTATCAAATGCATATTCTATTTGTATGAATTAGTTTTTAGTTCCACGTGTGCTACATTGTAATAACTCAATATATTGTTCAACAATACCAGGTTACAAAGATTGATGGACGTGTAGTTGGTGATGGTACAATCGGACCTGTAACTAGAGTATTACAAGATTCTTTCAAAATGTTGAATGCAGGGCTTGAAGTGTCTATACCTTATTATCATTAACCAGCATGAATCCTACAGGTTTGTACGTTCTGTTTGTTTCACGTTGAAACCTATTTGTCCATTTTTATCCATCCATCTTTGCATTATTTGTGGCCAAAAGATACTAGGAAGCGTAATTTTTTGCCGGCTTATCCTGATTGAGAAACGTAATTTTTTGCATTATTTGACCCGACACTTGCTTTTCCTGAAGCGTAATTTTTTGCCTTTATGATACTCGGAAGTTATTATAATTTTAGTAATAGTGTTAAACACATTTTGAACAGCCTTCAACCCGATGGCTTTTAGGATAATCTTTTTCAGACTTTACCGGCTTATCCTGATTGAGATATAACATGCCAACTCAAGTTGACACATGTATTAGTTAATGGTTAAAAATGTCTCCCTTTTTTTATTTCGTATAAGTTATGTGCGGTAGTTTATACCTTTAATCTTTTGTTTATTTTTTATACATCATTCAGGTATAACCCTTTCATCAAAGATGAACACTTAACATCAGCACAAATGAAAAAATCACTTCTTTGATCAATAAGGTGAGTATCTACACACATAGTTGTCATTAGTCCTATGCATATGTCATGCCGACACGTATCCCTTAAAATAATCTAGAAATGTTGTCATCACTTAAGGTAAAGCAGGCTATCAGGATTGTTTAATCTTTATATGGTTGATCATCGTAGACATATTTTTTATGTTCATTTATCCCCTACCCTAATCATTGATGATAAATTAAACTCTATTCTTTCTTCATAATATGTCAAGTCACTCAAGTTGTTAAACAACGTTTAGTTACCGGATTATATTCTTGAAATGGTTTTAATAACTGGTCTGAGCATATTCTTCTCGTGAACTGTATTTTAAGTCAGTTGAATCCGTTATTTGCAAATGAAACCAGACGCATGAACAATTGGTAGTGTCAAATGTAGTCTTGGCTAAAAAAAATTTGTGCTTTCCCCAGATACAGGTTACCAAAAGAGAAAAAAGTGAACAATGATGGTGATACACAACATTTTTATGCCAGAGGATTGGTCACTTACTTTCTATTAGGAGTTAAACAGACATCCAGACTCTATCTTCAAGGATAAGACGGTTGCTGAGATTGGTTGCGAAAACAGATGGATATCCATAGCCATTGCTGAGGAGTAGTTGCCATTAAAGGTCATAGTTATTATCTAATTGGAGTAGACTAAAGCTCTGATTTTGTTACGTATCTTATGTTGCTAATCCTTTTGTTTCCTTGCATCCTTACAGATATTATAGACAATGATATTTCGTGATGGTCAACATGGATATTGAAGTGTATAGAAGATTCATTTTATTGAAGAAACCTTTTTGATAGCCCAGAAGCTGAAAGACTAAAATACAAAAATTCAGGAGAATATTAAAGAAATGAAAGTGATCCCATTGCCATGGTTCTATGCATAGTCTACACCAAATCTACTATTTTATATTGGATTGTGTTTTATTGTTGAAAGCAATGAAGCTTCAATAATGCATATTTGGTTGATATGCAGCAGGTAATATTTCCCCTCTTCATGTTTCCTTTAAAAAAAATCTTCTGTAATATCCACAACCTTTACACCATCAAAATTATAAATATTTATTTTTTTCTTGTGTTTCTATAAATCAGACAATGATGCAACTGATGACACAGATTGACGAGAAGGGTTTTGAGATTGAGGTTAGTATTACCGAAAGGAGTTAATTGCATTTTTGGTCCTTGTGGTTTGCCTAAATTGCAGGTTTGGTCCTCAAAACTTTGAAAGTGCAACGATAGTCCCTATTTTGAAGTTTAAGTTGCATTTTTGGTCCTTTTTGGTGTGAAATGACCAAATTACCCTTGTCTTTTTCTGAAGAAGGCAAAGGGTATTTTAGTTATTTAACTTTATCCAAGGACCAAAAATGCAATCCAAACTTCAAAATAGGGACTATCGCTACACTTTTAAAGTTTTAGGGACCAAACCTACAATTTGGCCAAACCACAGGGACCAAAAATGCAACTATTATGTCGAGTCCAGTTATGTTATGTGGTATTGGTCCTTGATAGATATAGTTAGTAAATGCTTCGAGTTCTAATTACTACGATCAAACATGTCCAAATGTTGAAGCAGCGATTACAAGTGCAGTGAAGAAAGCCATGTTGAATGGCCGAATGGTCACTTTCAGCACTTTTAAGAATGCATTTTCATGATTGCTTCATCAGGGTGATAATTCTTCTTTTACTTGAAATATGTAGATACCAAACTGGCTTGTTGAAAACTTCAATATTAAGTTTTGCTCAAAGAGTTATTGGGACAAAGAGAGCTTTTAGGGATAAACTTGAATTACTTCAAATGATAAGGCATCCAATTGTGATTCAGTTTCTGGGCGCTGTAACTCAAAGTATTCTAGGCGTTGAACAGCAGGTGACATCTTCAATACGAGAGGAGGTGAATGTCGAGACTATAATAGAGGTAACTTTTCTATCTTTAACTATGTGATATTCTATAATTAGTTTTCATGGTTATAAGAAGTATTTGTTTGACCTTCAGAATGGTTGTCTCGGGAATTTCTCAATGTGGCACGTCAGCATCGGAGGAGGCGATGTCGAGACTGTAGTAAAGGTAACTTTTCTATCACTAACCCAATGATATGCTCTAAGTATATTTCACGATTATTAAAAAATATTTGTATGACATTCAAATTAAACCGAAGACAGTTTCTGTCTCGGTTTGTTTTGCTATAACCATTAACAAAAGTCAATGGCAAACATTCTTGCAGGTTGGTTTATTTCTACAAATGTCGGTTTCTCACATGGTCAACTACTGTGGCTGTGTCAAGAGTCAAGAGCAATAAATGATTAAAGGTTCTCTGTTGCGACAAAGATGGCAACTACTCAAACTCGATAACAAGCGTAGTTTATAAAGAAGTTTTATTTCGTATTTGAATAGGCAACATACTTTTTTATTATGTTGTACAACTTCATTATCTTTTTGTATTCAAATGACATCATTGCTTTTATTATATAGATTTTGTTACATGATATGTGTACCGGCAATATTGCTAAGCTTTTCAACGCTACTTCACGATTGCTTTACATGCATTTAAAATTAAATATGTATTATTATGAAGCTAGCCCGCCCATTCGGGCGGGCTATGAAGCTATACTATATATAAAGGAAAAACCAAAAAGTAAAAAGTGAAAAGTTGAAACTAAAAAAATAAATGTTGAAAACATATATTTCAAAAGGAAACTATTAATACACATCGAAAACCGGGTTGACCCGGGACGCTTCAAACCCGGCGGGTTGACCCGGCTTAATTTGACCCGTTTTCGATTCAACCCATCGGGTTGACTCGGTTTAAATCGACCCGTTTTTCGACCGGAACGGTTTAACCGGGTGAACCACCCGGGTCGAACCTGGTTTCAAAACATTATGTTTAATCCCCAAATCTTCAAACTTTTATTATTTTTCGTTTATAACCCATAATTTTTTTTTATCACTAAACGATCTGTCGCTATAAAATCTCGTTGCTATGCACGGGTACTCGTCTAGTAATAGAATAAGGGCGTGTTTGTTTTTGTTTTTTTTTAAATTACTAGCCCTCTTATTCTTACTAGTAAGAGGCGGTCAGACGTTTTACTTGTTTGTTTTTTCATCACCAGTCAGACATGGTAAGAGCTAATATGTCTAACTCGGTAAGAGGTGGCGAAAAGATTTTACTACCTCTTATTAACACCCCTTCAACTCATTCATCTTCAAAACCCTTCAACTCATTCATCTTCAAATTATGCAAAGCTAGTTTTTAAATTATTTGGTATTGGTTAAGTTATTTAATTGTTGTTTCATTGCGTTAAGCTTATGTTTTATTTTAAAACGATTTATGTAATTTAAGTTTTTGATATGTATTAAGATAATTTATTTAATGATTTATAATTGTGTTAAATCTATGATAAGAATGTTTTGCTTCAAGTTTATACTATCTACTTACTAATCGTATTTACAATAGTTTAATATATACTTAAAAAAGGAAAATTAAACCATTCAGACAATTATAAAAAAACAAACAACACTTTTTCATTCAGCCACCTCTTACTAGTAAGATTTGGTAGTCAGATTCAGATTAATCAAATAAACACACCAAACCCCAATTAGAAAAAGTGAATTAAACTTAACACTCGATAGACAATTAATTTATACTCCTTATAAAAAACCTTAAGCATACTTTTCATAACAACGTTTGTAACTGTACACCAAGCAAAGGTACGTATAGCAACTTCTCACGTCAAAAATAAAAAAATCTTGCTTAGCTTCTTTGTTACTATTGATTATCGAGCGTCACAATGTCATATGCTCATCTGATGCTGTATATATAGGTATTTATGTAAAGTTTGAGTCTTTTTTTTTATAGCATCTTAAGTATGTTTGGCAATGAGCTTTTAAGAGCGTTTAGAAACGTTTACTTTAGCGTTTAGAATTTAGAGCACATTTGGCAAGCACTTTTTATCAAAACACTACTTGAAGCGTTTAACTTTTACGTCGTTTTACACTTAATAGTCAGCTACATTATCTAATATTTTCCATCAATTTTGACCTCGTGTCGATACGTTTGTCAAGTTAGTTGTTGATCAGTGTTGTGATATTTTAGGTGTGAATTGCAACATGTATAATATAATTGTTATGCAAGTATTGTGCGTTTTTACCTAGTTATCGAAACTTGAATGCTTATAACCTTAGTAGTTGATAAAATGTCTCAATATTCACTCAAACCCTAACTACACAGAGACAGACAGAGGAATGGAAAAAAGATCGGCAGAGAGTGAGTTGCAGGTTGCGGAATCGGAGATGAGTCATAGTGCGATTAAGTATTTGACTTGTTTCGCGGCGGATGTTATAGGCCGCATTATCCGGCAACAGGAGTTGTCGACGCAGTTTTTTAGCAGGCTGTTTGCGGTTTTGATGAGGATGTTATTGGATGTTGAAGAAGATGAAGAAGATGAAGATTCGACTAATTTTCACCTTGGGAAGGAGTGTTTGGCTAGGTTGGCTGATGCGTTGGGTGGGGATACTATTTTTCCGGTTGCGTCTCACCACTTGCCTGCCTATTTGGCTGCACCCGAGACCGATTGGCAAAACCATCATGCTGCTCTTGTTGCACTTGCACAAATTTCCCAGGGATGCTCAAAGGTCGTCTTGTTTCTTATATATATACACCTCCTCCTCCTCCTAGTCTTGTTATTTATAGCTGCCTTATAGTCTTAAATATAGGGATTGAGTCGTAGAATAGCAACGTACTTTTTCAAGTGTCTCATTCTGGTACGTGTACTTTTTTTAATCTGTAGAATAGCAATGTACTTTCCATAAGTGTCCCGTTCTAGTACGTGTACTTTTTTAAGTCGTAGAATAGCAATGTACTTTTCATAAGTGTTCCAATTTAGTACGTGGTATGACGTACCAAATTGGAACACTTATGGAAGTAGGACGTACCAAATTGGAACAGTTATGGAAAGTACATTGTTATTCGACAACTTAAAAAAGTACACGTACTAGAACGGGACACTTAAAAAAAATACACGTACCAGAATGAGACACTTGGAAAAGTACGTTGCTATTCTACGACTCAATCCCCTTAAATATACTACTAGTATTTATTTTGCCTTATGCTGCTGCAGGTCATGATTGCAAATTCCCAACAAGTGGTCAATATGGTGTTGAACTCATTTTATGACCACCCTCACCCACGTGTCAGATGTGCTGCTATTACTGCAATTGCCCGCTTGTCTATTCATTTAAAATCATGCCTGCAGATTCACTACCACACCCGTGTGCTCCCAGCCTTAGCTTCAGCCATCCATGACTTCAACAATCCCCGACTTCAGGTCATTCATTCATTCAATTTTCTCTTCTTATTACTACTACTATATGTTTTTTAAGACCAACCAACCAACCAACCTTGATTTATTTATTTATTTATATATACTCTTATTAGACGAAAATTCAACTTGCCTTATTATTATAGTCAAAGGAAATTATTTCCCCTGTTGTATGTATGTATGTAGCAAAAAATGCCCCGATTACTTCTTTTAATATGCATCAAACCCCACTGCCTGCCTAACACATAATGCTTGCTTGCAGGCACATGCTGCTTCTGCTTTGATAGATTTCAGTAACAACTGTTCTCCTGATATTTTGACGCTTTACCTGGATGGAATAGTCACCAAACTGTGTCTACTGCTGCAGCAGGTAAGTTCACGACTACTGCTTAATATTCAATTCATTGGGGTCATTTATTTATTTATTTTTTTGTGCAGAGTGCTAATGAACGGGTACAAGAAGCCGCTTTGACTGCTCTAGCATCACTTGCTGATAATTCAACGCAGGTAAGTCAACATAATAATATAAATTTCACTACTATCATTATCTGTATGACTAACATAGGTAGGTGCATAAATAGGAACAATTCCGAAACTACCATGATCAAGTTATGCCCTGCTTGAAAGCGATATTAGTTAGCAAGAATGAAAAAGCTAGCCGTATGCTTCGAGTCAAGGCCAAGAGGTGTATCGGTCATTTTGCAGAGGCCGTTGGAAAGGACAAATTTCCTATGCAGGTAATCACTCACTCACTTTTTTTTTTATACATTCACTTGATTAGTGGCTTTTAGGGAACAGGAAGTTAGTAATGCAGTTTTTTTCCTTTGTGGACTTGTGGTTTAATATAACGCAAGTTAGTAATCATAAAGTTTCTTGTAATCTTGAAAATGGTTGGACCTGTGGTTTAATATAACCAGTAGGATGGAATATACGATTATTTCTTCGAGTTAGTTTCGTAATCAGTTTTCAAATAGTTTGCTGTGACCTAAGAATAACAAAAATATGACCATCTTTTGCGGTTCTAAGTCTTTGTGTTGGTATACACAGTTTTTCTGTTTTAGGGCGGGTAAATTTAAAATATATGTTTCTTTAGTTTGGCGTTTTATTGTATGCTTAGAACAAACATCATATCGATTGATAGACACTAGTTAAATTTGGTAAGTGTATTAACATTTCCAGGTGATTTTGTGTAACTGTTTCTCGCTTGGTTTGCTTGCTCTAATACTCACACCCCTTAAATCACTGCAAGGACCAGCTACTTATTAAGTTGTAATGAATGGGCTAACCGATATGAATGGAAGTTAAACTAGTGTTTTTAAAGGTGGCCCTTGGTGTACTTGGTTTCTCTTCCTACTATGACCTATATGAAAATGTACATGCAGTTGGTTATAGCTTGTGGGTCACGTGCAATTATCTTATAGATTGGATTGCTCTATAGATCCGTTGCAAAAGCCCTTTTTTGCTACTTGTTAAAGAGCCTCTCAGTTGGGTTTGCCTCTATTAAGTTTTGATCTATTGAGCTGACTCGTTAGCTTAGTAATTAAATCAAGCAGGGCCTTAAATGTTTTATAGACAAAAAATCTTCTACTATTAAGCAATTTCTTAAGCAAATTTGTTTACAGACGTAAGAATAAAAATGAGTAATATAGCATAATTTGGTGTTTCACTATGTTAAGTTCTAGAACGGCTTAGGTTTTCCAGAAATCGGTTCACTAACAATGACAACTCTTTAGTACTATCAAATTAGTTCGAGTAGGGACTAATCTCATTATCTTTGCGATATATAGGCTTATAAATCTTTTTACTTCTTATTTATTGGATTTCTCAACTGGCTTGTCGTTTTTAGCTTTCTGAATTGGTGGTCACATGTTTGCTGTAATTTTGTAAACTTGTCAAACTTTAGGCACTTGAAGATTATTAATATAAGTGATTTCCCAAATCTGGATGTGAAGCCAAAATTTATTGCAAATAAACTTTGGCCGAGTGTGATGAACATTATATTTTTTGGCAATCAGCAGGTAGATTCCAGCTTTAATGATGTACACATGACTTATACAAATACTAATGCTGTCTACCAAGAGCTTCTGGTGGTACTTGGAGGCTATTATACCGGACTTTCAGTTTCTGGTTTACCTCTTTTACAGACAAGTTACTCGGTACAGTTTCACAGATCACTGGACTATAAGTCCTTAGGTGTGAGTAGTATTGAGGAGCTGCTTGTTAAGATGGGCGACAGGGTGCAGTGGCGTGAAGAGCGAGAAAGCAAGGTGAAATATGCGATGTCTGCTAGTGTGGTAGAAATCAGACGAAGGTTATATTTGAAGCCTGATGTTCAAACATTACTCAATAGCCATCGTGGTGAAATCGAGTTTGGTATTTTTGAGAAAGTATACACGGATCAGTTTAAGCGGAGATTGCAATATGGGCTGTATGGTTTGACCGATCTTGATCATCTTTGTGAAGCCTTGATAGATATTCTGGAAGTGGAATTAGATGGCTCAGGAGAGAAGGTGATAAAGGCGGTCAAACGCTACAATTTAAGAAAAAGGAAGTGTCTGTCAGCTATCTGAGCCCGGACTAAGGCCTAAAAAGATTGCCCCATCCAAATGCAAATAGATAAATGTCATAAATCCAAAAACTTTTTCCATCTGTCTTTTTTATTTTATTTTGAAACATTGTGAGTGATCATTTGGATGTTTTAACCAATTTAAATGATTTTAGTTTATTCACTGGTTGTGTGCTATTCGAAAAAGAACATTTAATCTAAGACGAAGGAAGTAGGTACATATTTAGAGCTGTTTGATAGGATATATTGTACACAAGAGCTGTTTTGCATAACTATATACTTAAATGAGAAAACAAAGAAAACAATTAAAAAGTTGTCGTTATGTCGTAAATTGGACAATATATACTAGTATAAAGGGGGAAGAATTGAAAAGCCTCCAAGATTGGGACATTTGTACGTAGGGAACAAACTATTAGATAATAGGTTAGTAGGTCTAAGCTCGTTTGTGGGTTTAAGACCTGTTAGATTTTTATGTTATGTAATCTTTATAAACTATGACTTAATAATAACTAGCAGGGTACTCGCGCGATGCGGCGGCGGGTACCCTGTGACTGAATTTTCTGATAATGTGATGTTATGTGGTTATATTTTTTTAACAATTAATTTAGAAATAATAATAACGGAGATCTTGTTTAGTTTTCTTTTCGTTTTCGAGTCTAGGTAGATCTTTGTTATTACTGTGAGTTGGGGAGTGATCAGTGGGTAGCCTAACAAAAAAAAAAAAAAAAAAAAAAAAAAAAAAAAAAAAAAAAATCTTACAAAGTTAAAAGTGTTTTTTCAGTAATGTACCGGTTCACTTTTTTGTTTTTTTAGTCGAGTGAGTTATCGGTCGAGAGAATGAACCCTTCGTCAATTTTGGAACCGACCGACCTAGTTCGACCCTCATGCTGCAATGGCGGCGACTCGATCGGCGCAATGGCGACCGAATCGGTCGACCGACCACTGCGGGCAGCCTAATGGCTTTATTTTTAAGTACTTGGCTTAGTAGCTTGATTAGATTGTACATTGTTGTTAAATGGTTGTATATTTTGGTAAATGGGTAAATTATATAGTGTATTAATTGTATATGTTAAATAGTGTTTTTTTAGTTTTATTTGTGCTTCAAATAGTTGTAACTTATGATTATTTACTTGTATTTGCTTAAAAGTTCTATATTATGAAATCTTAAAAAATTAATAGGAGGGAAGGTACAAGATGCATTATAAGTAGTATAGATGAAGTTCTAAGTCATTAAGAACCACATCTGTGACTATGTTTTTTGGCAATGTGATGTTATGCGGCATTTTTTTAACAATTAATTTACAAATAATAATAACTTTAGTTTATATTTCATTTGACAATTGCAGCCCAACACACCACACGGATCCAATCCCCGTCCGAATGATAACAATACACGGTCCAATATCCAAACACAAAGATACCTTAATCTTTTATACAACCCTAATCGCACATTCTATCACAAACTCACGGCCCTCCACCCCCACACACACACCTAAAAAACACGCAGCTACCTTATCCTTCTTCTCTCCCAACTCTACCCCAAAGGCAAACCAATCTCAAACAACCTCTCATCTTCTCTCATAAAATGAATCAAATCAAAAGAACCTATCTTTCTTCTTTTGATAAACCGGATCCATAACTCATAAACATACACGAATCACCCAGACCTACAAGAATCTCTTATGTTTTCTTTCTGTGAATAAGGCTTCAAGATCTTGAATAGGTCTCGGGTAGGTATTTTATGTGGTTTCTTGTTCTTGTGTTTCGATAGCCGAAAGAAAAAAAGAATAAAACCTATGTGTTTTGTTCTTTCTTCATGGATTTCGAAGATTATCACAAGATCGATGATGAGTTTTCCCTCGTGTTCCACATGAAAAAGAGAAAATTGAGATCTTTGTTTATTTTCTTATTATGAGTTCGAGTCTAGATGTAGGTGGAGGGGGGGGGGGGACGTGAGTTTGTGATAGAATGTTGGTTGTTGTTGTTGTTGGTTTTGGATTCGGATTTGTTCTTTCGTTTCGGTTTTGTTCTAAACTAACTTTTCAGTTCAACCTTTTTCGTCTTTTTGTTTCGGTTTTGGATTCTGATTTTTCTTGGTTTATTGAATTCGGAATACTGTACATGTGTTGAATTCGGATTTGTGACTTTTTCGGACCTGAGATGTTGTCTAATGCCTAAAAATATTTTTGTGCTTAAATACGTGCATTAATAAGCACATTAATGTGGTATTAATGTGGTTGTTTCTTTTTTTAATATGTGTATCAATGTGTTGTATATAATGCATATGTGGTTGTAAGTCTGAAATTTTGTGCTTTAATGTGTTGTACATCATGCTTTATTACTTGCAAGTCTGAAAATTAAATAGGAGAGAGAGTCGTTTGTGCATTATACGTAGTAGTGATACATCATAATTAACGGGGAAATATGCAATCTAACATGTTATTAGAGCAGATATGATCCGAAGACCTAGTCAGCCACCAAGTACTGCCGTCTCTAGCCAACATGACTTAGGTGTTGTTTGTTTTTCATAAAGAAGTGCTTCTAGCCTCTTTTGTCTGCAAGCGCGCATATATTTGTGTTGAAGACCGTTTGTTTTTTAGAAGATATAAGAGATAAAAATCACTTTATTTTAAGACATTTAAAAAGTCTTCTAACCTCTTCTAGACACAATCATCTTCCCACCTACATTCTTCTTCACTAACCCCTTTCCCCTTCCTCCTCAACAAGCTCACCTACCATCTCCGGTGACCACCTCCGACGACCCCATTTACCACATCCCCTTCCTCCTCAACAGGCTCACATGTGGGAATGCTTCAAACTGAATGTTGCGTATATTTTATCACGCGAAACCAGTTATAAACTGGTAGCTGTAAGCTGAAAACTGTTAGATGGAAACGAAAGCTATAAGTTGTAGCCTTTTAGTTTTATGTTTGTATTTGGTAAGTTAGTTGTAACTATAAAATGACCTTAAAGGACATTTTCATGACGAAATAAAAGTTGTCGTATGTGTTTTATTGATGTACCAGTCATTATGAGTTTGTTTCACAGCCTACGTTATATCCAGGGACGGACCCAGAATTTTTGAGAGGGTGTTGCACAATTTTTTTAATGACCAAGAGTACTAAAGTTGCCCGATAAAAAATTTATTAGGTAAAATTGGGTGTTGCACGAGCAAAAAAAAACACATTTTATAAAAAATTTACACTTCGTGACCCAAAATTGGGTGTGGCCCGTGCCACACCCGGCTCCCATGTGGGTCTGTCCCTGCGTATATCATACTTTCGTAAAGTGTCATCTGTAAACGAAGATGTTGCAAGTGGTTCCCAATACCAAACTATATAAAACATCAAGGGGAAATTATGAGAATGCATCTTTTGCTCAAGGTGTCATCACTTTTTAGGAAAAAAGTTTGGGTATTTCCAAAATAGACTTTGAGACTTGCGACTTTTCTACTTTTTATATAAGCTTGACAAGTGTCCTTCGAAGTTTGTGTACCCAATCATTTTTTCTGACTTTTACAGCTACGATTTTACAGCGACCGAATCTAGGCGACTTTTTTTAGAATCTTGCGAAATGTTTTTCTGTCCTTTAGTAAAAAAAGTCAAAGTTACAAAATTATTTTTTTATACATTTAGTTCCTTCCCGAGGTTGAGCGACTTAAGCGAATCAATATAAGCGACTTAATTTATGTACTTTTTTTGTACCTAAAGTACTGTTTTAACAGTATTTTGAAACCTTTTTTTTACCCTGTTTTCAAATATTTTACCCAAATACAAACACACACACTAACAGTCACACTAACACTACTACCACAAAAAACACAATTCAAAATTGTGAAACCCTAAATCAATCCCTAATTATTCAGTCAAATAAACTCCAAAATGGCTTACATTCCCCAATATTTTGATGCTAAGTTAACGGTTCGTTCCAAAGTTAAGTTATTTTCGCAAATTAAGTCTAAATTGTTAAGCAATCCAGATCGAATGAGGCTGTTCAGAGCAACTGTTTTTGGGCCATGGTTAGATATTCCTGACCTAGGTAAAGGCAATCATATTGTTAATTTCGTTTTACAACACCAGGTAATTATCGACAAACTTCTTGATTCTTGTCCCCCCATTTTATACAAAATTGGGAACAATGTATTGAAATTCGGTCTGGAACAGTTTCTATTGATGACTGGATTTCATTTTGGTCGTTTGCCTCCCCATGTACAAATTGATCGAAGTCCTTTTGCTTTGCGTGTCTTTCCTGAAAAACAATTAATAAGAAAGGTAACTGTAAAAGGCAATGAGCTTTTAGATTTGTTTGGGAATGACACGGAATTTTCAAAGTTATCAGCTGAGGATGCGGTAAGGGTATGTCTGTTGCTAGTCGCTGAGGTCGTGTTCATAGGTCGTGGACCTTGGTACATTGTTGACAGTCATTTGTTGCAATTAGTTGAGGATTTTGGGGCATGGAATGCATATCCTTGGGGAGAGTTCTTGTGGACCCGTTTTTACAAAAATTTAGCCAATTTGGTACCTCGGCATTACAATGCTCACTGCAAAGAGAAATTGCAAGAAAACCCTTCTACAATTGCAACATATAATATTTCTGGCTTTTTCTTGGCTTTTAAGGTTAGATGTGTATACATTTATGAACATATCAGTTTTTGTTTACTAGCAGTTCATACAATGTTTTTATTCTTTTCGATTATTTTAGATATGGATTCTTGAGAGTTATCCCACTAGCACTGAATGGTGGAACAAAGACCCGTCAAAGATACCACGTTGTCTTTGTTGGTCAAAGGGTAAAACATTTGCCAAACGCCATTATGGCAAACTTTTTGGTCCTGTAAGCATTTCCATTTGTTTGTATTTGTCAAATAATTTACGACTTCGTTATATTTGTTTTTAACTTTATAATTGTTTGTTTACTAGGGTTCTATTCCAGTCTTGGATCTTCTTCCAACAAATGCGGAAATGTTACAACCATGGTTTGCACCAAGTAACGCATATTTGAGCCAGTTGGATAGTCTACAAGATCAATTACCTGCCGATGATCCCACTAATGAGGTAAGTTGGCCCGTTTGTGCAAACCATGGTTGTATTCACGTTGACAATTGACCATTGCACATTCTGTTTCGATCTTGCTTTGTAGGTGCATAAAGAGGTGGTGATATCTGATACAGATGTGGCGTTAGGTGATAAAGAGGTGGCTATAGTCAATAATGATGTGCCAGTAACTGATAAAGGTCAAAGTTCCAATCAGCTAGACATACATGCCGAGGTTGACGGTATTAACAATAGACTTGCCGTTGTAGAGGAAGCTCTAAACATACAACCCCGAGCCAATAAAGATACAACCCCGAGCAAGCTAGACATTAATGTGGGAGTCCTTAATGATATTAAAACTAGACTTGCCGTTGTTGAGGAAGCTCTAAAGATACAACGTCCAAAGGTGAACATGGTCTTTACATTCATTTTTAGGATATATGTTTCGTAAGAACTTTGAATTAGAAAATGAGACACGTATATTACAACTTCTTTTAACAACTCGTAAGTCGTAAGTATAATGAGGCTTTGTTGTAAATGTACACACACGTGATTTTCATTCCTCCTTGGAGTTGTTTTGTAAATTTTATGTATCCACTGCTAGGGTCTATGAAACCCCTGCTAGCGGTTTTCAATCCACTGCTAGCAGGTTCCTTTAATGTATCACTTGAGGGGTTGTTTTTGTAAATTTGATGTATCCACTGCTAGTGTCTATCAAACCACTGCTAGTGTCTATTAAACCACTGCTAGTGTCTATCAAACCACTGCTAGTGGTTTTGAATCCACTGCTAGCAGGTTTCTTTAGTAGTATAATTGATTGTATATTTTAAATTTCAGACTTCAACTGATACGGACGGCAAATCGGAGGAGGCTTGTTTTGGCCAAAATGCCATGGAAATTCAGACGTCAAGTCCAATTCATAATGAAAACTGGAATGGTAGTCCTAGTTTGTTTGATCTTCATTCTGGTGATGTTCATTCGGCTGATTATAATAAGGTTATGTTCCTTTTAGTAGTACTTTTTTTATTTTATTGTTTTTTTGTTACATGCCTAAATCAGTTTGGTTAACTACAGAATTGCGACAAATCGAGTTGTGTAAATGCTGAAAACGAACAAGTTGGTCTTACTTATATAGACCCTGCCGCTTTTCCATCAACTATGTCACAGCTTGTGGAATATTGTCTTCACGACGGACCATTGCCGTTAGATGATCACATTCCAGATCATGATCCCAGTCATTTGAATTTACCTAATTTGAATGAAACATTTTCTCAATCGGCTGTTGAAGTACGTATATATAAATTCCACCTGCACTATCTATACATGTTTGCTATATTTGGTCATCCATATAGATGTGTTATTCTTGTATAATTACAGGGGAAACAGCTGCAGCTAGATGAACAGGTGGAGCTAGAAGATGATTTCTCTGTTTATGGATTTTCGGAAGTTGAGGACAAACAGGTTGGGATAGATGAACAAAATGCTGCTGAAAAAAAGGAAGATGGCGAAACACCGATTGAGGTTGATGATAAATCTGGTGCTGATAAACCTGGAGAGTCGGTTCAAGCACATGAAATACATGCTCATGAAGGTGTGTTTAATGTTGATGATAAGTCTGTAAAGGGCGTTCACGGTAATGAAAATACCATTGTTGATTGCAATTCTGCTGATCAACACTCTCATGATCGTGAGAAAGTAGGTGAAGTAGTTTTAAATGTGGATGATAAATCTATAGAGGGTGTTCAAGTTAATGAAAATGTCATTGTTGATTGCAATGCTGTTGATGAACACTCTCATGATCGTGAGGCAGTGTTAAATGGTGGTGAGAAATCTATAGAGGTGGTTCAAGGTAATCAAAATAACCTTATAGATTTTCATGAAGGTCAGAAAGTAAGTGAAGCAGTGTCACAAATGGCAGGGATGGGGTATGAGCATATGAATCATCTTGGAGATATGGTTATTCATAATGAAGCATACAATGTTGATGCCCACGTTAAGGAGAAAGAAAGCGGGGTTGAGTTACCGGTTGCAAATCAGTTGTCAACCAAGGCGGTAATAGACAAAATTGATAATGATGCTGTGAAGGCAAGACAGACGATGATTCATAATTCTGACGGACAAGCCAGTAAGCCTTTGCCTACAGCTTCTGAGGTACAACTACATTATATATTAAACTTACCCCATGTACTTCAAAAGTTTGATGTTATTTCAATGATGAATTTTTTTTTCTATAGTATGTTTTCATGCGGGGTAAAAGGAAGAGAAATGCAAGTAAGTTCAGACAGTCACCTTATAATGCCGTAGCATTAAAGAAAACTAGAAAGGCCAAAGTTACCAAAGAGAGTGATGCCAAAGTTACCCAAGAGAGTACTCCTGTTTTGAAACAAGATGATGAGTCAAAAAGGACAAAGCAGGTGGGCAAGTGTTTGCAGGAGCCATACGTGAATCTCCCTCCCACGACTCCACAGTTGCCGAAACGACGTTCAAAAAGACTGAGAAAAGATATTAATCCACCACCTGGTGAAGATAATCAGTTGGAAACATGGGTAGAGGTATAGAAGAAGTACATTTACAAACAGACATCTTAAAGACATATACATTAATCTTGTTTTTAACTTTATTCAGGATCTGTCACGTCCTGAAGGTTGCGATATTAACAAGATTACTAAACCGGCGTGTATGGCTACCTTTATAAAAAAAAGATTTGAAGTCATCGCATAACTTTCCTTGGGGTCTTGGCGACGTCGTTGTTCATCAAAAATTTTGGTTGGCTTTGTTGGGTTATGGAAGAGGCAATAAAAAAGGATGGCTTAGAGATGAGGTACTTAACAGATATTTAATTTCCATAAAAAATTTAATTATTTTTTTTTGATTTAGTTTACCGGTATTTTGCTTATAAAAAAAATTTGCAGCATCTGGATCTCTGGGTTGATCTAATGTGGCAGTTCAGGCCAGGCAATGCCGATTGGGCTATGGCTGGACCATTTTTCTCTTCCTCTATCCTTGAAGGGTCTATGCGTGCCTACTACGCCACTGGTAAACGCTATCCATTGCCATGGTCTAGTGTCGAGAAGGTTTGTATATAAAGACCATACTTTCTTCTAGATATTTGGGTAAATATATACATGCTCAAAATGTGATGTATTATGACAAGGATTATTTGATCACATTTAGGTATACTTTCCTGTGAACGTACCCGAGTGCCACTGGTTTCTCGCCGAGTTGGAAATTCGTACCGGAGTTATAACAATTTATGACACACTAGGTACGCCAGAACCTGAGACGAGAGAAAAGAATTTAAAATGAGGGTCACTTTTGAGAGAAAGCTACCACAGTATCTAAACTTGTGTAAAGTTCTTCAAGCCAACTCAATATCTGTTTCTGATTATAAGATCACATTTCGAGTTGCGGATGATGTCCCTATACAAGCCAATGCATACGGTGATTGTGGAGTTTGGGTATGTATTTTTTTGCACAGGCTGGGTAACAACTTAAGTATGAAGGTTGATGACCCTCTTCAAGTTGCTTTGGCGTATCGAGAGCATATGGTGGAGTACTTTTGGAACTATAAGGTGGCTGTTCATACAAGTGATGAATAAAGATGCATTTCATCTGTTTCGGTATGGCTTGTATGTGGTTTTAGACTTTTGTTGTTCAACCAAATGTAACCACAAACTGGATGTCTGTGAAGGACATCAAAAGACAACTTCTTATGCATGTCTGTGTAGCGCAACTTGGTATATTCCTAACACCCATGCAAGCTTTGTTTATGCCCTAGTTTCTGTATATACGTGTTGTGATACTGTTGATTTGCAACAAACATGTTGTGTAAAGTGCTAAAACGTTTGTTTTTTTACAAACATCCATTTGATTTGAAAAAACGACTACATACAATCTTATTGCTAAAAAGACTATAACATACATATTACATAACACTTATTGGTAAACAGATTACCATAACCAAACTACAGCACTGAAGAGAACAATCAAACTGAAAACCAACACAACTTTGTCATGAACTTGCACTCTTGACTTGATAAAAGTCAACTCATCCAACATTTTCATGATATCATTGTTTGAAACCTCAATAACTTCATCCGAGACTGAACTCTTTCTCGTCTTCATTAAATATTTCTTTTCCTCATGTTCCTTGTAAAACAAATCTTTGTAATACTCAGTTGGTAGTTCCGGGTCTAGGAACCCATAGAAGTTACATTTGGTCTTTTTGTCCTAAAATAAAAATTTGTTAAATTCACATATTCAACCTAACAAGTAAAATAAGTATAATGCATAATAATATTACATAAATTGGACAGGCCTTGAATCTTCTGCCAGGATGAGTCCGGGTCCAAGAGGTTTGTACTTCCACCTGTAATGGTTTTGGACATTCGCAGTGTGTAGCATTGATGTAGTATTCCAATGGCTTTCGATTGGATCTGGAGGTAGAGGCAGAGGAGGGAGCCATTGTTTTATTTACCCAATGAGTAAACTCGACGCTTTTATAGTAGAGTCACATCTAATTTGGCGGGAAATATACTTTGTGAATGAGCGGGTAATGAATATTGCGGAGGGAAAATTTTAAGCGAATTGTATATTGAGCGACTAAAAGGTCCTATTTTCAGCGAATTTTATTTTGGTTCCCTTATTGTTTCGTACAAACCCAGAACAGTGAACACAAATCCCAGAAAAATGACTTCGACTAATCCCCAAAAATTCAAACTTTATTTGGATTTTGAGACATCAATTCGTGGAGTTTTACTTCCAGTTAACATCACCTACCTACAGCTGATTACTTATCTCACTAACAAATATCAGATTAAAGATAAGATCATCAGTTTATACTACATGTCCGATTCAACCAAAATTCATGTGAGTGACGATGATGATGTTTCTTTCTTCGTTCATGAAATATGCTATAAGCAGAACTTGATCCGGACGCTATACATCAAACTTATCGAGAAATCTTCAGAGGTAAAGCCGCCTACTTCTTCTAAGACTCTTGATATTGATCTTAATGTTCCTTTGTTGCCTCAAGAATCTGATTTTCAAACACCAAAAGTTGAAGATCATAATAATGAGGGTGCAGGTGCAAACGTTAATGTAGATGTGCATCCTAGTTGGCAGAAAACCACATTTCTAAATATCCCTGATCCACCCACTTCAGCTGATCCCATAATTAAAAAGCTAAGTAACCATAAACACCCGGTAGTATCTAAATTAAAGGTGGGTAGTCGGTTTGATGATAAGCAAGGATGCATTTATGCAATAGGAATAAAAGCGTTGGTTGATATGTTTGAGTATAAAGTTACTAACTCATGTAAGAAAAGGTACAGTGTAGCTTGTTTTGTAGAAGGTTGTAACTGGTACATTAACGCACGAAAAAGTGTTGTTAGCCGATACTTCTATGTTACTTCCATTAACGACTGTCATACATGTTCCAGAACAAAAATTCATCCTAATCATCGAAATGCTACCCGAAAATTAGTGGGTCACATACTAATTGATAAATTGAGGAATTACAAACGGGTATATACGGGTGCGGACATAAAAAAATATTTTAATGTTGATTGGAAAGTAGACATTTCTTACTACCGAGCTTGGGGTGGGAAAAACATTGCATTACAGTTGTTGAACGGTTGTCCTAGGGAGTCTTTTGAGCAGTTGCCGTATTACTGCTATAACTTAAAGTTGCAAAATGAGGGGACAGTAACACACATTGAGACAAATGAGACAGATCGGTTTAAGATGGTATTCATTGGTTTCGGTGTTGCTGTAAGTTTTCCATATATTCTATTATCTTTTATTTGTGATTAATACCTTCATTATTATCAAAATTTTATTAATTAAGCAATTTCTGATTGATTTAAACTAGATTCGGAGCTTCTTACATTTTATGCGACCATTGCTAATCATTGATGCCGCACATCTTAAAGGGAGATACCTTGGTACGAATCTGGTTGTTGTTGGGATGGACGGCAACAACCAGATTATACCTATTGCAACTGGTGTATCTCAAGGTGAGACCAATGAATCATGGACATGGTTTTTGAGCAAACTTAAAGAATGCATTGGTGAAGTAAAAGATTTGGCCATCATCTCTGACAGACATCCGGCAATTGCACATGCATGTAGTACCGTTTTTCCCAACGCGTTTCATGGTTTTTGTTGTCGGCATTTAATGATGAACTGCACTTTGAAAACTAGAAAGTGGAAGGCTATATATTGGAGGACATGCAAAGCTTACACAGAGCAGGAGTTTGATGCTTCAATTTCAGAGATTCGATCATTAAAACCTGATGTGTATAAAAAACTAAAAGATGAAGCTGGATTTGATAAATGGTCGCGTGCTTACTGCCCTGCAAACAGGTACAATTATTTGACCTCAAATAGTGCTGAATCAGTAAACTCTGTAACCAAAGATGTTAGGAAGGTTCCAATAACCCAGCTAATGGAGTACTACCGAAGGCTTGTACAAAAATGGTATTTTGAACATCGAGCAAAATACAAAGGTAACTTAAAAAAACTGTCTATTATAATTGGTTTATTACATATTTGTCACGTCGCTCGAAAATGTATTATTATTTTTTTATTTCAGATGCTCCAACGGATGAACTTAGCGAATGGGCAAATGCAAAAGTAAACAATAGAATGGCAAAGAGTGCTAATTGGGGTGTTAACGGAATTGAGATGCACAAGATTTACCAAGTTACTGATCCGAAACATGTTCATATTGTTGACTTTGACAACAGAGAATGCACTTGCCGCAAATGGCAGCTATCTGGTCTACCTTGTGGTCATGTTTGTGCTGTGTCTAGAGTTGAAGGGATGACTGACACTAGCAGTTGGGCGATGGATTGGTTTAAGAAAACGTCACTAAAAAATACATACGAAGCAAGGGTTTATCCTCTAAAAGATGTATCCTTGTGGCGTACTCCTGATGACTTGCAAACTGTAAAACCTCCTGCTATGGATAAGCGACAACCTGGAAGACCCAAAGAAAAAACACGTATCCGATCACAGGGGGAAGAGCCAGAAAGCAAAACCTGTGGCAGGTGTGGAAAGGCAGGACACACAAGACAGTCATGTACTGAACCGTTGATGACAAGCAAGGCAAGTGTGTTTCTATATTTTATTTCAATGTATATAATTTTTAATGTAATTACTGATATGGTTGTTTGAACTAATGTCACATGTCAGAAACGTAAAAGAAACTCACAATCGTGCACCCCTACAACTAACGAAGAAGCAGTGGAACAAGAACGACATGGAGGACAGAGGACGCGTGTAGAGGTCGAAGAGGGAGAAGCAAGTGCTCAATCAAACAATGATTTCGTATGGAAATGTGAATCATCTACTCCTGAAAACATCGTTCCTAACAACATTCAGTCACAACCTGTAACTGAAAATGCTGTTCATTTGGACGATTTATAGTTACTCCAATTTGAACTTTAACACAATGGAAGCACAACTTATCAGTCATCTAGAATTTTCAATGTTTGTTACTTGAATAATAATATCTACAGGAATGGGTTGCTTTTATTGTTTTTTATGTTACGTTGTGAGAATGTTATACAATCAACTGTTGAATCAATTTGGACATTTTTGGTTCTTTTCTATAAAAACATATTGTTCATTCATTCATTCGAGAAACAGTTTACAGCTTACAGCTTACAGAGTACAATCAACATCAAATCCAACTACAAGAAAACAGCTATACATGTGATACTAATCCTAATCTAGTTCATATCATCTATTCCAACATCTAACAGGCTGTTGGATATGCATGATCGCTCACATCTTTCACACTAGATGCTGGATATGCGTTCGTGAAGTCTTGCATAACCACCCATTCCTTCTATCTCGATGGCTGGAGATGCATGACTACTATGACGAGGATGCTAAGGATCAAAATGGAAAGGATGGATTGATGAAAACGTTGATGATGACGATGACCACACATGATGATGGAGAAAAATAATATGTCCTTTGTGCTTCATCTATTGATTTCAACCAAAATGCAATCCATCCACCATCCTTAAGCATTTCCCCTATACGATATGTGTTGAAAGACCAAGAACCACCTCTCTATCTTTAGGGAGTGGTGGATTTCGGACTCGTGGCCTTCGTTGAGGCTGAGGTGCTGGAGGTTGGGAGTAAGATGTTCTGTCCTTATAGGAGTCATCAGAATCATCAGCAGTTTCACTTGGATTCACTACACTATCATCTTTTGAAGAAGGGAGAAAGGGTGATTTCTTTGGTTGTGGAAAGTAATGAAGCCATGGGTTTGGATCATCACTTGATGATGATGATGATGATGAGGATGATGTTGTGAGATCTATGATCTCAGGTTTGGTACTCATGGTTTATTGTGGTTAATTTTGGAGCATTGATTGAATTAGGGTTTGTGATTATATTTGGGGGTTTTTGATGAAGAGATATGTGTGCATTGGGATTGTTTTATAGACGGTTTCCAGTATTCTTGAGATTTAATGTGAGTGGGTGAAACAGTAAAAAGATATTTACTGAAGCTTCTTGAATACGTGATCTGTTTCTGCTGAATGGTATTCTTCAGCAGAATGACTAGTGTTTCTACCGAAGTTGAAAGTGAAATTGAGTAAAAGTAGAAGTCCACGTCAGCATTGGTCAACTTTGACCAAATATTGGGAAATTCCTACTTATTCCCTACGTGCATATCTTCGTCTCATATTAAGTGATTCTCTTTTTACTCTCACTCAAAACACTTCCATCTGTGTAAATCTTAACCCTAACCTTCAATATCTATCATGGCGCTTCAATTCAAACATGATCATAATAAGGTCGCTTTTCTGGGAACTGCTAAGGGTGATGAGTTGTATCGACCGATGATTGAATTCTTACAGAGATCAAAGATTCAGTATGCTCTAACACATTCTCCAAATGCTATATATGAATCCTTGGTTACTCAATTTTGGGCATCGGCTACGAAAAAGAGTGATACAGAGATTGTAGCAAGGGTTGACGGAACAGAGTATGTGGTGACAGAGGAGCTGATAAGAAGACAGCTTCGGTTAGATGATGAGAATGGGGTTTTTCATTCTAATGCTGTGCTGGTACTTGATGGGCTTAGAGCAATAGGATATCAAGGTACAAGGACTGATATGTGGTTAAAGAATCAGCTTTGCCCTATGTGGAGGTTTTTGGTTCATACATTGCTTCAGTGCTTAAGCAATAAATCTGGAGGATGGGATCAGTTTTTGACTCAATTGGGATGTGGTATTATTTGTCTTTCTCAGGGTTTAACTTATAATTTTTCTAAGTTTATTTTCGATAATATGGTTGAGAATATAACTAGGAAAAAGGGCAAGTTTTTTATGTACCCTAGGTTTTTACAGATGATATTGGATGTTTCTACCCAAACCCAAGCTTTTCATCCCATAGGAGTTTTATCTTCTAAGCTATTTGCTTCAATGAGAACTAAATTTGAGGGGACACATTTTCCTTTATTAGTAGCCATGTTGCCTCAGGGGAATGAGACTGCTGATGCGGATACTGTTGTTACTTTACCTTCTACCAATGCTACTGATGGTAATCCTTCAGTTGCTATTGATGAGTGCCCTTCTGCTACTACTGAAGCATCTACTGCTTTTACTGACTTGCCTCCACCCATACCTTCACCTAGACCTAGTCCTAGTCCATCACCTGCACAAGTTTCTCTTGATGAGATTCAGTATGAAACTGATAGACTGCCCACACCTTGTCCTATTAGGAATCAGTTTGATGAAGGATTTCCTAATTTTGAGCATGTTCATATTTCTCCTGAAAGGTCCAATGATGCTCCCATTACCACTGAGCAATCAGTTGGTGGAGTTGAGGAACCTATTACACTTACCTCTATATATGCTCTAGTGAACAGGTATGCTGGTGAAGTGGCTGATCTCAAGAAGGAACTTGCAGAGACCAAGTCTACTCTTGGTGGTAAGATTGTGGAGTTGCAGACTAAAGTTGAGAACTTGGAGAAACTACTTGGTAAAAGGGGCAAAAAGAGAGTTTTGATTTCTTCTGAAGAGGAGCAAGAAGAGACTCAGCATGCATCATTAGGAATCTTGGCTGATGCAGCTCTTACATCTGATGTTTCTTCTCCTATTGCTAAATCTTCAAGGAGAAAGGTGCCAATTATATTTGCTAGAAAAAGAAGAAGACAATATCTGAATAAGGTATCTACTGAAACTTCAAAGGAGCCAAATGTTCTTGATGCAACTGCTGATGTTCTACTTGAGGAGGTTGTTTCTGATCATGGTCAAGCCTCATTTGTACCAGAACAACCACATTCTTCACCTTCAGCAGATAATGATGAAGTTTTTATGGCTGGGAGAATTTTTAAGTTGAATGCTTCTTCTGAAGTCTTTTCTACACCTGTTGAGGAATTGTCTCAACATGTTTCTTCTGATGATGGTTTGGGTGTTCCTTCTGAAGCTCAAATTGGTTCTGCTGAGGAATCTTCTGATAAAGGAAAGGAAGCTAAGATTGATGAAATGATTGGTTCAGGTCTGGTATCTGAAGAAGAAAATCAAGCTCAAGCTAGGATGTTTGATGATTATGAAAATATGCAAAAGAGTCGTGTAGTTGTTGAATTTCTTCAAGCTCATTCTGATTCTAATTTGTCTACAGAAAGAAAATTAGAGCTTGATGCCTTATTTCCTAAGATCACTGATGATCAGTGGGATGCCTATACTACTCAAGGTGCATCTGATCCAAATCTTGCGAAGCTTATATTAGGAGCATCTTTTGATAATGAGAATTTTGTGGATCAAATGGTGGCTCTTGGCAATCAAAGGAAGCAAGAAGCGGCTGCAAAGAGGAGAGCTATTGTTGCTCAAAGACAGAAAGCAAAAAGGGAAAAACCAATGACTGTAGCTCAGAAGAGGAATCATATGAGGAGAGTTGTGAAGAATCATAGTTCTTCTGTTTATAGTGCTGGCATGTCAATGAAGCAAATTTGTGCTTTATCTGATGATGCTTTGATCAGAAAGTATCATACGATTATGAAGTTTTCTTCATCTGGTTCTACTTCTTCTTCTACATTGGAAAGGATTGCTCCTATGTCTGATGTTCCTAAAGCAAAGAGACCTAAAACAGTTGATATAGTGGATAATTTTGATGCTGTTTCATCTCAGGGGATATCTCAAGTTGTTACTTCTGAAACAACTTCTGAAAATAGTCCTTCTAATGATAAGATTGTTTCTGCTGAGTCTTCTCTTGTTTCTTCTGAAGCATTGCCTAGTGTTGATAATTTGGGTGATTCATTGAGTAAGGAAGAAGATCTACAGATTGATAGAGATAAGATAGTTGGTCGGAGGAAGAAAAGTATGGCTAAAAAGAAACTTAATTCCTTAAGGAGTTCTGTCAGACTGGCTAGAAAACATCTTTCAAAGAATATTTCTTTAGATCTCAAGGCTGATGAGTCAACTTTTATTAAAGTTGGACCTGTTGATGTTTTTCCTGAAGGTATACATTCAGTATTGATCAATTGGAAAGATGGGAAGCTTAACACTGTTTATCGACTGGATAATACTGCTATTCAGTTCAACTTCTTGAAGGAAATCTTTCATTTGGTGAATAGACATGATTTGAAGATGCTGTATGAACATGTCACTCAGTATTATACTATTCATCCACCAATGGGTTCTGGTCTATATTTATTGGGTGATCTTCAAGTCTTGTTTGATTCTAATTCTCCAGAGGGTAAAGGGTATTCTATTTGGAAGAATTCACATCCGTGGGAGATTGAGAATTGGAGATTTTATCCTATGCCCTGTGTTCATGTGGTTCAGACAACATGTGGTATGATTTTGTGTATGTTATTGGATAAGCTTTATCCTTTGTCGGTTGCTTTTATGGAACGATTGCTTAGAAAGAAGTTGGAAGTACCTCCTAATCCTGTTGGAAATGATGAGCTTCATGCTTCTCAATGTGTTGGTTTGATTAAAACTCAGCTTCTACAACATCAAGGTTCATCTTAATTGTAATATTTTGTTTCTTGTGTCTAACTTTTATTGCATGTTTGTTGTATACTTTTGATGGTTATTGACACACCAGATATACCTTGTGTATGTCAAAGAGTCAGCTAGTCCAAAGGGTACAGCTTTGGTAAAGACACATCAAATCTGTTGATAGTTGTAATGGTTTGCTCAAAATCATAGGGACTGCAACCACCCATGCTTAATTGCTGAGGGTTGTATGGTTCTCAATTCACCATGGTTTATTCCTATTTGGAATCCAAGAATTGACTAGCCCACTTGTATATGGCTTGTGGTAAAGGCATTGGACTACCATATTTGGTTATCAATTCACCAATTCTAAGAATTGACTAGTCCTGAGCAAACGGCTACAGGTAAAGACATTTCAAATCCGTTCATGGTTGCTGATTTGCTAATAAATCAGATGGTTATCAGTGTACCATAGTTTTTTGAACTTAAACATTTGGCTACTCCAGTAGTGATGGCTATTGGTAAAGAGACATCAAATCCATTATTTTCAATGATTCACCTCTCACAGGAGTTAACACACCTGAATACGATCCTTCACATCCAATGGTAGACCAAAAGCCAAGCGGTATAAAAAAATACATACCCAAATACCACAATCACCAAATATCCCGGCCTGCTTCAGTACTTGTTCAGCGATAGTAAATGTAATGAAATAACTAGCCGGATCAATGCCTTTCTTCTCAAATACTTGCGCTTGTGCTAGGACCTCAGGTAATTGTAGCTGTGGACAAAAGTAGCACTGTTTTAAAAAATCTAAAGTTTTAAAACCTGGTTAAACGGTTATGTATTAATTCTTATGACATATGAATAAATAGCCAAACCTTTAAACACTCCCTCAGTTTGATATAAAACTCTCGCCATTCCTCTTCAAAAGTTTGACCGCTATCATAAAAGGTAACAATGCCAGTGTCTATCTCCAAACGGGCAAGACACCAATGAGCTTCAGTTTCATTAATAGGCATGAAAACCTACAACGTTTGGGTCACAAACATAATATCAATATATGGCAAAAGCTAATCAGCATTATTAAATATATATATATATATATATATATATATATATATATATATATATATATATATATATATATATATATATATATATATATATATATATATATATATATATATATATATATATATATATATATATATATATATATATATATATCGTTACTTACGTGCTTAACGTCAGACCATGGAATAGAGTATCTTTCACCATTAGCATACCACAACGGCAAAGAAATTTGTAACAGAAGCTGAACAAAATAGCTACTAACCATCGCCCAATTAGCCGTATCGGGCCTAACATGCCAAAGGTAATTAACCCACAACTCTATGTGCTGTAAATTTCGAAACATGAATGAGTGTGATAAACGTTATAAGAAATCAATTCTGTAGGTACAGTTGTATGAGTACTTGCCTCATCCCTTAGCCAACCTTTCCTAGGCGGGTCTAAGCAAACCAAACTTTCCCAAAACCTTCTATCCACACACACATCGTCACACCAAGGAAACTTGCATTTAAGTGGTCCTATTTGTCCAAGAAATTCGTCAAATTCATTTCTAAAATGAACTCTGTTGACAGCATTGGTGGAGCGTGCAAGATCCTAGTATATGAAACGATTAAACTTATAATCAATTGTCATTAACAAGATATATTTTAAAAGGTTGTCAAGAAGTATTTTTCATACCTAAACCCAAGGCGTGACAAATTTAAGTTTTTCACTCATATCTGGATCAGGTAAGCTAGAGCATCGTCTTTTCTTTTCAGCATATGCATTGGTCCAATAATACGAATTAGCTTCACCCGAACGTTGTTCACTCCTCTTGGAAACTGCAAAACGCGCTCTACTGGCTTTCATATGATCTGAGTTCATGATTGCTTCTCCCCTTTTCTTTCGTTCATTTTCATACTGCAACCTCTTTTCCTCTTCCCTCATTATCAACTTGTCCTCTTCCATCCTTAACCTCTTCTCTTGTTGCATCAACTGCTGGTCTTTTAACCGGGCACTTTCTAATTCTTCATGTCGCAACCTTAATTCTTCTTGGATAAATTCCTGTCAGCGTTTATAAATAACCTATCGTTATGATATGTTATGGTACGGAAAGAGTTTTACACTTGTTTACTGATTTTGTACATTACCTTTGCAAGATCGTCATCAGAAAATTCATCTAGCCGCGCTGATGAACTAGTATCAATGCTTGACTGACTTGACTCAAACAAGTCAAGAAAATCATGATTAAGCTCATCACAAAACTGTGCACTAAGATGCCGTAGATCATTACTTAACCCCAATTTCTCCTAAGAATGAAAATAAGTATTTATAAAAAGGATATATACGAAAGATAATGGACTCATGAAGGGTTGTTTTTGTAAATTTCGTGTATCCACTGCTAGAGTATATGAAAACACTGCTAGTGGTTTTCAATCCACTGCTAGCAGGTTCCTGATAATGGATAATCGAAGGGCTGTTTTTGGAAATTTTCGTGTATCCACTGCTAGAGTATATGAAAACACTGCTAGTGGTTTTCAATCCACTGCTAGCAGGTTCCTGATAATGGATAATCGAAGGGCTGTTTTTGGAAATTTTCGTGTATCCACTGCTAGAGTATATGAAAACACTGCTAGTGGTTTTCAATCCACTGCTAGCAGGTTCCTGATAATGGATAATCGAAGGGCTGTTTTTGGAAATTTTCGTGTATCTACTGCTAGAATATACGAAAACACTGCTAGTAGTTTTCAATCGACTGCTAGCAGGTTCCTGATAATGGATAATCGAAGGGCTGTTTTTGGAAATTTTCGTGTATCCACTGCTAGAGTATATGAAAACACTGCTAGTGGTTTTCAATCCACTGCTAGCAGGTTCCTGATAATGTCAAAGTATAAATACGAAAAAAAAATAAGAAAAAAAGGATATATTACCCCATTTCTTTCTCGAGCAAGAACCTGAAAAAAGGTACGTATATTATTATCAGTAGTCGTGTGATTATTGATGGGTCTATGAGTTTGAACAAATGCTTAAATAACCTAAATAATTGTCTCAAGTTTGAACAAACGCTTATTTAACTCTGTAATAACACGATCCTGTGTTAGGCTGATCTCTATTATACTGCTCTCACTCCTGCGTATAATAGGTAAATGTTTCCTTTCAGTCTTGCCACGTTTGCTGCGGCCATCTTCTTCAACCACTCGTCATAGAGATGTGTTGTTTTCACTGGTGGAGTTCTAGGTATGTAATCATGGAAAAATGCCGTAAACTTTATATACCAATCAGATCTCCTCTCAGCTATTGTCGGTGTCAGTTCTTTGACAGGATTCGAATCCTTAAAAAACAAATAATAATGTTCAATAAAAGTTTGCATTAATGTAGAAATAAAGATTGCATTAATAAGAAAGTTTTATATATTACTTTTACCTTTCCAAAAAGAAACTTATAATCAGATCTTTTGAAGGGTGTATTCTTTGACCACGCTACTCCTCTTGGCATAATATCAGGAACTTTATTCCACCATAGAATGCTTCTTTCAAAAGACTCCAGTATCCAAATCTATACGGATTTTGGAATTTCAATAAAAAATAATAACATAAAATATTGATACACAAAATGAATCCAGTTTATATTGATATATAAAATATTAACCTTGAAAGCCGAAACGAATCCTGACAGTGTATAGGTTGGAACAAACTTGTGGTCTTTGTTAATACCTTGAAGGAAATCCCACTTGTGTTTATCTGCAACATCCAAAATTTCATCATACAAATGCCTCCAAATATGCTCTCCCCATGGAAAGGCATCCCAATCATCTAGGTTTTCAACTAATCGCATGAGAGAAACATCAACTTCCTGAACCAATAATCTGCCCATGAAGATAACCTCCAAAGCTAACAATAGACAAAGACGTACTGCATCTTCGTCGCATATGATACCAAATGCCTCTTCATCCTCAATTAAGCCAAGAATATCTAAGTTTGTAATTTTTGAACCTGAATGTTTTGGGAAAACCCTTGACATAAAATTGAGGTGTCCAGATCCATATTTTTCAAAACTTACTTTTCCAAAATTAAAACCAGTGATAAGCGAAAACTCTGGACGACCGAAATGTAGGGGACGGTCATAAATATAATATACAATCGGCATATCATAATGATTTTCATTCGGATAACATTGTTTTTGTAAAACATAATCTATCATATGTGCTTCGTGGTCAAAATAAGAAAGGTTCAACCATTTACCGAAACAAGTTGCCCGAAACAACTTCCTTCGATTTTTATCCAACTTGGATTTTATTAAAGAAAAGTAGTTTGGTTTACTTCTGATGATGATTTTCGCCTCATATTCCTACAAATGAAAAAATAAAATGAGTAACAAAACTGCATTCAATCATCCAAGCCTCACACTACAATTTTGTAACAAATACCAGATAAATTACAAACCTAAACACAATCTAAAACCTTTTGCAAACTTAAATAAACAAAATTGTTGTTGCAAAACTACTATTAAACATGATTAATTTCAAATAAATAAGGGGAAAAACAAATATACGAACAATTTATATATATCAACACAAAAATACATACCCGAATACGAAACATTTTTTTTGCAGGATTTCGAGAAGACGATGGTTCTTGACTTCTAGGAGTAATTTTGTAATGGGGGTGTAATGTATGTGTTATTCTAATTCATTGGTTAGGAAAGATATGTGATAAGTAAAAAGTATTTTTACCGTGGTGTAAAAATTGGATAACAGTACAAAAGTACTATTTGCCTAAAACCGCTCAAATTAATTCGCTTAAGTCGCTCGACATTGGGAAGGAGCAAAAGGAATAAAATATTACTTTTTAAAGTTTGACTTTTTTCTCGAAAATATCAAAAAAATTAAACGCGCGAATCTTAAAAAGTCGCTTGATATTAGTCGACTATAAATCATAGGTACGAAAATGATTGGAATCTGAAAAGTGTCAGGACACTTGTCACTCTTACATTGGAAGGGAAAAGTCGCAAGTCTCAAAGTCTATTTTGGAAATACCCAAACTTTTTTCCTAAAAAGTGATGACACCTTGAGCAAAAGATGCATTCTTAGAATTACCAGATTTAGCAATCTATTAACACAATAATCTTCGCAATGAATTGCAATACAACCTTTAACTATATATGAATCGTAACTATATAACTATTATTGGGTTACGGGGCGGGTTTCGGGGTATTAACGGAGAGTTTTATTGGGTTTGGGGCGGGGATGGAGCTCAACATCCCCACCCCGCCCCGAAACATATATATACATACAAATTTATCTATATACAATTATACACAAGTATTATGTTGGTATTTATTTAATAAAAATATAATTCTTTGATGTTCAATATTTGTAAGATTGAAAATTTTGATCATGTTTCATAATATTCTAAAGATTTTGATTTGAGACGTGAGTAGCTTATTATTTTTAATGTTTAATATTGTTGTTGAAAGTTTAATAAGTCTAATGTTTAATTTATTGATAATGACCTCTCGATTTTTCAATTTATTGCATAAGGTTATTTTGTTTATAGCGTAAAAACAATAACAAACGGGGAAAGACAAGAGTTTGGTGTAGAATTGTGCCCAAACAAAACAACCCGATAAGATCTCAAACGGGGTACGGGGCGGGTTTGGAGGTGCATCTCGCCCCAACAGAGCGTCCCGATAAGATCCCCAATAAGGATTGGGGCGGGTTTGGAGATGATTTTTGTAATCGGGTTTAGGGATGGGAATGACCGTCCCGCCCCAAACCCGCCCATTGCCATTCCTACACATAAGGAGGAGACCAAATGTATAAAAGAGTCTTGCTATTTAAATGAAGGTTAGTTAAGGTAATTCAAGTTTAAAAAAACTCCATAATTTTTAAGACACTTGATTGGTCCCAAACGATCAACCCAAATTAACCAGGTGAATGGTCAACAAGAGTCAATCACTTGAGAATGCAATGCAATTATCCAGGAGAGTTTAGTGTATCCCCGGGTCGTTAAGTCCCAACGAGGTGTGAAAACTGTAATACAACGAATCTGTGATCGGGTGATATTGAATGGAAAAAAGGTTTTGAGTGATTTATACTAAGGAATAAAAGAAAATAGCTTAAACAAGCTATAAGAACAAGTACGCGAAAGCAAAATACTTAAAAACGTTTAAAACCTAAAAACGCGTACGTTTACTAAATTTTACGTAAACGTACAAAATAAAACGTAAATTTAAAAGAATAAAACACCTATGGATATGAAAATGATATTTTTACAATCCTAATAATAAAATAAAATTATTGGAAAAAGAAAATTATTTTTATGACTATTTATTTAATTATTATTAATTAAAAACTATTTTTAACTATTTAATAATACCCTAAAATATAAGAAAATATGAAATAAAGCTAGAAAAGTGAAATTATGACTTAGAAAAATCTAAAATAACTAAAGAGAATTTTCAAAACTAATTTTGTATTTTTCTGATTATTTTTCTATTTTCTACAAATTTAAAACTATTTTAAACTAATTAAATGGCAAAAAATTATAAATTTAACTAGGAAAAATCTGGAAAAATTATTTTTTTGCTTTTTATATTTATCTTAATCTATGAAAATTGAAAACTTATTTTTTTGAAGCTTTTCTGATTTATTTGTATTAAAAGCTATTTAAAAACGCTAAAAACTGAAATTAAATGCAGAAAAATAGTAAATGAACAGTGAAAAATATGAAAACTTCCAGTCAACGATAAAATAATACTGAGAACCCAGGAAAATTAACAGAAACTATTTTGGAGCACAAGAACAATGATTTGGGCACACAACTAATATGAATAAGCACTTGAAATTAAGCTAAAAGCTACCAAAGTGCACCAACTTATCACAGAAGCTAGAGTATGCTAAAATCACTTAAAACCAACCTATTCCAACTATCCTAAACCTCTGAAAAGCAATCTACAATGATATGATTCTATTTAAGCACTAGTGCCAAACAGCCCTAACTAGCTACTTTAAGCACTTGTGCCAGCTTATCTAATAAGCCAAAGTGAAAACCAGTTCTGTGGACCTCAAGACCACAAACCAAAGATCAGTTGTACCAAATTTGAGCCTGAGAGAAGCTAAAATGAACTTTCTACAAGCTCTACAATAAGCTTAGATAAACTCAGTGTATGCTGAAAAACTCAGCATATGCTGAGTGAACAGGGCATAAGTAGGCTGTTTGGACAGCTTATTTAGAGCTTATAGAGGTTCCCAAAAATTCAACAAAAATCAGATTCTGAAATTTGACCAACTGAACTTATTAAACCCAAAATTTCAACTGATTTGAACTAAAAACGAATCTGTGAAAATTCCACAAAGTTTGGCAAAAATCACTTTTTCACTTTTTGACTTATGACAGATTTTTGCAAAGTTTGACCAAAATGGATTTTGATCTTTGAAAACAGATTTTATATGATGATTTAAGATGGAATAAGACCTAAATAAGCTATACTAATTGATTCTAATCCTAAATGCAAGCTAATGCTATTAAAATCCTAATTGTTATGCAAATGAGACAAGTTTCAAAGTGATTTTGACTTTGAGTGATCTAGGATGCAAATGAATGACTGAACTCTACTTAATGATGCTAAATAAAGTTGATGCAACCTAACTTAACTTCTGCTTAAACCTACATCTCAGAATCAAACTTAATACCAAACACTAATTTATCAACTATTTTGCAATTTTAACTCTACTAATTACTTAATTAGCCTATATTATCAATTAAACTGAATCAATTTAACCTAATAACAGCTAATTTAACAGATCTAAACTATTAATAACCACATAAACAGATTATGCAATATTCTAATTTAGAAATGAACTTACATGTGGTCCTAGCCACTATGGCTTGCTTAACTGAGAATCAAATGACCATTAAACAAACTTATACCAACCCACATCAGAATGAATCAATCCCAAATCCAACATCATATCAGCAAATCAGAACAATGAACCTTATATTCTGCTCCTTTGACTTTATTTGACTTTTTTGACTATTTTGGAATTTTGAATTACAGACCATGAAACTTCACCAATTCACTTAATTAACCACAAACAAACTTAAACAAACAATTTAAAACACTCTTAACAAACTAAAAACTGGTAATTTGATAGGAATGGTTTTTGGCGGGAAAATTAGAACAAGCATAAAACAGAAATTAGGGGATTGAAACTGGCTAATCAAGACTTACATAACTTGTAAATTAAATTAAAACATCAAACCCAGAATTCTTTTACATTAAAACAATAAAAACGACTACAAGAAAATTAAAATTGGTCTAAAACAAGTGACAACCTATTATCTCTGTCTTTCTCTTCTTAAATAAAGGTCTTTTGGGGTCCTTGCAGACTTTTGAGACTATCCCACCAATTCTGAGCCTTTGATTTAGTCAGAATCATCCTAGCCGTTTAAAACACCTTTTGGCGCCAAAAATATCAAAAGCAGGTTTAAAGCATTTAATGCTTCTTGGGAGATTGTGGAGGTGGAGGGGAGTGGGTATACAGCTGGGGTGGACAGGTGGTGGTGAAAACTAGGGATGTGGAGGGTGGTTTTGGTTTGCAGGTGTGGGTGAGGATGATATACAGGGAAGATGGTTTGGAGGGAGTGGGTTTGACCTGGTGTTTGACCCTGGTTTTATTATTAAAAGGGATTGGGCTGGGTTGGTTATGGGCTTGGGTTTTATTTTGGGTTTGTTTGTTTGTTTAGTTAATAAAACACAAGGACCATTCTTGCAATTTATGAATTCTTGAAGGGCCGAACCTGAAATTTTCCCAAAGTTAACACAAGGACCTATTATGCCATTTATGAATAGTACAAGGGTTATATTTATTAATATTCCATTTTAAATAACCCAGGGACCATTTTTGACATTTTTCAAAGTTGAGGGACCAAAGTTGTAAATATGCAATTTTAACTTCAAAGGACTATTTCTTACAACTTGTGAATCCCCAAGGACCTTTAATGATATTTTACAAGTTTTGAATTACCAGGGACTAGTTTGCCAATTTATGAAAGTTTAGGGACTGAAACTGTAAATTATGTAAACTTTGTTGTTTTTCATCAGTTTTCAATTCTTTTGCACTTGAGTCACATAAAAACACGTTTCAATGATATTTGTAACATTTATATGGTCATTTGTGTGTTTTTGGACATTTATGTGGGGTTAAACAATATAAAATATATGTGTATTTAGACACATATCAAATCCCCCACACTAAACTATTGCTAGTCCCTAGCAGTCTTTTGTGAAACATTAATGGATTTCATCTCTTTACCAAAAGCCATTACTTCTGGAGTAGCCAATTGTTTCAGTTCAAGTAAGAACCTTGGTACAATGATAACCAAATGATTTTGAGCAAATCACCAGCTTTCAACGGTTTTGATTTGTCTTTACCAAAAGCCGTTTGCTTCTAGACTAGCCAACTCTTAGATAAATTATCAATATTATCTTTGGTGAGTCGATTACCAATTATGGTTTTCCAACTGCCTTTACCACAAGCCATAAACTTGCGGGCTAGCCAACTTTTCACTAATTAAAGATATGGTGAGCTGAACACAATACAATTTTGGGCAAATTGCAAGCCGTCAACGGATTTGAGATATCTTTACCAAGAGCCGTTTTTTCCTGGATTAGCCAATCCTTTTGTTTATTAGACATGGCGGACTGATAACCGTAAGCTGAGTAAGTGCAAAACACTTACTCCAAAAAAAATTTTGGCCAAAAATGGGGGAATTGGGTGGTATAATTACATGATAAAATTCGTGAGAATTCCCCCCACAATAGAAATGAATATTGCCCTTAATATTCAAAGTACCGGCGGTTATGCCGAAACATAGAATGTAAAAGGGAAATATTACGGCCATTATTTTATTTTTGTTATATACAAACTTTTTTTTTTTTTTTTTTTTTTTTTTTTTTTTTTTTTTTTTAATTGAAAACTTATATACAACAGCGGGGGGCAACTCCCCCACACTAGGGTGGTACACACGGGTGAAAACCCATGTTTAACTACTGTTTTTGATTACCGAGTCGCTAGCTTGACTCGACCCCGAATTAATTTGTTCATGGGGAAGCAAAGTGGAAGAAACAATCTCCATCGGACTTTCATTCAAGATGTTTGGACAAACATTTGAAACACGTGAAAGTTCCACACCGATGAGATATATTCCCGGCTCAAGATAATGGTACATGGAAATGCCGGGATTAAAGATAATGTCTTCATTCCCGAAGGAGTGAAGAACAGGAGAAGTGACAGAATATATGAAGAAAAGAAAGAAAATCATGATAAAAATCATGACTAACTTTTCATCCTCAATAGGAGAATTCATAGTTTCATGAATCTCATCAGTTAAGCTCGCTTGATCAAGACATATTATGGGTGTGTCTAGATCAAAGTAGAAATTATCATACTCCGGCGGAGATATGATATGAGTGAGTTCACAGGAGGACTCCTCAAAGGCGAATGATTCGTATTCGGGATTGATTTGAGTGAGTTCACTGGGGAACTCCTCAAAAATGAATGATTCATAATCAGGGAGAGAATTATGAGAATGAGAAGTGGTAATACCACTAATCTTCTCTCCCATATGATCAAAATGGAACGTTTGCAAATCCGGAATAGAATCATCGAACAAAAGTTCACTATCCTCAAAGGGGATAGGATATAAAGTAGGCTTTTTATTAAAAGCCTCGATTCTAGAAATGAGAAGATTAATATTCAATAATGTAAGACGAAGAGCTTCGTCTTGGATTATTTCTTCATCATTCTCTTCTCCTAAGCTGACAAGCTCAGAAGGTAATTCCCCCACATAACTTATATCTCCACAAGATAAAGAATAGTCCTCATCAGAATCAGAGAACATCTCAATATGATCATTTTGGAAGACAAGAGGAGGAGGGATATCACACACATGATCAAGAATTCCCTGTGACTCTCTCGGGATTGGGACAAGGTTCTCAACACTAGACTTTATGAATTCGTCCGATTCCTTTTCAGGAACAATGTCAAGATGCTCGTCCCCCATGCTCAGAGAGTGAGTGTGAACATCGGGTGTGATAACAACAGACTGAGGGAGTTGAGAAGGACTAGCATACATATGTTTTACAATTTCCATTTGTTCTTCTGCTAGTAATTCCATCATAGTCTTTTCTCCCTAATTTTTTATGGAAGGAATTTCAACTGATGAACTTGATGAACCTGTACAAAATTGACGAATATCAAGGGTAACTTCATCATCATCGTCATCAGGAATGAAACAGAATCGAGAGCTAGATTTGGATGCTTTTTGTATTTTAATTAATTCCCTAATAGAGTTTTCACTGGCAATCTGGAATCTAATTTAGCAGCCTGCTCTTCAGCTAACAATTTTTCTATGGATTTTTGATTTGGATTATCTTGGGAATGTTTACATTCCTTCAAATCTTTCACTAAATCCAAAAGATCAAGGAGAAGATTTTGAGGAAGTGGCTCAGGCTGAGGTGGTGCCTGATTCATTTGGTACTGTGGAGGTTGGTCATGATACAAAGAGTCGTAATTGTTACAAGGAAATGGATTCCTTGTTTGACAATCATAGCTAAAGTGTGGACCTCCACAATACTCACAACAGTAAAACTGATGTGGCTGTGAGTTATATGTGTTGTAGTCATAATTGTTATCAGGAACCTGCTTATAGACAAGCGTGTTTCCCGATTGACAATCAGAATTGTAGTGTGAACCACCACAGTACTCACTACAGTAAAACTGCTGAGTCTCACAGTGTGGTAGCTGATGGAATAAATCAGTTGTGTTATGGTAGGAATAGGGATCCTGGTTATAGACAGACCTGTTTCCTGATTCCACCATGCTACAACTGGGGCAATTGCCACCATTATAAGGACCACCACACCATTGACAACCAAGAGGGTGATGATGAGACATAGAAAGAATCAAATGGTTTTTAGAGGGTAAGAAATGTAGAATCAAAAGATGTGAGAGGGTAAAGATGGATATTTTTGGATTTTTGAATAAACATTTTGTAAAAATAAGAAAGAAAATCTTTTTGGGTTTTTGTGTTTGTTGAAAACTTGAATAATAAAAAAAATGTTTTTGGTAATCGATCCGTCAAACAAATTAACTTCACGATAATTTTGGTTTTATATGAAAACAAGGAAATATGGACAAAGATGGTAAATATACAATGGTTGTATATTCAACAATCACTGATTCTTTAAATTCGTAGTACGCAACACACCTCCCCGGCAGCGGCGCCAAATTTTGATTGGTCCCAAACGGTCAACCCAAATTAACCAGGTGAATGGTCAACAAGAGTCAATCACTTGAGAATGCAATGCAATTATCTAGGAGAGTTTAGTGTATCCCCGGGTCGTTAAGTCCCAACGAGGTGTGAAAACTGTAATACAACGAATCTGTGATCGGGTGAATGGAAAAAAGGTTTTGAGTGATTTATACTAAGGAATAAAAGAAAAAAGCTTAAACAAGCTATAAGAACAAGTACGTGAAAGCAAAATACTTAAAAACGTTTAAAACCTAAAAACGGGTACGTTTACGGAATTTTACGTAAACGTACAAAATAAAACGTAAATTTAAAAGAATAAAACACCTATGGATATGAAAATGATATTTTTAAAATCCTAATAATAAAATAAAATTATTGGAAAAAGAAAATTATTTTTATGACTATTTATTTAATTATTATTAATTAAAAACTATTTTTAACTATTTAATAATACCCTAAAATATAAGAAAATATGAAATAAAGCTAGAAAAGTGAAATTATGACTTAGAAAAATCTAAAATAACTAAAGAGAATTTTCAAAACTAATTTTGTATTTTTCTGATGATTTTTCTATTTTCTACAAATTTAAAACTATTTTAAACTAATTAAATGGCAAAAAATTATAAATTTAACTAGGAAAAATCTGGAAAAATTATTTTTTTGCTTTATATATTTATCTTAATCTATGAAAATTGAAAACTTATTTTTTTGAAGCTTTTCTGATTTATTTGTATTAAAAGCTATTTAAAAATGCTAAAAACTGAAACTAAATGCAGAAAAATAGTAAATGAATAGTGAAAAATATGAAAACTTCCAGTCAACGATAAAATAATACTGAGAACCCAGGAAAAATAACAGAAACTATTTTGGAGCACAAGAACAATGATTTGGGCACACAACTAATATGAATAAGCACTTGAAATTAAGCTAAAAGCTACCAAAGTGCACCAACTTATCACAGAAGCTAGAGTATGCTAAAATCACTTAAAACCAACCTATTCCAACTATCCTAAACCTCTGAAAAGCAATCTACAATGATATGATTCTATTTAAGCACTAGTGCCAAACAGCCCTAACTAGCTACTTTAAGCACTTGTGCCAACTTATCTAATAAGCCAAAGTGAAAACCAGTTCTATGGACCTCAAGACCACAAACCAAAGATCAGTTGTACCAAATTTGAGCCTGAGAGAAGCTAAAATGAACTTTCTACAAGCTCTACAATAAGCTTAGATAAACTCAGTGTATGCTGAAAAACTCAGCATATGCTGAGTGAACAGGGCATAAGTAGGCTGTTTGGACAGCTTATTTAGAGCTTATAGAGGTTCCCAAAAATTCAACAAAAATCAGATTCTGAAATTTGACCAACTGAACTTATTAAACCCAAAATTTCAACTGATTTGAACTAAAAACGAATCTGTGAAAATTCCACAAAGTTTGGCAAAAATCACTTTTTCACTTTTTGACTTATGACAGATTTTTGCAAAGTTTGACCAAAATGGATTTTGATATTTGAAAACAGATTTTATATGATGATTTAAGATGGAATAAGACCTAAATAAGCTATACTAATTGATTCTAATCCTAAATGCAAGCTAATGCTATTAAAATCCTAATTGTTATGCAAATGAGACAAGTTTCAAAGTGATTTTGACTTTGAGTGATCTAGGATGCAAATGAATGACTGAACTCTACTTAATGATGCTAAATAAAGCTGATTCAACCTAACTTAACTTCTGCTTAAACCTACATCTCAGAATCAAACTTAATACCAAACACTAATTTATCAACTATTTTGCAATTTTAACTCTACTAATTACTTAATTAGCCTATATTATCAATTAAACTGAATCAATTTAACCTAATAACAGCTAATTTAACAGATCTAAACTATCAATAACCACATAAACAGATTATGCAATATTCTAATTTAGAAATGAACTTACATGTGGTCCTAGCCACTATGGCTTGCTTAACTGAGAATCAAATGACCACTAAACAAACTTATACCAACCCATATCAGAATGAATCAATCCCAAATCCAACATCATATCAGCAAATCAGAACAATGAACCTTATATTCTGCTCCTTTGACTTTATTTGACTTTTTTGACTATTTTGGAATTTTGAATTACAGACCATGAAACTTCACCAATTCCCTTAATTAACCACAAACAAACTTAAACAAACAATTTAAAACACTCTTAACAAACTAAAAACTGGTAATTTGATAGGAATGGTTTTTGGCGGGAAAATTAAAACAAGCATAAAACATAAATTAGGGGATTGAAACTGGCTAATCAAGACTTACATAACTTGTAAATTAAATTAAAACATCAAACCCAGAATTCTTTTACATTAAAACAATAAAAACGACTACAAGAAAATTAAAATTGGTCTAAAACAAGTGACAACCTATTATCTCTGTCTTCCTCTTCTTAAATAAAGGTCTTTTGGGGTCCTTGCAGACTTTTGAGACTATCCCACCAATTCTGAGCCTTTGATTTAGTCAGAATCATCCTAGCCGTTTAAAACACCTTTTGGCGCCAAAAATATCAAAAGCAGGTTTAAAGCATTTAATGCTTCTTGGGAGATTGTGGAGGTGGAGGGGAGTGGGTATACAGCTGGGGTGGACAGGTGGTGGTGAAAACCAGGGATGTGGAGGGTGGTTTTGGTTTGCAGGTGTGGGTGAGGATGATATACAGGGAAGATACTTTGGAGGGAGTGGGTTTGACCTGGTGTTTGACCCTGGTTTTATTATTAAAAGGGATTGGGCTGGGTTGGTTATGGGCTTAGGTTTTATTTTGGGTTTGTTTGTTTGTTTAGTTAATAAAACACAAGGACCATTCTTGCAATTTATGAATTCTTGAAGGGCTGAACCTGAAATTTTCCCAAAGTTAACACAAGGACCTATTATGCCATTTATGAATAGTACAAGGGTTATATTTATTAATTTTCCATTTTAAATAACCCAGGGACCATTTTTGACATTTTTCAAAGTTGAGGGACCAAAGTTGTAAATATGCAATTTTAACTTCAAAGGACTATTTCTTACAACTTGTGAATCCCCAAGGACCTTTAATGATATTTTACAAGTTTTGAATTACCAGGGACTAGTTTTGCCAATTTATGAAAGTTTAGGGACTGAAACTGTAAATTATGTAAACTTTGTTGTTTTTCATCAGTTTTCAATTCTTTTGCACTTGAGTCACATAAAAACACGTTTCAATGATATTTGTAACATTTATATGGTCATTTGTGTGTTTTTGGACATTTATGTGGGGTTAAACAAAATAAAATATATGTGTATTTAGACACATATCAACACTTCATTTAGCAACTACAATATTTATTAGAGTTAAAGCTTGCATTACCAAACAAAGCTTTTCAGTTTAGAGGAGATTGTTTTTCAAAATAAAAAATTTATATCTCTAAAAATTAAGCTTCAACTAATTATAATAAAATTTTGTTGAGAAGTAATCGACTCTTGCTTAGCTTCTTTGTTAGTGTCAATCGCGAGTTTGGATTAATTATTCTGTCTTTAACTATTGATTGTGCTATAACCCAATGTCTATATGCTCATCTGATGCTATAGGTATTTATGTAAAGTTCGAGTCTTTTTTTTAAAGGGAAAATTGTCTAAAAAGGCATCCAACTTGCCACTTTTTCCTTTTGTAGGCATCAAACTTTTTTTTTCCTATTGTAGCCTCATAATTTCTTAATCTTCCTATTGTAGCCTCTAATCAAAAGTTAATTACATAAATTTACATAAATAGTCCCTGTAACTCTAAACACTTACACCATTCATCCTTAAGTCCTTTATATCATTCACATCCCTCTTACTGCTCTCCCTCTCTCTCTAGCACCACCACACCGACACCACAGCCACCTCCACCGCCTTGCCACACCACCATCATCAAAAAGATGCAAGGTAGATCAAAGTCAATGGATCGAATTAGGTTTAGATCGAATCATATTTTGAAGCAATCATACACCCCATGATTATTTGATTCGAATTTCATTATTTTCTACTCGTTTGATTGAAATTTTCAAATCAACTAGGGTTTATAATCAATCAATATAGCGTCGATGATTGTTAATTTTATACTTTCTAGTCGATATTCCACTTGTCATACAGTTTTTGATCAATTATAAAGCAAATTTTATCACTTGTATGTGACATTGATAGTCGTAACAACAACACTATTAGGTTCCTGCGCCAAGTGTACTCCTAATTGGGTTCCTGTAACTTCGTCTATTGATTCGAGTATACACCTAAGTGATTGGGTGGCACACAAATGAGAAGAGTAAAAGGCTTAGAAGATTTCATGTTGACATGTTAGGATTTGCATTCAATAGCACCATCTTGTGGGATCCAGAGAGATGGGAAAAACGCAGCTCAGCTTTGATTCGTCAAATGGACACAATCAAAGAGAAAGATGCAATTTAAGTTTCTTAACCTCCAAAGTCTCAAATCTGTTTTCTAAAACCATCTCTGCCCCAAAAGGGGTGTTTGGATTTGCATTGTTCTTGGGTCAAACTCCAATCTGACCCATGTTGGGTTCTTAAAATAGTTTTGCTTAAGTCAATGTTACAATAGTTTAGTGGTTTCAATGATTTCAGTTTGCAAATTATTCCTAGAAGTAGTATGCAAACTTTTACCCAATCTGTCTCATTGTCATATATGTCCAACAGTCCCTCTTTAAGCTTAATTTTAGGTAGGGTAGACGTAGATTTAGGATTTGCTTTTGATTGTACAAGTAGTTAGTAATACTAGGATAATCTGTTTCACATTATTTTGCTCATTAAGCTTAATTGATAGCATACCAGTAGCAGCTTGCTCATTCTTTCTTTTAGCTTATTAGTGTTAAGTTTTAGCTTATTTAGGTTTAATATATTACTTCTTAGTGAATTAAATTAGTAGTCATTAGGTTTAACATATTTCACAAGCTTTTGTAGTTTTTTTTTGTGTTCCTTAGCAGACCTCATAAACCAAACAGTCCCCTTAGGTCCTATCTGTTTGGAAATAAGCTTTCAACAACTTATTATCAAGTTTTTATAAGTTAATGTTTTTATAAAAAAAGCTTACTTTTGTCTTTAAATTACTAGTGTAAAGTTTTTAGAGCCACGGGGACGATTTATGTAAATAATTCTTGATTCGTTTAAAGTTTAAAGCCACAAGGACGACATGTGTAATTGTTTAGAGCCACATGGACCTTTTATGTAATTGACACAATCATTTTATCACAAAAGAATAAATCAATACTACATATATGTAAGTACAAAATCAATCAAATAATGTTAAGGTATTTCGATTATTTTCCTACTTTAAGACTACTCGTAATGGTGGTATGTTTGGCGAGTAAAGAGACTAGATGGCGCGCAAAGCACCATGACACCCCTAAATTGGCAGGCGAAGACCCTTAAATGGGCTTGGTTTGATGGTCTGTACCATCCAACGAAACACACTTTCCTTTTTGTTTTTGTTTTTTAGTGTGTTTGGGGTATATTAGACGGTTTGTTTGTATAAAATGAGATATTTTTATGTGTTATGTCAGGTAGTGATCACTACGCATTTAAAATCTAATGGTAAAGTGGTGTATTGAAAAACTAATGTAATGCTAAGATTACCCGTACGGGTAACGAGTGAGGCATGGGGAGACCCTCACTCATGAGCATGGTTAGAGATAGGAGGGGGGCACAAAGGGCACGTGCCCCCCTAGCGAAAAAAATTATAGTGTAAAACCTCTAAAATTTTGGGCTTTTTTTGGTAATTTGCCCCCCTAAGAACCAATTTGTAGTGTCGTTTATAAAATTTATCAAAGTGTGACCTATCAAGCAAAACTTTCTAACTCCGCCTCTGCTTACGAGTGAGCCTCAATGTGGGCATGGTGTGTGAAGCAAGACATAGGCCAAAATCAACTCACAATGGTGAGCTTCTTACCACTTGGTAACCGTGCAATGTTTATATGATTTATGTGACTTGTGAGTGTGTGGGGTATTTTGTGGGGTATATTTATATACAGTGGGTATTTTATTAAAACATGAGAGTAGTGTGACCAATGTGGGTGAAAAGTGAGAGAGGGAGTGAGGGGAGATAAATAAAGAGAGAAAGCTGAGGTGACTTTAAAATAGAATGTGAGTTAAGTATTTTTCAATGACTGCTAAGGATAGTCTAAGGGACTGCTAAGGATAGTCTAAGGGCCTATTTGGTATTGAATGGGTTTCAGTTTGATGTGACACTAATTACTCCCCCCGTCCCATATTGAATGTCCACATTACTATATTTGGTTGTCCGACATTAAATGTTCACTTCCAAATTGACTAAGTAAAAGTAAGCAAACTTCCAAATCGACCTTTTGAATATGGACACTGTTAATACAAATATCGTCATTAAACGTTATTTATATTTTATGATCTTTACCTAAGTTTTGTTAACGACAAAAGTAAATATAATTTTTATAAAGCTTAAAGTTTGTCAAGTTTAATAGATATTAATACAAGCTTTTCATCAAATAACATCTTCATCACTCAAGCACTTACATTTTGATTAATCATATTTTTATATGCCTCTAAACCATAATGTATGTTAATATTTTTAGATCAAGCATGTTTTAGTTTCTTAAAACAAAACATCACATATGTATTTACATTTAACATATTTCTAAAAATAGACAACAACATATGACATCATGTAGTGCATCATTGAAATCTCTAAAGGATTTCATTAGATATTTTATGTAGATTTGGACTCTACATATCTTACACAATCTTGGATGGATTTGGTTGACTTTGGTAAGATTTTGGTGATCTTGCTGTCAGACCCCGGCAACACCAAATTTATACACGGGCGGAACCCTTTTATGGGTTCCGTGGTCCGTGGTGCCTGCTGATCATTTTGGCTATAGATAGTAAAGCCAAAACAACTTGTTTTCTCGTCCCTTTCTAGCATATTCACATACATTCCTTCTCTCTAACATTTCTAACTCAGTTTCATATCATATAGTGGTCCTCTTTTGTAGCAAAGAAGATCAAGGCATATTCAAGCTTCAACAAATAGTTGGAAGTCTTGTATGTTTATTGTTGTATGATCTAGTCTTGATTCATACATCATTGTTGTGCCAAACCATCATAAACTTGTGAGTGTGAGTGGTTAGTATTTTAGTCCTTAAAATACATTGTGTGTGGGAGTGGTTGTGCCCTTGGAAAAGAACTCGACATCTAGCTTAGTGTCGGAAATAGTGTGTAAGCGAAGTGTAAAGGTTTATCCGCCGGTGAAAGGAGCTTGTTGACTAGTGAAGTTAAACTCTCGAGTGTGAGACTCGGGGAGTGGAGTAGGGCAAGGAAAAAAAGTCTTTGTAGACCGAACCACTGTAAACAACTTGTCGTGGTTTGATTGTTTCTTTCCTTATTTACTCTTTATATATCCCTCCTCCATATAAAGGAGGGTTTGTTCAAATGTCATCTCCCCCAAAATCCTATAAAAATGCCACGTGGTATTTATTTTGCCCAAAACTCTGACAACCGTTCGATCAAACAATTCCCAAACGCATTAAACACACTTCTGTTTTTCCCCCAATTTGTTTTCATCCAAACAATCAAACGCACTGACAAATTAATGCCTTAAATCGGTTACCAAAATTGGATATTCATATCAAAATCACAATCATATCCTAACCTAATTATATACAATTCCACCAAAATCAAATCCCCCAATACGAGGATGTTTCGAACCCTAATGTTGTACAAATCCCCCAAAATAGTTCCTGGAATCCTTATTCGTTCAATTTGTGGGTGGGTTGTTTTGAAACACATCTATAATCCGTATCTTTTTTATTTTAATTATAATGCATTTTTTTTTTACATTTTCAGTTTTTATTGTTTTCTATATATTTGTTTGCTATTGGTGTTCATATGAATTTGTATGATTGAAATATTGTATGGTTGACAACTATTTTAGTGGTATAAATTATGAGCCTTAATGTTGGAAAGTTTGATTTTGTATTTTTTTAAAATATAGCCTAATTAATAAAATGAAACATATCATCCATGATTATAGGGAAAAATTTAATAATTCAAATCCTTGCCTTTGTTATAAACCTAAATGTGTGTCATTTAACCTGATATTCAGTGTATAAATACTCAGTACATGTGTAGCTAATCAAATCACCATCTTAAAATCCTATAATAACATGTATGTGAACTTTTCAAGTCATTGTTGTTGTAGTCATTGCTGTTTGTTTGTTAAAATTCTATAATTTCTGTTTGTTTGTTAAAATTCAAGTCATTGCTGTTGTAATCATTATTGTAATATAATATTATGTTTTGTGCAGCTTAAACAATGGACCAACAAATCACATTGCTTGCGGATATCGACCCTATGATGGATGATGTTAACATTCTTGCCAGATGCATTAGTATCTGGAAAAGTCATCCAAAGGGAAAACCCAATGAAACTTGGGGTTTAGAAACTGTTCTGCAAGATCCACAGGTTTGTTTACTGTTTTTAATATATGTTGAAAAAATCCCCTTATAATGATGTTGCTTATGTTTGAATATGTGTTTGGAATGAATGTTGTATGCTATTTAGAAGATGTGTTTGTAATGAAAGATGTATGCTATTTTCAAGATTTGTTTTGAATGAAAGTTGTATGCTATTTACAATATTATGTGAATACCCTTTAATCATGTGTTTTCATTACATGTTACTTATATTGCTTACGAAGAATGTTGCTTGATCTTGCGGCTTTAGTCAATAATAACATTATATATAATGTTTTTTTACGCTCAATTGGTCATGCTTTTTTTATACAAAATATATAGCTTTCCAAATGTTTAAACTGTTAACTTCAGTTAATTCAATAGGTTGTATCAGTCAAACAATATTATATCCATTATTGCAGGGTAACAAGATCCAAGCGAGTATTAGAACATCTGAAATGAAAAAGTCCATAGCTATTCTTGATGAAGGCTCTTGCTATAAGATTTCGAATTTTGGTGTTGGTGAGAACGGTGGCAAATTCCCGTTGCTTAGCCACCGATTCAAAATTAGCTTTTTAAAAAACACGGCAGTTACTAGAGTCAACTCATTTAACAATAATGTGCGAGGTTTTTGCTTTGAACCATTTCAGAACTTTCACCTAAAAGCATTTGGTGAAAGGGATATGGTTGGTAAGTAATATCACCATAATAATCTCTTTAATGTATTCATAGACTTATATATCGTACTCATTTTTTATCCTTTCAAATACAGATGTCATTGGTACTGTAGTATCGATTTCTGAGCTACTCCCTTTCGAGTCGTATGGAAAAGAGAAAATCAGGAGAACTGTCCTGCTACAAGATGTGGAGTATGATTTCTGATCTACACCCTTTTCAGCTCTATTTTAATCATATTACTTGTTATTAAGTATTAAGTATATCTGTATGTTTTCCAACCATATTCTCATTAACTTATTGATAACCAGTGGTGGACAATTAGAGTGTTGTTTCTTTGATGAATGGGCGGAAAAATTCAAGCCGTATGCTGATAAATCTGAATCATATAAACCTGTGGTTATGATCCTTCAACTTGCCAGGGTCAAATATTTCAATAGTAAGTACATATTGTTCTTGGATGTATATTTGTTATCACTGCCTTAGTAATGCAATCCTATTATTCATATTTCAGAAAAACCTTCAATCAGCAATGCTGTTTTTGCTACTAAGCTTCATATTGATGCTGATTTACCTTAAATTCATGCATTCAGGAAAAGGTATAATATTATATGGATTTGAATGTTATATTCTTAAAATCTTAATGCTTATATTTCACAACTGTTGATAACAGATATCAGGAAGTCGATGGTTATGATGCCAACAAACATGCTATAAGTGTCTATACTCCAGTGAAGAAAGAACTTACACCGGATGAGTTATTTAGTGGTGCAATTAAAAAAATGGTTGGGTCTATTAGTGAATCTGCTTGGGTAAGATATTAATGGATTACAATGATTTAACTTTACATACAAGGAGTAGGATTTTACGGTACAATTTGTTTGTTTAGTAGCAAAACAACCACTTAGAGATTGCTTATATATGATTAGGTTGAATTAAAATCAAACTTTTACCATATGGTAGTCAAAATTCTGATTGAATTGGTTTCACAATTTAGGCGTTTTTTAATGTCTGTCTTGAATTCCAAGTTTACAATACTGTAATGATATTCATACCATATCTTTATCGCAGACAGCTTATAGATGATTGTATGGTAGATCACATTCTGTTTCACACTCTGTTTTCACCATATTGACTTACTAAGTTAAATCATTGTATGGTAGAGTAGACAATGCTACTTTATCTTTAAAAACATACATTAAAAATATGATACATCAATGTGTGTTTGGAATATGCTTGGAATACCCTTGATGCAATCTTTAGTCTTTAGGCACAAAGCAACATTATATACGGTTTATGTTATAGCATAAAAATTAGAGTTATTTCCTTTCAATCTTTCATGCATTTTGTTCAACATTCAGATATCATCAAAAAAAGTGTCATTTACCTTCAGTTAATTCATAAGGATTACAAAAACACATCACATCATGGTTATGACATTGCATCACATATATTAATAAGTTGATCGTATGCATTTTAAATTAACATTTATCCTATAACATTTTCCTTAGGAATATGAATGCTTAGTGTATGGGAAAGTTCACAAAATACACCAAGAGTTTGGATGGACGTATATTGGTTGCAAAAGGTGTGGTAGGATAGCAAAACCAGTTGACGATGATGAAGAGGGATCTGCATCCAAAAAATATGGTCAGTCGTCATCCAAAGCAGGAAAGTCAAAGATACAGCTTTGGAGTTGCAAGGACCATAAAAAAATGACCCACGTAGGACCAAAGTATGAACTAACATTACCTTACATTATTTACCATCACAACATGTGCCATTTTATTGTTCCAGAATCCATTTGAGCGAAAAAATTCTTTCAAATATTTGGGGCTTATGATTTTAGGTACAAAGTTATCGTACGAGTAATTGATGATACTGGCTCTACTTCTCTACTTTTATTTGATGATATGATCAATACTTTGGTTGGTGTCCATGCTACAAATTGAAATAGAAGTATGGACCTGGTGCGGAAGACATTTTCCCTGAGGAGCTCATAAATGTAATTGTTGGAAAAAAAGTTACTCTTTCGCTTTACTTATACAGAGTGGAACATAAGCAACAATCATCATGTTTATCAGGTGACGAAGATGTCCAATGATGTTGAAATGATCAAGTTCTTTAAAAAAGACTTCATCATAGAGGTTTGTATCAAATGCATTTTTTTAATTTAATTCATACATGTTATGGCCCCCCTATTTTTTTTTTGTCTAAATAAAGACCTTTACAGGATGATGATGATGTACTTCAAACTCCTGTTGCAAGCTCTAGTTCAAATGTTGCGTCCACAAACGTCGCAAGAATTGCTGAAAGTGTTCCTTTTAACCTAGAAGAAACACCCACAGGAAAAGCTGCAGTCCACAGTTCAGAAGATGGTTCAGGAAGCTCCGGCAAGCGGACAGTCATTGACCTTGATGATTTCGATGAAGTGGAGTATGAAACGAGTATGTCTAAAAGGCCTCTTCTTCAAGTCAAGCTAGAGAAGGAGTAATGAAATTTGTGCATCATATATCTTCTTCAGAATAAGGCTACTTTGTTTTATTTCAGTAAATTTTTTTCCCAGACATTTGTGTTTTGGTATTGCTTTTTGGGATTTCAACTTTGGGCTGTTTAATTTGCCAATTTATGGTATACCATTATTTGTAATGGTTCGCTTGGAGAAGATATAAATTATTAGACCCTTCCTTTTATGTCACACTCATGTTTTTTTTAGTCTAAGTATTTGCACAATAATACTTTTTGTGATGAACACTTCCTGAATAGTATATGCTTTATTGAGATCACAAACAATAAAAGGTATATCCTAATATATCAACATACATGGATAACAAACTATTACACATAATATAGTGTTGTAAATATAGATGTCGCTTTAAAATACAACTTCTTACATTAAAAAAGTTTGTTAACCTTCTTACATATTTAGATAACCTTCTGACATTAAAATTCCAAAATTTACGAAATTTGTTAATCTTCTTACATTAAATGAGTTTTTAAAAAGTTGATTTCATACAATATTTCTTTAAAATACAACTTATACACTTCAACTTTGTTTATACTATGACACTACATTCAAAAATAAAATTAAAAACACATCATTTCCTAAAATGAAAATTCTACAATTTTTTAGGCAAAATCTCATAATTGAAATATATATTTGCAAATTTTATAGCAACATATCTTTACAACTTTTTTTGAACCGCATACTAATATATGCAAATTATACTAATAAATTTCAAATTGTATGTTTTAATATACATTTACAAAGACTGCAAATATCACAATCATATTTTGGAGTATCATGATGAAAACGAGGAATCCATTGCATCAAATGTTTGTGTTGAAGATTTGTCCTCTCAAATAGTAGGCTCTTAAGTGTCACGTTATTATCAATAAGTTTATTCATATGTCGTTAAAAAAATTATGTTGAACGTTTATTATAAAAAGTGTGATTGTTATCTCATTTTCATTACATATAGGATTTTCAAGCACTTTACGGATGTTAAGCCTTACTCCTTATCAAATAAGAACTACACAAGCAAAAACAACAACAATACTTCCAGCCTATCACATATTGGACAACACTGAGAAGATATATCTGATAGAACAGTTACGAATCTCACACATTAGTCATTTCATCCTAATGTACTTTGACAACATTATTATCTGCAATCTCATACTAAAATTACTACTAACAAACTTTTCAACCTTTACTTACCCAATACAAATGGATATGCTATTCATATCCTCACCAACATATAATACGACCAACACAAAAAAATAGCAATGGATATGCAATTCCTATAAGCATCAACAAGACACATTTTGAAGGAAAAGGATAGACTAAACTGCACTGATAATTGTTTTACAACCCACTGGTTTATCTAATAATAAATACACCATTTCATAATCCAAACCAAAGCAAATAACCTGACCATACCAAGTTAACATAACAAAACATACACTAAACAGACATTAGTTCATAATATACTAACCATCCAAAATAACATTAGTTCAGACCATACTAAACATCCAAAACACGGACATAATAACAGTAGTGTTTTAACATACGTGAAACACAGGGTACTCCTCCACTTCATCGCCAAACACGTTCACATGGTTTGTCCTTCCAGGATCCTCTGTATGAAACTCCATCTTCACAGTAAAAGTTCTTTCCACATTTTGGTGTATCATCATAACAGTCCTGTACGTATGCATCTGATGGTGTTCCAAGAATTCTGTAGGTATGGTCTGCGATAAACCATCGATAACATATATGATTAAGTACTTCTTCATAAACCTGAATAACATGTCATGAATATAGATTTTACACCTAACAAAAATACTTACGAGTCTTTTCAACACTGTAATCATAGAGTAACTCTTATAGAATATGTCTCCCGCTTCACCAAAGTGATCTATATGACCTGGCCAACGACATATGTGCTTCATCCTGTCATCACCTGCAAATACGTTTACCATGTTATAATAACTCCTAATACTATATATCAAACAACACTAATATATCAGTATACTTTTATTACTTGAAAGTAACGAATTCTATAAAGATATATATACTTTTCAACTAAATTTGCATCTAAATATGAAGATCACATTCGTCGTGAAACTGTATAGCAGGTTGTATGTGATGCAGTGGTGTTGCACCATAGAAATGAATCGGTGTATGCGGACTTCCATTAAAGTTAAAAGCCATCAACCTGTATACAGTGTTATGCTCTTTTGTAAACACCACGATCTGTCCAACTTGCAAAACCATTGTCCACTTAATAACATTCCATACAGTTTGATCCAGTTCGTATTCATCATCCGCATTAGGAACAGTCACACGGACCACAGGAACCATAAAGTAGTCTTCTCCACAATTTATCCTAATAGTTGCTTCCTGGCCTATCACACTCAAGAATTCAGCCGCAATTCTCTGTAGATGAAGTTCACGTTTGTCATAAATACACATTTTATAATAAACGTTAACTTACAAATAAAGCTAATACAAGTTTATGTTATATATTGAATAATACCTGAGGCCTGTTTAATGAACAACATAACGAAAGGGACATTCTCGTCCATAAGAACAGTGGCAAAATCAAAAGGATTAGTGAATTGCATGTATCATACCTCCCCTTGCAGTACCCTATCTTATTTCACTACGCTGAAGATGGATATAGGACATATATATACCATCAAGGAGTTACAGATCAGACACCAGATAAGGATAAAAAATGTGTCACCATGCGTGAATGGTTTGCTTACCATATACAAGACCGCCCCAATAAATTCTCAACCATTCTAAATGGTAGGCGTTTATTTCAGCAGTTTTTGGTCGATGGCTATACCATGGTTGAAGCTGAGAGGATGCTATATGTTCGTAATAAGCAACAAGATCTAATATGTGAAACTTATTCAAGATTAGTTGCGGCAGCAGAATCATCCAACCAACAAAATAAAAAACGCGGTAAGAAAGTAATTTTGCCTTCGTCCTTCACAGGGAGCCCAAGATGCATGATGCAAAATTACTTAGATGCCATGGCAATGTGCAAGTGGTATGGTTACCCTGACTTATTTATAACGTTTACATGTAATCCTAAGTGGCCCGAAATTACAAGGTACCTGAAAAAAAAAAGGTCTTAAATCAGAAGATCGTCCCGACGTCACAACCAGAGTCTTTAAAATGAAGCTTGATACGTTGATAAAGGACATTAAAGAAAAGCGTACTTTTGGCAAAGTCAAAGCAGATATGTTACCAAAATCCTTATATAACACCAACGACTATGTATACTTTGTTGTCTATATTATAAGCATTATGTTTATATATTAATATGTACTTCCTTTTTCCTTTTATTTTGTAGAGGTGTACACGATAGAATTCCAGAAACGTGGATTGCCTCATTGTCACCTATGCGTTTGGTTGGAAACAGGATCTAAATTGAGATTTCCTGCCGATATTGACAGATGCATATCGGCTGAGATTCCCGATAAAGATGTAGACCCGGAACTCCACCAATTAGTCAAGGAATTTATGATGCATGGTCCGTGTGGTCCTGAACATAGGATCTGCCCTTGCATGGTTGAGAATAAGTGTTCTAAAAAGTTTCCGAAGCAATTTAACGAAGCTACTTTCATTGATGAAAGTGGGTATGCCATCTACAAGAGGAGTGATAATGGCAGAACTATTCAGAAGCAAGGTGCCGAACTTGACAATACCTTTGTTGTTCCTTACAGTCCGACTTTATTGAAATGGTACCAAGCTCACATCAACGTCGAATGGTGCAATCAATTTGCATCTATCAAATACCTTTTCAAATATATTAACAAGGGCCCGGATAGAGTAACAGCAGTAATGGAAGATGAAGAAAAGGATGAGATTAACGACTTCTATGATTGTCGGTATTTATCAGCATGTGAAGCTGCGTGGAGAATATTCAAATTTGATATTCATCATTGAAGTCCTTCTGTAGAGCGTTTGCCTTTTCATCTTCCAAATGAACATTCGGTGTTATTTGATCCAACCGAAAGTATAGACTTTCAGCTTGAAAAGGATTCAGCCAACACAACCAAATTCTTACAGTGGATGGAAACAAATAAAACTGATGAGTTAGCACAAACGCTTTTGTATGTTGAGTTTCCAAAACATTTCGTTTGGAACAAGTCTGATTTGGTATGGACTCGACGCAAGCAAGGTAAGAGCATAGGCAGAATTCATCACGTCCCGCCTAATTGGGGAGAGCTTTTTTATCTTCGCATGCTGTTAAACCATGTCCGAGGTGCAACCGGTTGGGAAAGTTTTAAGAAGTATGATAATGTGGTGTATAGTACTTACAAAGAAGCTTGCTTTGCACGTGGTTTGTTAGATGATGATAAGGAATACATTGATGGTATAATTGAAGCAAGTCAGTGGGGGATGGGAGATTACTTGCGGGCTTATTTTGTCAAATTAATACTCTCAGATAGTATGTCTCGGCTTGAAGTTGTTTGAGAAAAGTCATGGAGACTTTTAGCAGAAGACGTCTTGAAGCTAGCCGCCCAGCGGGCGGGCCTGCAGCTAGTATATATATATATTGCTTGCATATTGATTATCATTCACTAACATATCAAAGATCAATATCAATTGATCTTTCAATAAGTTTCAAAACAAAGTTTTTAATCGGTAAACTATTCAACCTCCCTTCTAGTTTTCCACAGACACAATACTCAAAGTTTGGTGTTACTGATAATTGATTTTTTTGAAGTACTACTGTAATAAAGCAAAGTGGCCACAAATTCCCATGCAAGAATCAAAAAGACAAAACATGCTTTTGAACTTTTGGTAAGTTTTTTTCTTAAGAATTTCATACATTAACAAAAGACATTACATAGTGGTTTTTTCCATAACTTTTAGACATTACATGACATAGTGTTTTAGACATTAACAAAAAGACATTACATAATTTTTAACCAAAAAAAAAAAAAAAAAAAAGACATTACATAATGGTTTTTTCCATAACTAGTGTTTTTTTCCCCTAACTTTTGGCTACTAAGCTAAATATGCAACAACTTGGTTTATCAAATTTTCATCACAACCAACTTGTAGTGGCAACATTCCTAAGCGTTTCAATCTAGCTTTACCGATATATGGCGTTTGATAATTGTTGCTATCATGAATCTCCATAATTTCTTTCATGTACGTTTGTGAAGTTAGAAACACATTGTTAAGTTCATGCAATGACATTCATTCAAAAGATCTTTCAACCGCGGAAACTAATTCATCAATATTTCTCAAAATCTTTTGCTTTTGGAGTGATTGAATTGCACAAAAAAAAAAACAAATGTCTAACACATTTAAATCCGGACTATTTGGTGATTAAAAGCGAAGTCGAATGTCAAAGCCATCTCGAGACACTTCTTGGAGAAACTCGGCATCATTAACATCAATATAAGGTTTCGCGTTATCTTGTTAAATAAAGATTGAACCCGTATGACCTTGTAGCCATTTAGCTCAAATAGCCGGTAAAACTTTGTGGATCAACCATGACCTCGTTACATCTTTAGTTATGGATAAAATAGGCTTCTTTTCCAAGGTACCCGTAACACGACTTTTGCTTGAACGCTTTGTCGGTTCTAAGGTTGTGAAAGGGAATATACCATTCTTTCCGGAAAATATCTCATTTCCCGTCGTATCAAATCGTGGTCTTGCAACCGCGACAAGAACCATGACTTTTGTTATAAACTTGTTTTGATTGACATGTTCTTAACGACTCCTCCTCACTGGGAAGAAGATAATATCGTTTTGATGGTTTGACATGTAAAACCATTTTTCATTAATGTGTATAACATTAAACATATATGCAAATTTGTAGTACCTGACATAGATGGAGTAACCATTGATAAACAAAATTTTAATCTTGCTATTTTATTCTCATTGGTAGAGTTGACTTGATAACATTTGTATGTGGTCTAAGCGCACCTTATTTAATTCGCTTATGCATGGTCGATTTCGAAACACCAATTGAGTTAGCAAGAGAGCATATGTTGGTTCGACGACACAGTGAAATTTCCGAAACATGTGAAGAATTTTTTTGTAACCTTTTTGGTCTAACGACCTTTAGCCTCTTTTATGATAGATTAATCACTGATCCATTCGAGACTTTATGTCAGGCTTGATGCCAAACACGACTGACGATTCAGTTGCATACACTGAACTGATCTGCTACAAGAGTTATTGATCATTTTTTTTAATATTCCATTCAAACTCTCTTGCAACAACAAATGATAAATGGTTTGACGTTTGGAATCACTTACATTAGGTTTAATGCATGACATACTAAAGTCCTCCATATTCAAAAAGACCATAAAGACAAAGCTTAAATAAAAATATGAAAATACATTAAACTGAACATATATGGGCTGCTGTGTTACGAAGGGAATACAAGAAAATAGGTGGGACTATATTTGAGATTTTGTTTGTGTTAAAAAATGACGCCTAAACTTCTATATAGTTAGTGGAGTAAAGTACAAATTGTTTTGTTCACTCATACTCGGGTAAACGTCAATTTAAAAGTTGACTTTTTTGTTTTTTATATTTTCATTTTCTCAAAGTCTAAAAGTGATAGTAGTACAAGTACACTGTGGATAAATTTGTCATTTGATCTTTCAAACATTTCTTACTTAAAATCTTATGCATCAATATTGTGGACATTTTATAAGGGATAAAGGGGTACTTGTTTGTTTGGAGGTTTGGTTTAAAAATGGTAATCAAATCAACTATTACAATTTTAGGATAAATATTTTTTGTGGGTCTCAATAATACTTCTTTATCTTTCACTTAAATTTCTCCTTCTTTCAGTGACTTTATCTATAAAAATAATATATTTTATTTAAAAATATATTTAAACAAGTATATATTTTTTCTCCTAAATCTTCCTTAAATCCAAATTCTATAACTAAAATGAAATGAACCATTACACAAAATTTACACTGTATTGTCGAGTTTGGATTAAGGAAGAAAATGAAAATGAAACATAGAAGGGTGTGTTCTTGAGTAGTAGTTAAGAAGGAAAAGAAAAAGAAATGGAATTAGTGTTATTTTGTTCAATATTAAAGTAAAGTGTTTCCTCTCAATTTTGAGAGTAAAGTGTTTATTTTACTTTTCTTTATTTATTTTTTAATAAAAAAACTCAAGAACTACAAAAAGATATTGATACTTACAATACTACAACTAGGGGTGAGCAAACGACCCGAACGGACCGGACCGACCGAGACCGGACCGGACAGACCATATTCGATCTCGGTCTCGGTTTTTACCTTAATTCGGTCTTCGATCTTCGGTCTTGTCGGTCAGGTCCGGTCCCAAACCGATGCTCACCACAATTGTGCACAATGTTCTACCATTACACAAACAAAATATAAGCCTAAAGCCCTAAAGTATCTACAAAATCTAAAAAACAAAAGGAAACAAAAAAGAGTACGGAAACCACAAACACAAACTGAAACCGCCCACAGTAACCAAACACAAACACATAGATAGCATTACTGTACTTAATGGTACTTTCGTAAATCCTTAAAATATCAAGTCCCAAAAAAAAAGTCAATATTTTTCATCAGTTTAGTTTACCACAAAACCTAAAAGAACCCAAAACTGCAGATCCTCAAACCCTATATTAATTGTTCACTAACCAAAGGTATACCACTTTTTCACTTTTTAATAATCTGCAATTGTATGTATATTGTAGTATCAATTAAGGTAGTTAATTATGTTGTTTAATTAGTTTTTTATTATGATTATATAGAAATAGGTTAAATTAAATGGGGAGAACTAAACCTAGGGCTGCTGAGAAAAAGATACTAGGGCAAGGCTCAATTGTGTTAACCTCTTCGTCGTCTTTAACTATACCATTAGCCCCCGTTTATTATCCGAATGAGGAGGAGTTTAGAGATCCGTTAGCGTTCATTTATAAGATTAGACCGGAGGCGGAAAAATACGGGATTTGTAAGATTGTGCCTCCGGAGAATTGGAAGCCGCCCTTTGCCCTAGATTTGGATAAGTTTAAGTTTCCAACGAAAACTCAAGCGATTCATAGGTTGCAAGCGCGTCCGCCCGCTTGTAATAGTAAGACGTTTGAGTTGGAGTATACGAGGTTTTTGGAAGGGCATTATGGGAAGAAAGTTGGGAAGAAGAGGGTGGTGTTTGAGGGTAAGGAGTTGGATTTGTGTAAGCTGTTTAATGGGGTTAAGCGGTATGGAGGGTTTGAGAATGTGGAGAAGGAGAAGAAGTGGGGGGAGGTTTTTAGGTTTGTGACGTCTTCGGGTGGGAAGATTAGTAAGTGTTCCACGTATGTGTTGTGTCAGTTGTATAAAGAGCATTTGTTTGATTACGAGAGTTATTATAATAAGATGGAGAGGATTAAGGAGAAGAAGAGTTGTTGTGGTAAGAGAGGTTTGGACGTCGAGAAGAAAAGTGGACAGCAAAGTAGTAGTAAAAGAAGTCGAGTTAGTGAATCAGGTAAGAAAGCTGACGTTAGTAAATTAGAGGATCAAGTGTATGATCAGATATGTGAACAATGTAGAAGCGGGTTGCACGCGGAAGTAATGCTTTTGTGCGATAGATGTAATAAGGGATGGCATATGCATTGTTTGTCGCCACCTTTGAAAACGATTCCACCTGGTAATTGGTATTGCTCGGAGTGTTTCAATTCTGAGAAGGATAGCTTTGGGTTTGTGCCTGGTAAACAGTTGACGTTGGAAGCTTTTAGGCGAGTGGCTGATCGGGCTAAAAAGAAATGGTTTGGTACGACACCTGCCTCGAGGGTACAGTTGGAAAAGAAGTTTTGGGAAATAGTGGAAGGGTCTGTTGGTGAAGTTGAAGTTATTTATGGAAGTGATTTGGATACTTCTGTTTACGGTAGTGGCTTTCCAAGGGTAGGTGATGAGAGACCATCGTCTATAGAAGTCGATGGATGGGATGAATACTGTGCTAGCCCGTGGAATCTTAACAACTTGCCCAAGCTACAAGGGTCAATGCTCCGCGCTGTTCATCATAACATTGCTGGGGTTATGGTCCCCTGGCTTTACATTGGGATGCTATTCTCGTCTTTCTGTTGGCACTTTGAAGACCATTGCTTCTACTCCATGAACTATCATCACTGGTATGTATCTCGTTGGTCTCAGAATCAGTTACTTTCTCACTATGGTGTTTATTTATGTTTGTCATTTGCAAGAATGTTCTCATCGTCAGTCATGTATGCCATTCGCTATGCTTATTACACTTAATTTAGCATATTTATGATCATTTACAACTTGCATATGATAGCATGTGCCAAAAGTTTAGCAACTGTGTGAACCTTGTGACTTCCTTAAGCACATTTATATCATATGTATAGTGAATGCACCCAATGCAGTTAAAAAATTTCTATGCATTGGCAAACTTTACTGAGGCTGGAGAGTAAACGTCTTAGCACCACTACTTACACTTGCAATGAACTCCACATATCTGCTGTCTGCACTACTATAAACGGTTGAAATTTTAAGTTAGATGGAACTTACGTATGCAGAGTAGTAACAAGGTTTGCAAGGTCTTAGAGTGTTTAGCTGGTTTAGAAGATCTTATAGCTAGAACCCTGAATAAAACCATCTTTTAAAGATTCGGTCACACTAAATTCAACTACATTTTCTGTTTGGTAGCTAATCAGTTATCTACTTATCTGGATTACATTGATGAGACACAGTTACACCTACAAAATCTGTGGCCTTCTATAAAAAGTACTATGGAAATGAGAAATGAGCTAGTTAACAATACTATGAGTTTAGTTGCTGCTTTATAACAAAAATTTAAAACTGAACTTGATATATTGGAGGCTGTTTCGCCATTTCTTTTATTTTTTGTGTTTGCCTTTAACAAGCATTTGGCCTCTAGAGTGTTTCGATGTAGTCAAGGCATCACATTGTGGGATGCTAGTATTATTTCTTCCTATAAGGATGCACCCTCCTATCTCTGATTAGCATTCATGCGGTTAAAAATCTTGGTCTTAGTTCTCTATTACGTTGTTTGGTCCCTTTTCATTTAGAGTGTGTTTATGGCTTAAAAAAACTGCAATTTAATTGTCTCAAAATGTAATCTCGAGGTTGTTCATATACTTTCAGGGGAGAACCCAAATGCTGGTACAGTGTTCCTGGTAGTGAAGCCGGTGCTTTTGAGAAGGTATCATGTCATTTCCTGTTCAATAACTTGTAATCTTTATACATTTGGAAACGATATAAAATAAGTACTTATCTTTAGTAGCTCTGATTAGCTTTACACTGTTAGAGGAACTAGTGTAATGACATGTATAGTGTATGATCAAGAAGTTTATATCTTTTATCTAACAGTTAGAATGTATCTTGGCCAAAAAGTTGACCTTGAGGACTGATACAATACTGCAGGTGATGCGGAACAGCCTTCCCGATTTGTTCGATGCACAGCCTGACTTACTCTTTCAGCTGGTCACTATGCTGAATCCATCTGTTCTGCAAGCAAATAATGTTCCAGTTTACAGCGTACTACAGGTTTGATTATGTCTCTTTCACATATTCTGCCAATACTTTCTGAGAATGGATGTTCTACTTTTCTATTTTCACAAGGATACAAGTGTGTAATATTGTCATCGGGATCTCTATTAGCCTATTTAAGCTTTTAGGTTAGATGGTCCCTTTAGTCCAAATAGTATTGAAGCCACAAATGATAGGTAGATTTGAGTTCATTTTTACATCATCTTTGCTAATTGACCAATAGACTCTGCAAATGTTTCATAGTTGTCTGTGTTTGTGGCTTGCAGCTCATTGACACTACACCATACGAACTTTTTCTTGTATAATCTTATTGTTTCTTTGACCTGTGTTATAATCTTTGTATATTCTTTTAGTCCTCTATTCTAAGTTTCCTCTTTGCTATGTTTTGCCAGGAACCTGGGAATTTTGTCATTACCTTCCCTAGATCTTATCATGGAGGTTTCAACTTTGGTGAGCCAAATTTCTCAGAAGTGGAGTTTCTTTAGTCTTATCTTTCTTTCTCTTCGTGTTTTGATCAGTTATCTCTTGGTTTTGGCAGGCTTGAATTGTGCAGAAGCCGTCAATTTTGCACCAGCTGATTGGCTACCTTATGGTGGCTCTGGTGCAGAGCTTTATCAGCATTATCGCAAAGCTGCTGTCTTGTCCCATGAAGAGTTGCTTTGCGTGGTAGCCAAGGTCAGCATAAGTATATATTGCATCTTTCTTGTGATTGCATATCTTTTTCGTACTTTCTGCTATGGATGTACTTAAACATTACATTCTATTTGCAGAACGACATGGATAGCGATGCTTTACCTTACATGAAGGATGAGCTGCTTAGGGTATACAATAAAGAAAAGAGCTGGAGAGAACGTCTTTGGAAAAATGGCATTATTAGGTCTTTGCCAATGGCTCCCAAGAAGCAACCAGATTATGTTGGTGTTGAAGAGGTAACTGGAGGCTTCTGAGTCTGTTTCTGTATTCTTTTATGTTCTGAAACATTAACATAATTGGTAGTAAATAATTTTTTAATGAACATTGTCTCCATTTTTTTGTAGGATGCGACTTGCATCATATGTCAGCAGTTCTTGTACCTTTCTGCTGTGGGTTGTAGCTGCAGACCTTCTGCCTTTGTTTGTCTGGAGGTAAGAAATTCTAAGTGCCCTCACTGAGAGTTCACTGATCATATTTAAGTTGCATATATAACTGTGTTCCGCCCCTTGTTCTATTTTTCTTAACTAATTACTTGTATTATTCATGCAGCACTGGGAAAACTTGTGTGAATGCAAGCCCCGCAAACGCCATTTTCGTTATCGCCACACACTTGCAGAACTAAATGATATGGTCATTATGATGGATAAGCCTAGTTCTGAGGAAATGATTGAAAAGAGAAACACACGTGCCAATGACTCACCCTCTTTATCAAAAAAGGTTTTAATTTCAACTAAACTCCTCTATATTCTAAATCATGTGCTCACTTCAATTTGTTTGCTAGCCTTATTTCTTTCCTGAATGGAATTTTTGAATACATTACAATTTTGGTGATAGGATAGCACTACATTTCTTTTGACAGTGTTGAATTTGACACTCTTTTTTCTAATATATAGGTTAAAGGTGGTCATGTTACAATTACACAACTTGCTGAAGAATGGCTTCTGAGGTCTTGTAAAATCCTTCAGATGCCATATTCAAATAACGCATATACCGTTGCCTTGAAAGAAGCTCAACAGTTTCTTTGGGCTGGTTCTGAAATGGATTCAGTAAGATCGAAGTCTCTAATTATTGTTTCCTTAATTATATTTTTACTCAATGAGTCAGGCATTTATATACTACATGAATGGAATTAGGTTCGGGAACTGGCTAAGAACTTGGCTGAAGCTCAGAACTGGGCAGAAGGTATAAGAGACTGTCTTTCAAAAATCGAATCATGGGCATCTCACCATAACTGTGATGTGGAGAGAGTGAAGATGGAAGATGTAAGCTCTTTGATTAACGTCAGTCATGTGCCTTGTAGTGAACCTGGACATCTGAAGTTAAAGGCGAGTATTATCTCAGTCCTATATTACAATATCTGCCCAGTGACCGAGTCACTAAACAAGCGTGTTTCTCTATGTAGGCTTATGAAGAAGAAGCAAGAGGGCTTATTCAAGAAATCCGTTCTGCTCTATCAACATGCTCTAATGTAAGCCTTCATAACAAATTATATATGGTGATCATATCTATATCTAGATTGTTCGTTTACTCATCTTTTGTCATACTTTTAGATTGATGATTTGGAAACCTTGCACCGCAAAGCTTCTGAGTCTGCTATATATTCTAAAGAAACTGAGGAATTATCGACCAAAGTATCATCTGTAAAGGTTATTTTCGTCTTTTGTCTCATCTTGTATTGGTCCTTATGTTTTGTCGCTTTCTAATATATTCTTTTAAATTTGTCATTTTAGCAATGGCTACACGCGGTAAGAAATTGCATATCGGAGAAATCTCCAGGTGCGATCGAGGTTGATATCATCACTAACCTGAAGTCAGAGGTGACCAAGATATATTGTTTTCCACTTGTCTTTGTATATTGTCTCTATATCCTGTATTGACATTCATTGTTTTATGCAATCCCTTCTGATCAGATCATGCAACTACAACTCCAAGTTCCTGAAGTCTCTGTATTTTTAGATTTTGTAACACAAGTTGAAACGTGTCAATCTCGATGTATGGAGATGTTGAAAGGTTCTATAACTCTAAAGGTTGGTAATTTAGTTATTTATGGAATTGGAGGGTTTGAGTAGTACCTTATATAATATCGAACATTATGTACGATGTGCAGAATCTTGGAGTGCTGGTACAAGAATATGATGGTTTTGCTGTTAATGTTCCAGAGTTGAAACTTTTGAGACAATTTCAAACTGATGCCTCTGACTGGCTTTCACGTTACAATGACTTTGTGAAAAATGCTCATGATCGAGAGGATCAGGAAAACGTTGTTAATGAGTTGAAATGCCTCGAGAAAGATGGGTCGTTATTGAAAGTTCAAGGTCTGTTTCATGTGCTCCTTTTACAAAATTTCTATTTCAATCATATTACCGATACACTTGTTATGTTTGTTTACATTTCTGAGTATGTGATCATTTTGTCAAGTAGTTGATGAGTTGCTCCTCGTTGATGTGGAGTTAAAGAAGGCTTCTTGTAGGGTAGAAGCTTGGAAGGTAATTCTCACATATGTAATTTAGTTAAATTTTGCAAGAGTCCAAACCGGCCGACTTGAGTTCGGTTGGCCAGATACACTTTTTATCCAGATTTTTTATTCACATATAAGGACTAGTTTGTCAAATATGATTGTAAACTATATCTAATAATCTGATTTTTTGAATAAGGAGTTTTTATGCATAAAATTACATTTTGGGAAACTCCAACCTCTTTTCTGTGGGATCTTAATTTTATCTACTTTTTTTTTTTCTTTTCTTTTTTTCTATATTTCTACAGGTGCTTTGCAGTAAAATGCCTTTGGAATCAGTACAGCAAGTCATGGTTGTGGCCACTGAGTAAGAGTTCTTGGCTTGATACTTGCAGCATTTTTATTGTTACATCTCTATTAATATTAGTAATTGTATGCTGATATCATTCAGACTACAAATTGAGGATGAGAAGGTGTTCAAGAAAATTTCTGACGTCCTTGCTCAAGCTGTGTGTTTGGAAGAAAAAGCAAAGCATATTTTATCTTGTGAGGTTCAGATGTCCGAGTTTGAGGATGTTGTAAGGTTTGTTACTAGTGAACCTTGCCACATTAGTAGACAGTAGTACATTATGGCAATAACCGAAAAAATTAAAAATTTCAGGATGTCGGAGGACCTTTCTGCAATTATACCAACTCTTGATGCTGTCAAGGGAGCTTTGTCTGTGGCGAAGTCCTGGTTAACCAAGTCTAAGCCATTTTTAGTATCTGATCTCTGTGTGATGCCGGTCTCAAATTCTTTGCTTAGAGTTGACACACTGCAGGTTTAAACTTTGTCTCAGATATTATGCATGAATAGGTTTTATGCATTGATTAGTCTATGAGCCAGTTATATTTATATATTGCAATTTTGCAGATTTTGGTTTCGGAATCTAAGTTACTGAAGATTCTTTTGGAAGAGCGGTCTTTGCTTGAAGATGTTTTAGCGAATTTTATGCAATGGGAGTCTAATGCCTATAGTGCACTGGAGGACGCAGAGTCGCTTCTTAACATTCTTGATGGCAGTGATGAGATTTCTTCTGATCTCATCTTCCAAATTGCAAGTCATGTTGCCACAATGGAGTCCATAATGAAAGCTGAGTATACACATCGTTATGATTGTCATGTGATCCCAAAACTACAAGAATGTTTTGCAGTTTTTCATTGGTGCTTTAGGACCGTAACTCTTTGTGATGTTAATCCCACACTCAAGGTGATTCTGAACTTCATAGTAAAGTTTCAACTTCATAGATACTATGTGATTATTTATATTGTTTTTTTTTTTTTTTTTTTATTATGTAGGAAGTTAAGACGTTGTTGGAGGATGCAAAATGTCATGATGTGAAATTTGCATCTCGTCCTTTCTGGAGGTCATTGGTTGACGGGATTAAATGGCTTAAGCAAGCTGTTGAGATCCTTGTTCCATGCAACAATAAAAAAATTAATTTGAGTAATGTCGATGAAGCTCTGAGGCAATCTAAGGTATTATCTAATTTGTGGCTGAACTATTACCGATTATTTCACGTTCTTGGGTGTATATTAACTTATGCTACCTTATAATGGCAGATGATCAAATTATCGTTTCCGTTAATTGTCAACCGATTAGTTGATGCTATCAAAAGACACAAGTGAGTCGCATAGAAAATGTGCAGTCCATTTTTAACTTAACTCGGTGCTAATTTTCTTTTTCGATTGACAATTTTACTGTTTAGTGCATGGGTGGATGAAGTGAAAGCATTTTTCAGCCGCAGCACAGGAGAACGATCCTGGTCTTTGTTACTGCAGCTTGAGGTGATATATTTTTGTCAAATGTTGTAAATTTTTTTGATATATTTTTGTTTACATGTAGATTATGTTAATATATGCAGGGGCTTGGCAGTACTGATGCTTTCAATTGCGTAGAAATGGACATGGTTGTATCTGAAGTGCAAAGGGTAAAAGAGTGGAAACGGAGAGGCGGGGCCATTATTGGAATAAAAGTTGGTGATGATAGCATGTTACTTGATGGTCTATCTCAGGTACAGTGTTCTTCGGTTTTCCATAGTGTATGTTTTCAACGTTCTCCAGATAAAGAACTCCCTAGAAATCTTTGTACATCTTAAGTTGTTGATGATAGCATATGATATATTTTTTTATCTTTTATATCTGCAGATATTAAGTACTTTAGACAGATCTTTGTATGTACATAGCAAGCCTGATGGATGCAACCAGATAAATGTTTGTATGTTCTGCTTAAATAAATCGCCGGACCAGGAAGTCTCGACTTGCTCTGTATGCCTTGATTGGTAAGCTATCATATTCTGTACTTCATTTATTACTAATTTGTTTATTTGTTTCATTTTCCTATTCAATTTTTATTTGTTAACTTTTATTTTGCTTATTTGTTTACAGCTACCATATGCAGTGCATAAATTCAGCTTCAGGGACAAGTCATGCAGCAACTCACATTTGTCCTTATTGCCATAATATTGAGAGCGGCAAAATCTCTCGGCTGGTAAGATTTAATTGGCTCATAAAGACTCGAAATATTTGATTTTTTGCTTGACTTGCAATTCATATTTCTCAGAAGATTGATGCAAAACGTCCCGAGTTGGATATGTTTATGGAGCTTCTATCTGATGCTGATAACCTATGTGTGGAGTATGTACCTTCCCTGCCTTCTTCCAATTCCAATCGCATGCCTTAAGTTTTAATTTTTCTTTTCATCTACCATTATGCTCTAAGCTTATTTGAATTCCTTCTATGTTTTTGCAGGATCGAGGAAAAGGCGATAATATGTCAAATTATTGAGAAAGCTCTGGCAAACAAAGCTTGCGTAATTAAAATAGTAGAATTTTCTTTGGCTTCTTTAGGTGAAGACCCAAGTGTGGTCGTAAGGAAACTGTCAAATGCTTTAAAGGTGATTTGTAGTTTGGATTTTATTTTTTTCTTGATAATCTCGTGTTATTTCTTCAAGTATTAGCTATATCTATGCTTTTTTTTCTATTTCACAGGCAGTAGAGGTGGCTGGGGTCTATGATCGCGAAAGTAATTGCAAATTTGAGCTTGCATTAGCAAGAAACTCATGGAGAGTTCGAGCATCTAAATTATTAAATAGCTCACAAAAACCATCAATCAACCAGATCCAAAGGCTATTAAAAGAGGTACTTGTTGATTGTAAAGTTTATGATCTTATTCTTTAAGTAACTTTTGGATATGAGTTTCATTTGCATCATATGGAAAGCTCACTCTGTCATATAATAATATCTGCAGGGTCTGACTATAAACGTTCCTTTGGAAGATTATTTTTGGCATAGGCTCGAGACAATAAAAGAAAATGGTCTACAATGGGCAATGAAGGCCAAAAAGGTCCTTTTTTTTCCACTTTAACCAAAATTTTTGACGCTTCAAGTCAATTGACACCTTATTCCTACTACTGAACAGGTTTCAGCAGATTCTGGTGCACTCGAATTGCATAAAGTTTTTGAACTGATAGCGGAAGGAGAAAATTTGCCTGTGCACTTTGACAAGGAACTTAAGGTAACGAGCAAAGTAGATAAATAATATATATTTTATCTAGAATTTTAATAATTTTTACTACTAATGTGTTATCTTTTGGTGATTGCAGTTATTACAAGAACGCAGTATGCTTTACTGCATATGTAGGAAGCCATATGATCAGAGAGCAATGATTGCGTGTGATAAATGTGATGAATGGTATCACTTTGACTGTATCAGACTGTCTTACGCACCAAAGACTTATATTTGCCCTGCATGTAAGGTTGATACACTAGATGAGGAGGATAAATGCACTTCGTCATCACTTGCACTAGAAAGGCAAGTGCACTCTTTCTAAAACCTTATTTATTTAAATAAATAGCATTCACAAACCTCTTAGAAGTTTAATTTACACGTGAGATGGTTTGACTATGATAGGTCAAATGGTGAATGTGAAGAACCACAAACGCCATCTCCGAGACCAATGGAGTTGAGACGGGAAGCAGAAAGATCAAATTCAAATACAACCCAAAAGGTAGCAGAAAACAACGATATTAGTACCAAGCGACGTAGTGGCATTGAACGCCTTTTATGGAGAAACCGAAAGCCTTTCAGAAGAGTAGCTAAAAAACGTGTAGAGCTCGAGGTCTTTTCTCCATTTTTTCATGTACAGTCATAATCTTGGGTTAAATGGGAATTTAGTCATTTGATTCATTGATTTATTGTAGGTTTAACATCTTAACTTAGCTTTTGTAGGCATCACAAGACAGGACAGTATTTTTGTCGTCGCGTAGTCTTTATTGCTTGTGATGAACCTCTTTTGTTTACCCACGAGTTTATTGAAACAACTGTTTATACTTATCTCTATATCGCATATATTTTTCATTTTTAATGAAATCACTTTTAATGCTAACATAATTGATGATGAATCATCAACCCATCGAATCTATTATTGCTAGCAGATCAACTAATGTGACAATAGAAGGACGAACGGATCTTAGTCTTTTACTAAATATGTATGTTTAACGTAAAACATGAGTAGCTATTTATAAAAATATTTTTTTTCTTATTATAAACTACTAAAATAAACTTTGTAAGTTTTATTAATAAGAATAAATGCGACAAACTAGTTTTCTTTTGAAGATACACAAACTAGTTTTCTGATGTAAACAAAAGTTTGATCCTTTTGAAGATACACAAACTAGTTTTCTTTTCTGGAAAGAAAGAAAACAATTCCGATCATTTTTCTTGTTAGTGAAAAACTAATATTCGCTAATTTATACATATATTTAATGCTAAAATTGTCTCATTTTCGGCTAAATAAATAACAAAAATTTTGAATAAATATTGTGTAATTTTGTTATTTTACATTATTTTAATATGAAGTATCGAGGCAAAAGACGAACTTTCGAAGCCCAAGTTGAATATACTATCCAGCCCAACACAATACAGAAGATAAAATAATAAGAGAGGAATACATATAACTATGGGTGTTCACGGATTGGGTAATATCCACAGTAACCGAAAACCGAAACCGAGCCGAACCGAAAATAACTGAACCGAATTGGTCAAAACCGAACCGAACTAAATATTTAGTTATCGGGTTGGATATGGTTTTTGCAATGAAAACCGAAAACCGAATTCATATAAGATATATATTTTTTCTATGTATATATATGAAAAAAAATCACTAAAACTTTTTTTTGTATAAATATAACATGATTTAAGCTTGAAAAAAATATTTTGTGCTAAAAATATATATAATTAAATAAAAAAATAATTAAAATTATGTAATTCGGGTTATTCGGTTCGGTTTTTGGTTATAGGGGTTCTGTTTTCGGTTATTCGGTTTGGTTTTCGCTTCGGTTGAATCAAATTTAATTTCGGTTCGGTTCGGTTTTCGGTTATACCCAGAAAAAAAAATTAACCAAATTAACCGAACCGAATAAACCGAATAACCCGATAACCGAACCGATGAACACCCCCTGCATATAACACAACTCGGTAACTGAATCTGCAATCAGCGCCACGGCGGATGCCACATCAGCAAAACACACGTTTCGCACAAACATGGCACACTCCTATCTTGAACAAATCACAGTATGCCACGTGGCAGCACTGAAGCATTTAGTTACCGTGTTTTTTTGTTTGTTACAAGGAGATGTGTTTTGCAATGATTTGTAACTAGAGGGGCTATAATGAAATATTAAAACCTAGCTTTGAAACCCTAGCTTTCAGGTCATTCTTATTCTTTCCTTAACTTATTTGTATATTCTCTTTCCTTAACTTATTTGGTTTCCTAGATTCAGACATAAGCGATCTATCCATCCAATCAGGAACACATGGACGGCACGTATACCCTAGAAGCTTGTACAATATCCAAAGGCTGTCACATTCTTATCGGTGACACCCCTTGTCAGGTCATTCTTATTCTTTCCAGTTAAAATTAGCAAATCTCTTACTTAGTTTCTAATTTTTTTTTTTTTTTTTTTTTTTTTTTTTTTTTTTTAGGGCTAAAGGCACCGTAATTTATCATATAGCAGAAAAAAATACAATAAAATCAAGTTTAGTACATAGATTAGCAAAAAAAAAATTGTTCGATACATATAAAAGGCGAGTGACAAGTATGGTACATTACGGTGCCGTTAGCCCTTTTTTATATCATTAATATACTATTTGAAGTTACGCTTATGAAACTATGAGGCTTCTTGTAACCTGACTTGTCCATGGTGCTCTTTTGTATATAGGTTAGTAAGGTTCAATACACTGAGGGCGAACCCGACAAATATGGCTGTATATTTGATGCTAATGACATATTCAGTTGGGAAAAGCATACTCTTGAGTGTCGAGCTACTGACTTGATTACGGTATCTAATCACTGTTTCTATTAGTTAATCGAGTAGTTTGTTTTGGTTTTCTTTTGTTAATCAAGTAGTAATTTCTTTATTGCAGTGTCCTTACGTCTGTGATCATTTTTACCGTATTGTGTGGATCACTAACGAAGGCAAAGTATGTTTTCTTCTTAATATTCCTTGAGTAGATCTAGTATTGAATTGATTCTGATAAGTGAATTAAATCTCTCAGGTTATGTTGCATAAGAGAAAGGATCCCCTCTACCTGCCAACAACGCTGCTTGAATCACGTCAGCGTGAGGGTGATGTTACCCCTACTATTGGTTTCGTGGCTCGCGTAAATTATCCACTCTATTACTCGGTTTTATTTTTATACTTGCTATATGAGATTTGACTACTTGAAAATTGGGTTTTCATGGAATTAATAGAAGAATTGCTGCCATTTTTTTTACGTGATTAGATACTTTATTTGTGTGTGTGTGCAGAATCAAAAGAAACTTCAAGAAGGGAAACAACTGCTTCTCAATGTTAAGTCAGCAATGGGAAAGGAGCATATATGTGGTATCACCGAGTTGTCGTGATGATTAGTTAGGATTTTACTTTCTGCACTACTATGATTAGTCCATTGGATTTGGGTTACGAAGAGTGTAGTTTTGTGTAGTTTAAATTTCTCTATCTTTGCTTCTACAACTAAATGCAGCAACATCTTTATTTTATTTTGCGTTTTATTAAGATATTCCGTAATCAAAATCATGGTTGTTTAATTTTTCTTGCCTTAATTACTGTATTATTTCAGTCGTTATTTCCGTCTGCTGTATTAATTCAGTCTTTGTTTAAGGTTATACTAGTTAAGAATGTTGCATAAGAGCATTATTAGGTATATATAATTTTTGTTGCGTGGCTCTTGTGAAAACAAACAATTTGTGAAAACATGTGCCTGTTGTTCGTCAATTTGTGAAAACAAACAATTTCCTGCAAATGCAACCATATTTGTTTATCTGGTGATCCTTGATTGATTGTAAGTGAGAACATAATAGGCAGGTTAACTTGGTTAACAGGTGTAACCATTTTGAGTTGTAAACACTTTTGCTTACTTCTTTGAATTGTACAGATAATATAGTCGATCTGATTTAAAAGGTTCAAAACATCTAAACAACATGTAACAAGTATCTACTCGTTTCAGTTGCTGCCTAGCTGGATACTGTCTTGTGCTAATGTTTTAGATTTGACTTGTTTGACCCATTAGAGATCCGAAAAACGGATGAGATGAGACTCTGCAAAAACGTGTTCTACGTCATCTTTCTAAGGATTGTTGTCGTTGGACTTGTCTGAATGGTCTCAAGTATGGTTAAACTGAAATATGCACATGTGTTCTGCAAATGATCTTTGTTTATCCAAATGGCCACAAGGCTATGAACTAGAAAACCAACGGTCCAGTGAACTTAAAAATTGAGATGGAAGCCTAGTTATCCGGGCGCTACGTATGGTCTAATTATTTTAGCTTACGAAAAACATGAAGTACCGTCTGTAACAGTTGACCTGTTCCATTTGTAACCAAAACATTTGTTAAATATCAAATTCTGTTCCTTGCCCATTGTCCTTCAACATCATTAGCTCCTAAAGGAACTGCCAACAACAAAAGAAAACCGTGTTTATGTGTTGGATACGGTGTTGCTGATGAAAAATGTGCATTTACTTATGAATTTTGCTCACATATATTTGAAGTTGAAATCATGCCCACGGAACAAGAAAATGCTTTAAAGGTGATTTGTAGTTTGGATTTCATTTTTTTCTTGATAATCGCGTGTTATTTCTTCAAGTATTAGCTATATCTATGCTTTTTTTCTATTTCACAGGCAGTAGAGGTGGCTGGGGTCTATGATCGCGAAAGTAATAGCAAATTTGAGCTTGCATTAATTAGCAAGAAACTCATGGAGAGTTCGAGCATCTAAATTATTAAATAGCTCACAAAAACCATCAATCAACCAGATCCAAAGGCTATTAAAAGAGGTACTTGTTGATTGTATAGCTTATGATCTTATTGTTTAAGTAACTGTTTGGATATGAGTTTCATTCGCATCGTATGGAAAGCTGACTCTGTCATATAATAATATCTGCAGGGTCTGACTATAAACGTTCCTTTGGAAGATTATTTTTGGCATAGGCTCGAGACAATAAAAGAAAATGGTCTACAATGGGCAATGAAGGCCAAAAAGGTCCTTTTTTTTCCACTTTAACCAAATTTTTTGACGCATCAAGTGAATTGACACCTTATTCCTACTACTGAACAGGTTTCAGCAGATTCTGGTGCACTTGAATTGCATAAAGTTTTTGAACTGATAGCGGAAGGAGAAAATTTGCCTGTGCACTTTGACAAGGAACTTAAGGTAACGAGCAAAGTCGATAAATAATATATATTTCATCTATAATTTTAATATTTTTTATTACTAATGAGTTATCTTTTGGTGATTGCAGTTATTACAAGAACGCAGTATGCTTTACTGCATATGTCGGAAGCCATATGATCAGAGAGCAATGATCGCGTGTGATAAGTGTGACGAATGGTATCACTTTGACTGTATCAGACTGTCTTACGCACCAAAGACTTATATTTGCCCTGCATGTAAGGTTGATACACTAGATGAGGAGGATAAATGCACTTCGTCATCAATTGCACTAGAAAGGCAAGTGCACTCTTTCTATAACCTTATTTATTTAAATAAATAGCATTCACAAACCTCTTAGAAGTTAAATTTACACGTGAGATGGTTTGACTATGACAGGTCAAATGGTGAATGTGAAGAACCACAAACGCCATCTCCGAGACCAATGGAGTTGAGACGGGAAGCAGAAAGATCAAATTCAAATGCAACCCAAAAGGTAGCAGAAAACAAGGATATTAGTACCAAGCGACGTAGTGGCATTGAACGCCTTTTATGGAGAAACCGAAAGCCTTTCAGAAGAGTAGCTAAAAAACGTGTAGAGCTCGAGGTCTTTTCTCCATTTTTTCATGTACAGTCATAATCTTGGGTTAAATGGAATTTAGTCATTTGATTCATTGATTTATTGTAGGTTTAACATCTTAACTTAGCTTTTGTAGGCATCACAGGACAGGACAATATTTTTGTCGTCTCGTAGTCTTTATTGCTTGTGATGAACCTCTTTTGTTTACCCACGAGTTTATTGAAACAACTGTTTATACTTATCTCTATATCGCATATATTTTTCATTTTTAATGAAAGATTTAAGATCATTTGAGGACAAAAGATTATTTACATACCAAGGGATCAATCTCCACCATTTATTTTTATTTGATTTAATGGATGAGATTAATTTCAACAATTTAAAAAACTCAATTTCATCCACTTTTTTAAAATATTAATAACTTTCAAACCGTTAATTGTTAAGCGAAAAAGGAAATATCATTGCGACGAGCATTTAATTATCTTTCTACAGATAGGCACTTTGATATACTTTCGACAATTTTTTTTTTTTTTTTTTTTTTTTTTTTTTTTTTTTTTTTTCACGTTTTTTTTAAGTTTTTTCGTTTTTTTACGTTACTGAAATTTGCAATAAAATATCATATATGATTTAACACTAATTTGAATACCACATGTGATATTAGTGTTAAATCATATATGATATGTATATCTTATGTGGTTTATCATATATGATTTAACACTAGTATCACATATGATATTACATATCATATGTGATTTAACACTATATCACATGTGATCTTCAAATTAGTGTTAAATCATATATGATATTTCATGCAAATTCCAGTTTCGAAGAAAAACGAAGAAAAAAAAAAAGACGAAAAAACGTGAAAAAAACGATTTTTTTTCTTTTTCGAAAGTATATCAAAGTGCCCGTCTATAGAAAGATAATTAAATGCTCGTCGCGATGGTGTAATTATTTTTGCTTAACGATTAACGGTTTAAGAGATATTTAAATTATAAAAAATATGTGAAATAATAAAATGCTTTTAGTCTCAGTCATTGATTTCTTTTTAGATGGATGGTGTAGATGAGTCCCTTTATATGTAAGAAAAGTTTGGTATGTAAAATAAATCTCCTCTTAATGAAATCACTTTTAATGCTAACATAATTGATGATGAATCATCAACCCATCTAATCTATTATTGCTAGCAGATCAAGTAATAATGTGATAATAGAAGGACGAACGGATCTTAGTCTTTTACTAAATATATATGTTTTAACGTAATACATGAGTAGCTATTTATAAAAAGATTTTTTTTTCTTTTCTTATTATAAACTACTAAAATAAACTTTGTAAATTTTATTAATAAGAATTAATGCGACATCTGATGTAAACAAAAGTTTGATCCTTTTGAAGATACACAAACTAGTTTTCTTTTCTGGAAAGGAAGAAAACACATCCGATCATTTTCCTTGTTAGTGAAAAACTAATATTCGTTAATTTATACATATATTTAATGCTAAAATTGTCTCATTTTCGGCTAAATAAATACTCCAACAAGTTGAATATACTATCCAACCCAACACAATACAGAAGATAAAATAATAAAGGAGGAATACATATAAGTCGGTTTTTAAGATCGGGATCCTACTTAGGATCGTTTTCGTCTTTGCAAGATCGTAATCGTAAGATCGGATCGAGATCCTAAGATCCTACTACAACATCATTGTTTAATAGTCTTTGTAATATTATTCAAATCTACAAATTATTATATATCATAAATAAAATATTATATGAATGTTTTATGTAAACATTGTCCGAAATTATGAATATTAAATGTTTAGGAAGAATCACATGTTGTTTTCTAAATTTTATTAAAAGATAACCCATAACTTTGTGGTTTTTTAGTTTTCTTTTCGAGAAACGTAAGATCGGATCGGATTATATCTTAAGATCCTACGGTTCAAGATCGGGATCCTGTAAGATCTTAAGCTTTTTAAGATCCTACGTAGGATCCGGATCGTTTTTGCTTTGTAGAATCGTAAAATCGTAAGATCCTAAGATCAGGATCTGGATCCTGACAACTATGCATATAACACAACTCGGTAACTGAATCTGCAATCAGCGCCACGGCGGATGCCACATCAGCAAAACACACGTTTCGCACAAACATGGCACACTCTTATCTTGAACAAATCACAGTATGCCACGTGGCAGCACTGAAGCATTTAGTTACCGTGTTTTTTTGTTTGTTACAAGGAGATGTGTTTTGCAATGATTTGTAACTAGAGGGGCTATAATGAAATATTGAGAAACTGTTGGATCGATATACTTTAATCAAACTAACTTAACTAGCTTGTTAAGGTTTAATAACCTCGGATAAATTCTAAGTTATTAACAAAGAAACACTGAGCAATCTTTATTAAGTATGCGGAATTTACTTAACAAAGCTAAAAAGAAACTTTATTAATAAAACTCTAAATCTGCTTATTATGCAGATACTCTAATACAACTCTAAGATATTCGAACTTTTCTCTAAACTCTTAATTCATAAACTCTAAAACTCTTTTTCTGAAATCGTACCTCTAATGCCAATCTAGGAGTCCTTTTATAGGCTCAAGGATATCCTAGTCGGTTTACAATTGATAACCTTGTACGACAAGTAATCTAAACATGGAATACAATACTTTCCATAAACGAATATAACAGTTCTTCTAATCTAGCAGTACTTTGACTTTATCTGCAGTACTTTGACTTTGTCTTTAGCAGTACTTTGACTGTTTAACTTCTTCCAGTACTTTGCAGCTTACAGTACTTCCATATCTTCAGTACTTTGATATCTTCAGCACTTTCATATCCCAACAGAAACCCTAGCTTTGAAACCCTAGCTTTCAGGTCATTCTTATTCTTTCCTTAACTTATTTGTATATTCTCTCTTTCCTTAACTTATTTGGTTTCCTAGATTCAGACACAAGCAATATATCCATCCAATCAGGAACACATGGACGGCACGTATACCCTAGAAGCTTGTACAATATCCAAAGGGTGTCACATTCTTATCGGTGACACCCCTTGTCAGGTCATTCTTATTCTTTCCAGTTAAAATGAGCTAGATTATTGTTGGTTTTAGCTATATCTCTAGTTATTACTACTTGTTTCTAGTTTACTAGTTTTTTTTTTTTTTTTTTTTTTTCCTCCTCTTTGCTTGTTTGTTTATAGGGCTAAAGGCACCATAATGTATCATATAGTAGAAAAAAATACAATAAAATCAAGTTTAGTACATAGATTAGCAAAAAAAAATTGTTCGATACATATAAAAGGTGCAAGTAACAAGTCATTACGGTGCCATTATATACTATTTGAAGTTACGTTCATGAGTCTATGAGGTTTCTCGTAATCTGACTTGTCCATGGTGCTCTTTTGTATATAGGTTAGTAAGGTTCAATACACTGAGGGCGAACCCGACAAATATGGCTGTATATTTGATGCTAATGACATATTCAGTTGGGAAAAGCATACTCTTGAGTGTCGAGCTACTGACTTGATCACGGTATCTAATCACTGTTTCTATTAGTTAATCGAGTAGTTTGTTTTGGTTTTCTTTTGTTAATCAAGTAGTAATTTCTTTATTGCAGTGTCTTTACGTCTATGATAATTTTTACCGTATTGTGTGGATCACTAACGAAGGCAAAGTATGTTTTCTTCTTAATATTCCTTGAGTAGATCTAGTATTGAATTGATTCTGATAAGTGAATTAAATCTCTCAGGTTATGTTGCATAAGAGAAAGGATCCCCTCTACCTGCCAACAACGCTGCTTGAACCACGTCAGCGTGAGGGTGATGTTACCCCTACTATTGGTTTCGTGGCTCGCGTAAATTATCCACACTATTACTCGGTTTTATTTTATACTTGCTATATGAGATTTGACTACTTGAAAATTGGGTTTTCATGGAATTAATAGAAGAATTGCTGCCATTTTTTTTACGCGATTGATACTTTATTTGTGTGTGTGTGCAGAATCAAAAGAAACTTCAAGATGGGAAACAACTGCTTCTCAATGTTAAGTCAGCAATGGGAAAGGAGCATATATGTGGTATCACCGAGTTGTCGCATGAATAGTTAGGATTTTACTTTCTGCACTACTATGATTAGTCCATTGGATTTGGGTTACGAAGAGTGTAGTTTTGTGTAGTTTAAATTTCTCTATCTTTGCTTCTACAACTAAATGCAGTGTTGGCCTTTGAAACGGGATCTATGGTCTTAACGTTAAATCAAAAGTATACCAAGTAAATGCAAGGATTAATAAACTGTAAATATATGCATATCAAATAGCCACATGCAAACCTTTTGATAAATCCTATTAATGATCAATTCTAGATCTGTCAATATGCATATGTTTAATTAAGACTTTCACCCGTTTGACATAATGTACAAGGTGAGCCACATGCATCGATTCATCGATTGCATAAGTCAAAATTAAACACATACCACATAGCACATAATTGATTAAATTAATAATGATTGAGGTCTTCCCCAATTTTAGATATATCATAATATTTAGTGTATATCACTTAATCAAGAAAGACATACAATAAAAGCAGATCCATGATAAAACATGCATGTAATTATCATGGACATAAATTACACTTAACAATTAATGCAATTAGACAAAGTTACGCAATACACATAAAATTGCATGCATCCTAGGGTTTCTAATCCAATTAAAACCTAAAGTTTACAAAACCCTAATTAGGGCACAAAAAAAACGCCCCCCTAAAAAATTAGGGTTTAGGTTTTGCAAACCCTAGATCTACACATACAAATAATAACACAATCATGTTTATTTTAATTATGTGTTTCAGTAATTAATTACTTGTTATACAAGGCTCGTGATGCCACTGTTGAGTTTATAATACATGACATACAATAAAACATGTAGACATCAAGAGTACACAGCGGAAGACTTAAGATCATAACAAATAAATAATTAACTGAATTAAAATCGTAACATACCTCTTGCGAATGTCAGATCTCTTGAACAAAACAGAAGAAGTGGTTTAAAGAGTTGTCCCTTACCGTTTTACAACTCAAACCAATTAGGTGTAAGAATAGTGTCTTACTACCACAGTTTTGTACACACGAATTAACCAACGAATCAAGCGATTGCTAGATCTAACACAAGTCCTTGTTTTATGAAAAACAAAACCAAAACACCCTACGGAGGGGGAGTTCGGCCAAATAGGAGCAAGAGAAAAGGAGAGGCAAGATCTAGGGTTAATTCAATGCACAAAGTATGAAAACCCTAAACCCTAGGTTTGTTTATATAGTAGATGGAAATCTTAGGGAACAAGTTAGGGATTTGGGTTGTGTTAACCCCCCTATGGCCGGCCATCATGCAAGCCCAAGGGAACCCAAATCTTTTCCATTTTAAGATTTTTCATTACTAGTCATTCTCTTTACATTTAACGGTCGTTAGTCATTTTTCCGTTAAATACTTAACGATCGTTGAACGGACTTTATGTGCAATAATTAATCGTAAACATTAACATTAATTATTTAACTTTAATTCTCATTCGCTAATGTGTGCAATCCCATGGTCACGAGTTCGAATCCGGACATTTAAGTATTTGTAAATGTATACATTTCCAACAGTAGTTTCTCCATGGTTGCCTACGACTGGTACATAAGTTCACTGCTAGTGTACTAGACTTGAAGAATGGTGTTTGTATTTAGCTATTTCTCTGTTTTTTAGCTATATGATAGTTCTCTTGTATATGAGACTGAATGGGGTCTGTCTATTTGATGTCTATTGAATTGGTTGTAACTGATTATAAGTCTTTTGAGTTATAATAAACATCCACCAATTTAGAGTAAAAAAGAAATCTAACGGTCTCTAAAATATTAATCCGTAAAAGTCGGTATAGATAAGTTAAGGTTTTATATTTTGTAAGGCCAATGCTAATGGTAAGGTTGCCCCTCCAACCAACCGAGTAGATGACCGCATTCTCTCCATTAGCCCAACCGAACAATGATATGTCACCCCAACCTTTTCAAAGTTATGGTTGGCCTGCCAACTGCAAGTTTCATTTTTTTTTGTGTGTAGTTTTTTTTTTATTTGTTTTTGTGGGATATCTTTTTTGTTGTGGTTGCGGTCGCCTTATTAGCAAATTGTGATTGAGTGTAGTCTTTAAAAAAGAAAGCTAATGTGGCACTGATGTAGCGGGAAATGACCACAAATTTTACGGTTACCATTATCATTGACCAAACACTAGTCATAAGTCAAACAACACATTATTTGTCCTTTTGTTTTGAACCATGGTCCCAACTTTTGGTACATCACAAGATTTAGTTTGTACTTGATAGTACTATAGATCTTATTGATTTTGTAGAAAAAAAATACTATTCCGTAAAAGAAAATGCAAAATCCGAAGGGCCTACTTTAAAACTCAGGGGAAAACAAAACCCTAATTTTAATAAGTTGGTTGGTAGGCGGGTAGCTAACAACTGAATGAATGATGGTATAATCTATGGAATCATGATGGTAATTGGTGATGGTATATATATTATCAAAGCTAAAATCATGTAGCCGCATCTAATTTATTCATCGGTAATGAACCTTCTTTTTTTAATTTTAATGATCTGCTGCTTTTATGTTGATGTCTGTAGATTGTATTACTTTTGGTTGATTATCTTGGCTACGTTTGGTGTTTTAAATCTGTTACCTTTTGATTTACATATTTAAGCTTATATGTGGGCTTATGAGCTTATTTGATTTCGGCTTATATTTCATAAACCCAAAATTTCCGACTTATTTTGAGAATTATATAAGTTTATCATGTCGGAAAAAACTTATAAAAGCCCAAAAGTCTCAAAATAAGCCGGAAAATTTGGGGCTTATGATATATAAGCCGAAAAACAAACAAGCTTATAAGCCACATATAAGCTTAAACAAACACCCCCTAAATAAATTCATTTAATGTCTAGTTAATACATTAAAACTTTGTTCTTGCACTAAAAAAAAAAAATGCATTCAATAAACCTTAATGTACCATAATTAAATGTGATTTTCAATTTTTATAATTAGAATTGTGTTTGTATATCATCTTATTCTTGTATCAAAGGGTTGTTTATTAAGCCAGGGATGTGGTTAATAAGTATATTGCTACAATTAATTGTAAGAAAAGAGCTTATCCAAGTATTGATTGTGTATTCACGTTTTTAGGGGGTGTTAAAGATATTGATGCACGTATTTTGGTAACATTAGTTTTCTTACATGTTTCTTACTAGATGGATCCGGACAACAATACATCAACAAGTGCTGGACGGACCGGTAAAAATAAACATACAATGGAAAAGAAAGATTTAAGGACAGAACTCCGACTAAATAGGTTCGTACACCATTTTACATCAACAATGGCAAAACCTTTTAAATCAACAACGGCACCAACGTCACCATCTTCGACATCAAGTGAATCAGATACGTCACCAAAGTCACCATCTTCGACATCATCTGAACGAGATACGTCAACTCCAAGTAATGACGTACTTTTTTAGTTGCTCTCATTACCAACATGGCATCTCATGTTCACTTTGAACATGCCAGGATCTCTTTCCTGTCAAAAGATTGTCTTGTCATAGATATCAAATATATCGAGCGTTGTAGTTCCATCTCGCTGTTAGATCCAAAAAGCATTCACTCCCAGTAATAGTATCGCTCGTGAAACCTTTGAGTAGTGGCTTGAACTTGAAACAGTCATTCATAATCACTTTGTTAGAACGAACATCCTCCATGTAAGCTTTGACTATAAAGGATCCTATAGTGGGTACGGCAAGCACGGATTTAATCAGTGGAATAATAGCGCCATCCTTTAGAACATAAGGTGTATCTGGTCGGAAGAGTAATGCCATGTAGCAATCTTTTGATATAGTTTCAGATTGCGATTCATTGAGAAAGTTGTCCCATAATAAGCTACAATATAACCGCGAACTTCACAAGCACGAGAATCCGTTTTCGTAGTAAACTTAATCTCCAGCGCAGTATCTATGGCATCCCTTAAGAACAAGTAATACAAATCAGTACCTCCAACTGAAAGATGACCACACAAACCCTCTGATTTCATGTCCCAAAACTTTGAGAGGTCTATATCTTCCTTGTGATCACAAACCTGATAACCCTCATTCTTATTTATTATTTTTTTTTTTATCAAAACCCTCATTCTTATTAGTAAGATAGAGTTCCAAACAAATCTCAATGAAGCAAGAGAATGACACTGGATGACCGGAACTGGGATTGCAGTGTATACAAGCCCTGAGTCGATGATCCGTATAGGATTATCCCAATCCTAGTTGAATAAAGAAACATGAGCAAAGTCTCGCTCAGAAAATTGAGACCCCTGCAACGCGAACTTATCTGATGCAGAAATTTGCCCAAACACCCAACCTTTTCTATCATTTCAGAGGTGTGTATGAGGTATGCTACGAAACGAGAACAACTCAAACCGAAAATTTCTGGTTGGATCCCTGATGAAAATCAAAACAAAAAGTTTAGGTTATTTAATAACCAATAAAGCGTAAAAATAATATTTCAAAACTGATTATAAACTAACAAAATTGATATAAATTTTCCTAATCTTGTTAATATGATTATGCAAGTTATATTATCGTAATACTCTAACTTTTTTTTTTCAGGTTCTCGAAGAGTCTTGTATGTCTGTCTTGCCACACATCCTGTGTGAATATCTCTACAATTTAGCTAAGAAATTTAACAGTTACCATTCCTCTGTGTACTAGGTATATTTACTTGCATGTTTTTTCTCATAGAATATTTAACTTAATTTCCGATTTACTTAAACCGAAGTTAACTTTTATAAAAACTATTTGATTTTTAAAAGGTAAATGTGACGATAATGTAATTTTGAAAGTATTGCCAAGTTAGTGGTTCTGTTGGAGATAAAGCAGAGTATTTACTTACCAATGTTTTATTGAATTTAATTTTCGGCTCTCTTAAACCAAGTTAACATTCTAAAAACTAAAATTCAGGAAGACATGCGATTATTTATGTTGGGATTTAGCGTAACTTTGAAAGTTTTGGCAGGATGGGTCCGCTGTGGAGACAAACACATTATTGTTGTATGAGGCAACTGACGTGGTAATGGGAAAGTGCTTTCATCTTTTGGGGATCAGTCCGGAAGTGGTAAAGGAAAAATTCTCCCATCGTTCAGGGATCACTCTGGTACTCATTATCTAGGGAATTCTTTTTTTAATTTGGTTTCTCGGGTCGCGTTTTCCCCTGGATTATGTTACATGCGACTACCTTTTGTTTATAAACCATGGATCACTTTACTCTTGTTTTTTAAAGGGAGTATTTGAGATTTATTTTGGGTTTTTGCTTTAAGTTCTCTAATTTAATTTGGTTTGGGTGTATTAAGATTATAATAGAACTCTTTCCCAAACCATTGAAGCGATTCATGTTTAATTCACTATGAAAAAGTTTTAACGGATTTTTCAAAACCAAGTCAAGCTTAAATAAGTAAAGGTATTAAGGTAGTTCAAAAAAGTTGGTCACAATTATACATATTATAACCAGTTTTTAACCTCTTTCTTGTGTAGCCATCCTCGTTATTTAAGTCACCAATGACTATTTTCCGCCGTGCACTTCTATTGTCCACTGTGGAACAACCGATGGATGTAAATGCTAGGTAACTAAGTTTTGTTCCATTCCATATTTCCTATTGAAAAGAATCGATATATTTTTTATTTTAAGCTAAGTTTTGTTCCATTCCATGCAAGTTAAGTCGAATATAAGTTGTTTGCATAAAGTATTGTACCTTTCCATTAAAGGTTGGGTCATTTTGTAGTCTGTAATTGTAATATTGCTTGTAAATAAAATCAAAATCATGTTATATCACTTTTTTTAGTTTATAATCAGTTTTGAAATATTATTTTTACGCTTTATTGGTTATTAAATAACCTAAACTTTTTAGAAAGCCATCTTTGAGTGAATTTGAGTTCCAACGCTTGTAGGTATTTCCTTTTTTAATTTCTTTTTGTAGCTTTAAGTTATTAAATAGTTTTCATGTCTACTGTATGGCAAGGACTTTGCATAACTTAGTGCTATTTGAAAACCAATCGTTCCTCTCACTATATCTCTATTTGCAGAATTTTTGTACTTGTAAATTTTTGTTTTTAATTTGTGGTAGCTGTTTTGATTTTCATCAGGGATCCAAGCAGAAATTTTCGGTTTGAGTTGTTCTCGTTTCGTAGCATACCTCATACACACCTTTGGAATGATAGAAAGGGTTGGGTGTTTGGGCAAATTTCCGCATCAGATAAGTTCGCGTTGCAGGGGTCTCACTTTTCTGAGCGAGACTTTGCTCATGTTTCTTTATTTAACCAGGATTGGGATAATCCTATACGGATCATCGACTCAGGGTGGCAATCCCAGTTCCGGTCATCCAGTGTCATTCTCTTGCTTCATTGAGATTTATCTAGAACTCTATCTTACTAATAAGAATGAGGGTTTTGTTCAAAAAAATAAGAATGAGGGTTATCAGGTTTGTGATCACAAGGAAGATATAGACCTCTCAGAGTTTTGGGACATGAAATCAGAGGGTTTCTGTGGTCATCTTTTAGTTGGAGGTGCTGATTTGTATTACATGTTATTAAGGGATGCCATAGATACTGCGCTGGAGATTAAGTTTACTACGAAAACGGATACTCGTGCTTGTGAAGTTCGCGGTTATATTGTAGCTTATTATGGGGACAGCTTTCTCGATGAATCGCAATCTGAAACTGAAACTATATCAAAAGATTGCTACATGGCGTTACTCTTCCGACCAGATCCACCTTATGTTCTAAAGGATGGCGATATCATTCCGCTGATTAAATCCGTGCTTGCGGTACCCACTAACGGATCCCTTATAGTCAAAGCTTACATGGAGGATGTTCATTCTGACAAAGTGATTATGAATGACTGTTTCAAGTTCAAGCCACTACTCAATGGTTTCACCAGCGATACTATTACTGGGAGTGAATGCTCTTTGGATCTAACAGCGAGATGGAACTACAACGCTCGATATCTTTGATATCTGTTATGTTACAATATGACAAGACAATCTTTTGACAGGAAAGAGATCCTGGCATGTTCAAAGCGAACATGAGATGCCATGTTGGTAATGAGAGCAGCTAAAAAAGTAGGCCATTGATTTACTAACAAGCTTGCTTCTAATTGATCAGCATGACCTTTTGAACATAAGGATCTCAATTCCTTTTGATGTTAGAAATTCGTAGGAACTTGCATATGTCATAGAACTTGCTTCTAATTGTTAGAAATTCCTTTTGATGAATCCCTACTATTTGATTTTTGTAATTTTGTGTAGTCACGTCCGATATCAACACGCTTGTTTGAAATCCACATAACTCATGATACCATACAACTATAAGTAATGAGAATTATGAGATCACACCATTCGTGTTTCCAAACGACCAATGTCATAATAAAAACAAATAGCAAGTTACAGGTCAATACAACAACAATTTTCCTTGGCTTCCTACTTAAACTTCTTATAAACAAATGGGTTTTGGCCATACAATAGCAACGTACTTTTTCAAATTGTGGTCATACAATAGCAACGTACTTTTTCATACGTTCTCGTTCGTTTATATACATTTTCGTTCAGTTTTATACGTTTTCATTCGTTTTATATGTTTTCCTTCGTTTTTATACGTTTTCTTCCGTGTTTTTGTCCGTTTTCATAGGTTTTCTTACATTTTGTTCCGTTTTCGTCCGGTTTTATACGTTTTTTCACGCGTCAAAACCAAAAAAGATTTAAGGGTTGTTGTTTCTGATGCGAGTGGTAATCTATCAAAAACTACTACAAAGAAGTTTTTCAAGGTATAAGATCAAGGTGGAGGTATGTACAATATACATATGACATGTTTTATACCGTTTTTTAGATTTACATAATATTATCAATCACAAACTTCTTTTACTTACACTTTTTTTTTTAAAACTAATTAGGTGCTCACGGAATGGACATTGGGTTATGACTTAATTAACACTCACTACATACATTTGCTTTTCAAGACCATCAAAATTGAAGGTCACGATGCATGGATGTTTATTAAATTAATAATTATAAGCATAGTATAATTGACTTATAACTTATTATTCCTTTTCAAAAACAATTCAAACTGTTTACGTTCGTTATTCTTTCTTACTTTATTCACACACTTTTTGGGCCCGACTTATTGGTAGATATAAATCACCATCGCCCATCAGGACTATTATCTTTTTGTGTTAGTAATTCTGAATGTTATAGTCTCATTTGAGTAAGAGACGTGCAATTTCCCCAACGCTTAACGGAGAATCCAAAAACTAATTAAATGTTGGGTTAATCCTGTTCAAGAGGTATGTACAATATGCATATGACATGTTTTATAAAAAAAAAAAAGGTTTATTACACTGATTACCCATGAACTTTCAGAAATTTCTAACGTTAGGTAACAAACTTTCCAAAATGTTAGGACTCGCAAAGTGTCCAAATCAACTGAATTGCCAATCAATGCAACTTCTCCATTAGTCTACAAATAAAATTAATAATATTGAACAACTTACATGAGACTAGCCCGGCCATCGGCCGGGTCATGAGGCTAGTATACTTATATACCTCGTATCCAATTTGGCATGTTTCAAGCATTGTTGCCGCTTTCATATTACATTAAAGAGGAATGACTGTCCCTCACGTTATGTGATACACCTTCCATAGAAACAACTTCGATGTACTATGCGTTTTGTTTAAGCACATTTCTATCAAGCACGCCACGCCACGCAAAAACTAGGCAACGTAGGATTTCTAGTCCGATTATTAGCCATTGTTATTTGTTGGTAAGAGATTCCATCAAGCACGCCACACAAATATATAGTTTATCTTTATGAGGGATGTTAGTTGTGTCCCCAAAGATGTGAAATTATGAATTCAAAAGTAAGTAGATTATCGTCCGAACCTAGTTCGTTTAATCCATCATTATTATGATGGCAATCTGTTTATTGGAAATACAAATAGTGATATCTTGAATATTAAGGGTTAGTAATTGAGACTCATGGTAAAAATACGACATTGAATATTAATTTAGGAAGAAATGAAATAACTTGATTGCATATTGGTTATCGAAAAACTTGTATTTGATAATATAGGTTTTTTTTTTTTTTTTTTTTTTTTTATTTTTTTTTTATCCCTTGAAGTTATTTCAACGTGTCAATTGTTTTTACTACATTGGTTTATATCAAGTAGTCACAAAATTTTTCTTTGACTACATAGGTTCATCATCACCAAATAGCCTAGTGTCGATGCCTGTAGTTTTCTTATAAAATGCCTAGGGGATCAAGCTTCTACAGGTATATATGGGTCGTCGGGAAAAAGGTCGGAAACAATGATGAGGATACATCTTTTAGGACGCGTACATGAATCTAAAACTTAAACTTATTGTTTACCCGTTTGTCAAAAATGTTATCTTAATATCTCTTGAGGTAAAATTAAAATTCGATATACGAAGACAAACGTGTTTAAAATTCCAACCGATTTGAGGTGCTATTTTCTTCCATAAGAATTAAGCTCTTTGATAACCCTTTGTGTGGAGAATAACTCATTCTGCAAGCCAAACTAACCCGCATACGTTGGGTATAGCAGTCTTGGAACGAAACCATAATAAGCAGATCCTTAGAGTCATGGGTCTTTCGTGCTTCATTTTTGCCGGTTATCATTGTTATGAACTTGTTCATGACGATTTATAGTCATATCTTGTTATAGCACCTCGAATAATATTAATAAGGGCTTTTCTAACTTGTGTTTCAGGGACACATGTTAAAGAGGGTCCTAAAGCGTGGATGTTACTTTTTGAATGGCCAGCTGCTGATTGGTTCCCATTATCCTTTAACATGAGACTCACAACCACTTACTAATCATTCAAAGAGTGACACTGAAGCTGTGAGACCTTGTTTAACATGTGTTGAATCCTATGCCCTCAAGTTCTTCAAGTCCGGATTCATGGATAAGGCACTATTAGTAAAGACTTTAAGGCATAACTTTGAAGTAAAACAAAAAGAAAATTAGTGGCTGTCAACGTGAATGAAAGAAAAAAAAAAGCAAGTAAAAAATGGTCTTAAACATGCATTTACTGATCACCGTGTAAAAAATATTCTCACATACTTTTTAGGGGTTATCTTATACAAACCCTCCATATATTGTTACATCAAGAGGTTTTGCTCAAACCGTACAACCCGCGATACATACCATATAAGCCGATGATGCATCCAATGATTGAATACCCTCCCTATGAGAGAGTGTGGATAACTCACCCCACTTTTTATTGAGCAAATTCTCAAAAGGGACAAAAACATGGGTTGTAGTCACTAAAAGGTACAAAAATAACACTTCTTCCTTAAATGGTCATGTGCGAATGTGCGACTCCACTAATTTACTGACACGTGTCTAGACAAAAAGTACAATCCCAATAATTTGTAAGTACCATCACTATCAAATCTTGTCCACGTGTTTGACTTTTTTAAACTAATGTGCGAACGGCTCATGTGCGAATGTGCGAATGAAAATCTACTTTATTGAGAAGGAACATGAATATTTACTTTTTCAGAAATAAAATCTTATACTTTTTATTTTTTTTAGTTAAAATTAGTAATGTTTGCACATGTGGTTATAATTAATCTAACAGTATAAGATCAAGCAATGGAAAAGAATAGTAATCAAAGTTTCACTTCTAAAATTGGTACTTGGACAGGAAATGACTTATGGTGGTTCAAAAGTATAGTAACATCATTTAAACTTTTAGCTTGACGTCCAAAAGCAGTTCCTGTTGCTGTGTTGCAGAAACGAAAGCAGCTATGACCATGGCCCTGGAATAGTAACATCATTTATTTTTAGTGAGTAGATGATATGGTTGAGTTGATGTAAACTTATTACTGTACAAGCTAATGGCCGTTGAGTTGGTTTAAATTTATTGCAAAATCACTGTAAAAGTTGTAGGTTGTGACAGAAAGTGAGTAAACTTTCAGACTGGGCTAGAGAAGTTTTGAGACAAGAAGCTGGAAAAGTTGATAAATGAAAAACGTGGATTAGTGAGACAATTCTTTGTAAGAGCAAATTTTTAAAAGGAGAGAAAAAATTAGGCATGTTCTTTCTCAATAAAGTAATAAAAAATAAAAAGTATAAGATTTTATTCTTGAAAAAGTAGATATTTTTGTTCCTTTCCAATAAAGTAGAGTTCCATTCGCACATGAGCCGTTCGCACATTAGTTTAAAAAAATCAAACAGCACGTGGACAAGATTTGATAGTGATGGTACTTGCAAATGATTATGATTGTACTTTTTGTCTGGACACGTGTTAACAAATTAGTGAAGTCGCATATTCGCACATGACCATTTGAGGAAGAGGTCTTATTTTTGTACCTTTTGAGTTTTTGTCCTCTTTTAAGGATTTGCTCCTTTTTATTTTGGATAACAACATATCACTATACAATCATATTACCAATAGTTGTCAGGATCCCGATCTTTATTTTAGGATTTTACAACTTTACGATACTGTAAAGCAAAAACGATTCAGATCTTACATAGGATATTTGCAAGCTTAAGATCTTATAAGATCTCAATCGTGACCATACGATCTTAAAATCTAATCCGATCCGATCATACTTTTCTCGGATTACAAACTAAAAAACTATAAATTTATGGTTTTTTTTTGTAGAATTCAAAAAATAACATGTTAATCTTTTAAAACATTTCATAATCATAATTTATGACAGATTTCTATGAAACATTCATAGTATTTTGTGTTTATAATGTATAATAACTTGTAGATTTATATAATATTACAAAAGCTATTAAGAAATAACATTAGAGTAAGATCTTAAGATCCCAATCCGATATTACGATTACGAACTTGAATTATTACCCAACCACTGATGCAAAAGAGCTGCGTATTTTATTTCCTTAAAAAGTGTTCAATGATCATTCCCATTCTACAAGAAATAGGTAGCAGCAATGCCAACTGAAGAAACTGTCACTCAAACCATCATAAAAATGGTCCATATAGACAATACTACCCCTACTCTCACATGGAAAATTTATTTTCTCATTACCAAAACCTTTTATCGTTTGTAATGGAGGTTGACGCATAGTGGTGGCTGATCAACGGTGACGGTGATGACCACTACACATAGTTTTACCATTTATTTATATTTCACATAAACATACATGTACTTTGTAGCACGGTCACTCACACGCAAAAGTTTTGTTTGTATCGGTGTCTTTTTTATTAGATGTTGCACGTGTGAACAAATAAAACTTTTGCGTGTAAGTGAGCATGGATTCCCTCATTGCCATTTCTAGTATCAGCTTACTTGATAAATCCATAAGCTTATAAACATTTTAACAAGCTCATTTTAATAATGTTTATTTTTAACAGTAAATTTCGCATTTACATCGATTGGGAGCGAGACGGTTTCCTAAACTTTATAAGAGGTCTTTAACCAACAATTTTTTATCAATGAGTTTATATAAATTTATAAAGGGTTTTTCTAACATGTGCCCCGATGGCACATGTTAAGCACACAAAAAGGACGGCGGGTCCTACGAAAAAGGACGTCAGGACCCACAAAAAATACACTTTTCAAATAAAATATGTGGGTCCGGACGTACTTTTTCGTGGGTCCCTCCGTCCTTTTTGTGTGCTTAATATGTGCCCCCGGGGCACATGTTAGAAAAATCCATCTATAAATGAGAAAACTTCAAAATATATCCATGTGGTTTACCCTGATTCGCACTATACATCCCTCTCGCAAAAGTTTCAACAGATACATCACTTCGTTAGTAAAAGTTAACCTATATACATCCCTCCGTTAAAATAAGGACAAACGGTGCAAATTATTTCTCCGTTATCTCCTAACGAGATAGAAAAAATTTACACCGTTAGTCCTCTAGGTTAACTGAATTTGCACCGTTAGTCCTTTTTTTTGGTTTCCGTCCGTTGTTTTAAGTTTTCGTTCATTTTTTTACGTTTTCGTCTGTGTTTTTACGTTTCGTTGTTTTTTTACGTTTTCGTCCGTTTTTTACGTTTTCGTCCGTTCTTTTACGTTTTCATCCATTTTTTACGTTTTCATCTGCATTTTAACGTTTTTGTCTGTTTTTTACGTTTTCGTTCGTTTTTTTTCGTTTTCGTCCATTTTTTACGTTTTCGTCAGCTTTTTTATGTTTTCGTTGGTTTTTTTACGTTTTCGTCCGTTCTTTTACGTTTTCGTTCATTTTTTTACGTTTTCATCTAATTTTTTACGTTTTCGTCCGTTTTTGTTTCCGTCCGCTTTTTTTTTACGTTTTCGTCCGTTCTTTTACGTTTTCGTCCTTTTTTTATATGTTTTCCTCTGTTTTTTTACGTTTTCGTCTTTTTCTACGTTTTTGTCCTTTTTTACGTTTTCGTCTTTTTTTTTTTACGTTTTCCTTCGTTTTTTTACATTTTCGTTTTGTTTTTACGTTTTAGTCCATTTTTTTTGCTTTTTCGTCTCTTTTTTTGCGTTTTCATATGCTTTTTTATGTTTTAGATTGCTTTTTTATGTTTTCGTCCATTTCCTTACTAGTTTTGTCATCGTATATTGCTGCTGAAAGATAGTTTAAAATAAAATGATCTTATGTAATAAACATGAGGTAGTAAATGACTACTAGTTGTCAAAAATAACAACATTTAACTAACACTTTACCAAGAAATCTGCATTTTTATATATAATTTAGTTTATGAAATATTGTTGTACTATTTTAACAAACAAAAGAAGTTCTGATTTTGACTATTCTCATCTCATTTTAAAATAAAACTAGGCCTCATCACAAATATTAGTTTTTTGGACTCATAAAACCTCTAAAAGTTAAAAAAGGCCTCGATATATCCTTCAACTAAAAAGGCTTCATATTTTCCTAATCTTTAAATATAACTTGCTAAAACAAGTTAATATAGCATAAGAGTGAGACAAAATTAAAAAAGATCTCATGTTTGTATCTCAAAACGTAAAAAAGCAGATGAAAACGTAATTTTTTTTTTTACTAGAATGTAAAAAAAAAATGAACAAAAACGTAAAAAAACGGACGAAAACTAAAAAAAATTTGACCAAAAACGTAAAAGAATGGATGAAAACGTAAAAAACGGACGAAAACGTAAGAAAACGGACGAAAACGTAAGAAAGCGGACGAAAACGTAAAAAAGCAGACTAAAACGTAAAAAAGCAGATGAAAACGTAAAAAATGGTCTAAAATGTAAAAAATGATCGAAAACGTAAAAATACAGACGAAAACGTAAAAACGGACGAAAACTAAAAAATGACAAAAACGTTGAAAAATGGACAAAAACGTAAAAAACGGACGAAAACATAAAAAAAGCGAACGAAAACGTAAAAAAAAGTGGACAAAAACGTAAAAAAATTGACAAAAACGTAAAAAAGCATATGAAAAACGTAAAAAAGCGAACGAAACGTAAAAGAACGGACGAAAACGTAAAAATATAAACGAAAACGTAAACAAATACACGAAAACTTAAAAACTGTTGCAAACGTAAAAAACTGACTAACGGTGCTAATACAGTTAACCCAGAGGACTAACATTGTTAATTTTTTCTATCTCGTTAGGAGATAACGGAGAAATAATTTGCGTCGTTTGTCCTTATTTTAACGGAGGGATGTATGTAGGTTAACTTTTACAACGGAGTGATGTATCTGTTGAAACTTTTGCGAGAGGGATGTATAGTGCGAATTGAGGTAAACCACAGGGATATATTTTAGAATTTACTTTTTATAAATTAAAATAATTAGTTTATTAAGCAAAACTTAATGGTATATTATATTGATGCTCATCTCAATTTTTTAATATTTTCTCTACATATATAAGATTATATCAATCTCGTTGATTTGATAGTTTATTAACCTTTTGTTTTGACTGTTCTATAAGATTTGAGAGGGAAGTAAAATTGTGAAAATGAATTATAAAATTGGTACATTACAATACTGGAAAGGAAACTATATATACTAAGCTTAAGCTAGTTTGACTATACTACTATTACATTGAATCTAGACATAAATACATATCAGATACATCACATAGTTTTACAATCAACTAGACTATAATACAACATTGTCTTCATCTTGTGTTGATTGTGTCTGCATCTGTGTAGACTCTACATTGTATGACTCTGCACTGTTTCATAGCTTGTAGTTGTATCCCTTTTGTCTTGAGTAGTCTTGTTATCCCTCCCCCTCCCCCCCAACAAGTTGCCATGGAGTAAGGATTACAAATGCCTAACTTTGAGAGACATTGATAGTGAAGAGCTCTGTTTAAACCTTTAGTGAAGATATCTGCTACTTGTTGCCTGGTGGGGACATAGGAATGGAGAATTTCTCCTGCTTTGATCTTGTTTCTGGCAAAATGACAGTTAATTTCTATGTGCTTAGTCCTAGCATGGTGGATTGGATTAGAGGCTAAGGCAATAGTAGAAATGTTATCACATAAGACTGGAACAGGAGTTGGAACTTGAATTTGTAGGTCTTTGAGGAGAAAAGTTAACCAACTGATTTCACATGAATTGTTTGCTAATGCCCTGTATTCTACCTCAGTAGAAGACCTGGAAACTACTCATTGTTTCTTAGATTGCTAGGAAATAAGACTTGACCCTAGGAAGATACCATAGCCTGTTATGGACCTTCTAGAAAATGAGTTGCTTGCCCAGTCACTGTCATAGTAGGTGATTAAGTGAAGAGGATTTTGAACTGAGAAAAAGAGTCCTTGACTAGGGAAAAGTTTTAGATACCTAAGGACTCTAGTTAAAGCTGCTATGTGAGGTGTCCTAGGCTCTTTAAGGAATTGACTTAGAGATTGTGCAACATAAGAGACATCTGGTCTTGTAATGGTAAGGTAAATCAACTTGCCAACCAAAGTCCTGTAGAGTGTGGGGTCTGAGAGGAGATCATCAGTGGGGTTGAGTTTGGTGATGGGTTCAACTGGTGTGGCACAGGGTTTGAGATTAAGAACACCAGCAAGGGTGAGAAGCTCAAGAGTGTATTTCCTCTGTAACATGGCTAAACCAGATGAGTTCCTTAAAAATTCTATCTCCAAATAATAATGAAAAGCACCAAGATCCTTAATCCTGAATTGTTGATGTAGAAGTTGTTTGATGTTATCAATGTAGGCCTTGTTCTGTCCTGTGATTAGAATGTCATCAACATAAATGAGAATGGAAGTCTGAGAACCCTGGTTGTTGATGGTGAGTAAGGATGTATCTGCATAGCTCTGAATAAAACCAAGGTTGAGTAAGAATGTTTTTAGTTTCTCATACCATTGCATGTTGGCTTGTTTGAGACCATATAAGGACCTTTTGAGTTTGCGCACATGATTAGGGATTGAAGGCAGTTTATCCATGTGGTAGATACATGTAGACCTCTTCATGTAAATCCTCATGCAGAAATGCATTATTCACATCCAGTTGCTCAATGTACCAGTTCTGAGAAAGTGCAACAGCAAGGAGAGTTCTCACAGTGACCATCTTTGCTACTGGTGCATAATTTTCTGTATAGTCAATGCCTTTCTTTTGATGGTTGCCTTTACAACAAGCCTTGACTTGTACCTTTCAATAGAACTGTTGGCATTGTACTTGATTTTGAAGACCCATTTGCTGTCAATGGGACTCTTGTTTGATGGGAGTGTGACAACTTCCCAAGTGCCATTGTATTCTAAGGCTTGGAGCTCTTTGTTCATAGCCTCAGTCCATTTAGGGTCTTTGGAGGCCTGGATATAAGAATGTGGTTTTACTGGTCTATCTATGCTTAATATGAAATGTAGTGATTGTTTATGCATGTTTGAGTAGTTAAGGAAGTTTGAATGATGGTGTTTGGAAAAGGAAGGTGGCAGTGTGCAGTGGTAGCCAGATAGTTTTGTTGGTTGTTGTTTGTGTCTAGTGGAGGTTCTTGTAGGTTCAGGAGGTATAGGTGGTGGAGATGGAGAGGTCGAAAGCGTGAAAGATTTGGGCACCAAAGCTTTGTTTATGGGGAAGGCGTCGTTTTGGATCGAGGAGGACACCACAGGCCGAGGTGATAAAAGGTTATTTTTCACATGGCACATGCACAAATTGTAACATTTAGTGTTTAGCGATCCTTCTTCTATTATTCTTGTATCGGTATTAAACGATGTTAAGTCGTCTTTCGACTAGTTATGGTAAATTGTTCAAATACAAAATGAAAAAAACTAGATGACGGATATTTACAATACACAAATCATCTCACTTTTGTGATTGTAAAGTACGAAGCTTTTAAAGTACAATGCTTTAGTAAAAGACTTATGAATGAAAAACTTTTAAATTAAATGTGTAGTAAAAGATATCCAAACAATGAAGTAAAGTTGGTGATGACATGTAAGTCAAAATAATTCAAAGCATGACATATTTACACAAACATCAATCCTTCAAGTAACCTTATAGGTTTTACTTTTTATTCATTTTTAGCTTTGGTATTAAGGAGACCTTGACAACGCGTATTATTTAGTGTGTAGACATGCATGGTTTGTTATATTCTTCGAGTACCCAACAACATGCTTAAAATGCTAAGTGAATATGAGGTTGGCAAGTGAAACTAATGTATTAGTAGTGCAATGCTTATTAGTAAGTGATAATTAAACTAGGGTCGTCTTATTGATTTGGGTGGCTCGGGGACGAAACTACGAATGAAGCCCTTTAAATCACGAAAATTTTAATTATAATGGAAAATTCAAAACATAATATACTTATACTAAATCGGAGCCCCCCACAAACGGTGGGCCTGTGCGATTGTTCCACTTGCATATGCTATTCACTACCACTAAATCAAACAATTGTTTAATCTAGAGTAAATTGGTTAGTTAAAAAAAATGATGTAAAAAACATATATTATGATCAACCCAACTTTAACGATGTTACAATATGATGCAATAAAGGAAAAACACTTATATATTGAAGGGATACAATACAAATGATGTTGTTTGGATGTTTTTTTATGTTAAGTGACATAGTTTTGGAATTATTATTATTATTATTATTATTATTATTATTATTATTATTATTATTATTATTATTATTATTATTATTATTATTATTATTATTATTATTATTATTATTATTATTATTATTATTTAAGCAATTTTATATATAAGATCAATTTTATGACATTTACAAAGAGATGGACGGTAATTGAATGATGGTGTTTGGATAAGGAAGGTGGCAGTGTGCAGTGGTAGTCAGATAGTTTTGTTGGTTGTTGTTTGTGTCTAGTGGAGGTTCTTGGAGGTTCAGGAGGTATAGGTGGTGGAGATGGAGAGGTGGAGGAAGTAGGTTGTGATGGAGAGTGTTCTGTAGATGAGGGTGATAGGTGGTTCAATAGGGGTAATGTGGGTTGGTTCAGGTCAGTTGGGAGCTGTGGTAGGTGGTATTTTTTTTAAATTTTTTAGTTTTTGCATATGATTGATTTGGAAAACGATAAATGGTCGAAAGCGTGAAAGATTTGGGCACCAAAGCTTTGTTTATGGGGAAGGCGTCATTTTGGATCGAGGAGGACACCACAGGCCGAGGTGATAAAAGGTTATTTTTCACATGGCACATGCACAAATTGTAACATTTAGTGTTTAGCGATCCTTCTTCTATTATTCTTGTATCGGTATTAAACGATGTTAAGTCGTCCTTCGACTAGTTATGGTAAATTGTTCAAATACAAAATGAAAAAAACTAGATGACGGATATTTACAATACACAAATCATCTCATTTTTGTGATTGTAAAGTACGAAGCTTTTAAAGTACAATGCTTTAGTAAAAGACTTATGAATGAAAAACTTTTAAATTAAATGTGTAGTAAAAGATATCCAAACAATGAAGTAAAGTTGGTGATGACATGTAAGTCAAAATAATTCAAAGCATGACATATTTACACAAACATCAATCCTTCAAGTAACCTTATAGGTTTTACTTTTTATTCATTTTTAGCTTTGGTATTAAGGAGACCTTGACAACGCGTATTATTTAGTGTGTAGACATGGATGGTTTGTTATATTCTTCGAGTACCCAACAACATGCTTAAAATGCTAAGTGAATATGAGGTTGGCAAGTGAAACTAATGTATTAGTAGTGCAATGCTTATTAGTAAGTGATAATTAAACTAGGGTCGTCTTATTGATTTGGGTGGCTTGGGGACGAAACTACGAATGAAGCCCTTTAAATCACGAAAATTTTAATTATAATGTAAAATTCAAAACATAATATACTTATACTAAATCGGAGCCCCCCACAAACGGTGGGCCTGTGCGATTGTTCCACTTGCATATGCTATTCACTACCACTAAATCAAACAATTGTTTAATCTAGAGTAAATTGGTTAGTTAAAAAAATGATGTAAAAAACATATATTATGATCAACCCAACTTTAACGATGTTACAATATGATGCAATAAAGGAAAAACACTTATATATTGAAGGGATACAATAAAAATGATGTTGTTTGGATGTTTTTTTATGTTAAGTGACATAGTTTTGGAATTATTATTATTATTATTATAATTATTATTATTATTATTATTATTATTATTATTATTATTATTATTATTATTATTATTATTATTATTATTATTATTATTATTATTAATATTTATTAAGCAATTTTATATATAAGATCAATTTTATGACATTTACAAAGAGATGGACGGTAATTGAATGATGGTGTTTCGATAAGGAAGGTGGTAGTGTGCAGTGGTAGTCAGATAGTTTTGTTGGTTGTTGTTTGTGTCTAGTGGAGGTTCTTGGAGGTTTAGGAGGTATAGGTGGTGGAGATGGAGAGGTGGAGGAAGTAGGTTGTGATGGAGAGTGTTATGTAGATGAGGGTGATAGGTCAGTCAGTGGGTTTGAAGATGTGGATGTGATGGGAGAGATTGGTGGTTCAGATTGTAAAGTAGTTGGGATAGGTGGTTCAGTAGGGGTAATGTGGGTTGGTTCAGGTCAGTTGGGTGCTGTGGTAGGTGGTATTTTTTTCAATTTTTTAGTTTTTGCATTTGATTGATTTGGAAAACGATAAATGGTCGAAAGCGTGAAAGATTTGGGCACCAAAGCTTTGTTTATGGGGAAGGCGTCATTTTGGATCGAGGAGGACACCACAGGCCGAGGTGATAAAAGGTTATTTTTCACATGGCACATGCACAAATTGTAACATTTAGTGTTTAGCGATCCTTCTTCTATTATTCTTGTATCGGTATTAAACGATGTTAAGTCGTCTTTCGACTAGTTATGGTAAATTGTTCAAATACAAAATGAAAAAAGCTGGATGACGGATATTTACAATACACAAATCATCTCACTTTTGTGATTGTAAAGTACGATGCTTTTAAAGTACAATGCTTTAGTAAAAGACTTATGAATGAAAAACTTTTAAATTAAATGTGTAGTAAAAGATATCCAAACAATGAAGTAAAGTTGGTGATGACATGTAAATCAAAATAATTCAAGCATGACATATTTACACAAACATCAATCCTTCAAGTAAACTTATAGGTTTTACTTTTTATTCATTTTTAGCTTTGGTATTAAGGAGACCTTGACAACGCGTATTATTTAGTGTGTAGACGTGCATGGTTTGTTATATTCTTCGACTACCCAACAACATGCTTAAAATGCTAAGTGAATATGAGGTTGGCAAGTGAAACTAATGTATTAGTAGTGCAATGCTTATTTAGTAAGTGATAATTAAACTAGGGTCGTCTTATTGATTTGGGTGGCTCGGGGACGAAACTACGAATGAAGCCCTTTAAATCACGAAAATTTTAATTATAATGGAAAATTCAAAACATAATATACTAATACTAAATCGGAGCCCCCCACAAACGGTGGGCCTGTGCGATTGTTCCACTTGCATATGCTATTCATTACCACTAAATCAAACAATTGTTTAATCTAGAGTAAATTGGTTAGTTAAAAAAAATGATGTAAAATCATATATTATGATCAACCCAACTTTAACGATGTTACAGTATGATGCAATAAAGGAAAAACACTTATATTTTGAAAGGATACAATACAAATGATGTTTTGATGTTTTTTATGTTAAGTGACATAGTTTTGGAATTATTATTATTATTATTATTATTATTATTATTATTATTATTATTATTATTATTATTATTATTATTATTATTATTATTATTATTATTATTATTATTATTATTATTTATTAAGCAATTTTATATATAATATCAATTTTATGACATTTACAAAGAGATGGACAGTAATTGAATGTTGGTGTTTGGATAAGGAAGGTGGCAGTATGCAGTGGTAGTCAGATAGTTTTGTTGGTTGTTGTTTGTATCTGGTGGAGATTCTTGTAGGTTCAGGAGGTATAGGTGGTGGAGATGGAGAGGTGGAGGATGTAGGTTGTGATGGAGAGTGTTCTGTAGATGAGGGTGATAGGTCAGTCTGTGGGTTTGAAGATGTGAATGTGATGGGAGAGATTGGTGGTTCAGATTGTAAAGTAGGTGGGATAGGTGGTTCAGTAGGGGTAATGTGGGTTGGTTCAGGTCAGTTGGGTACTGTGGTAGGTGGAATTTTTTTTCAATTTTTTAGTTTTTGAATATGATTGATTTGGAACACGATAAATGGTCGAAAGCGTGAAAGATTTGGGCACCAAAGCTTTCTTTATGGGGAAGGCGTCATTTTGGATCGAGGAGGACACCACAGGCCGAGGTGATAAAAGGTTATTTTTAACATGGCACATGCACAAATTGTAACATTTAGTGTTTAGCGATCCTTCTTCTATTATTCTTGTATCGGTATTAAACGATGTTAAGTCGTCTTTCGACTAGTTATGGTAAATTGTTCAAATACAAAATGAAAAAAACTAGATGACGGATATTTACAATACACAAATCATCTCACTTTTGAGATTGTAAAGTACGAAGCTTTTAAAGTACAATGCTTTAGCAAAAGACTTATGAATGAAAACTTTTAAATTAAAAGTGTAGTAAAAGATATCCAAACAATGAAGTAAATTGGTGATGACATGTAAGTCAAAATAATTCTAAGCATGACATATTTACACAAACATCAATCCTTCAAGTAAACTTATAGGTTTTACTTTTTATTCATTGTTAGCTTTGGTATTAAGGAGACCTTGACAACACGTATTATTTAGTGTGTAGACGTGCATGGTTTGTTATATACTTCGAGTATCCAACAACATGCTTAAAATGCTAAGTGAATATGAGGTTGGCAAGTGAAACTAATGTATTAGTAGTGCAATGCTTATTAGTAAGTGATAATTAAACTAGGGTCGTCTTATTGATTTGAGTGGCTCGGGGACGAAACTACGAATGAAGCCCTTTAAATCACGAAAACTTTAATTATAATGGAAAATTCAAAACAGAATATACTTATACTAAATCGGAGCCCCCTACAAATGGTGGGCCTGTGCAATTGTTCCACTTGCATATGCTATTCACTACCACTAAATCAAACAATTGTTTAATCTAGAGTAAATTGGTTAGTTAAGAAAAAATGATGTAAAATACATATATTATGATCAACCCAACTTTAACGATATTACAATATGATGCAATAAAGGAAAAACACTTATATATTTAAGGGATAGAATACAAATGATGTTGTTTGGATGTTTTTTTATGTTAAGTGACATAGTTTTGGAATTATAATTATTATTATTATTATTATTATTATTATTATTATTATTATTATTATTATTATTATTATTATTATTATTATTATTATTATTATTATTATTTATTATTATTATTATTATTATTATTATTATTATTATTATTATTATTATTATTATTATTATTTATTAAGCAATTTTATATATAAGATCAATTTTATGACATTTACAAAGAGATGGACGGTAATTGAATGATGCTGTTTGGATAAGGAAGGTGGCAGTGTGCAGTGGTAGTCAGATAGTTTTGTTGGTTATTGTTTGTGTCTGGTGGAGGTTCTTGTAGGTTCAGGAGGTATAGGTGGTGGAGATGGAGAGGTGGAGGATGTAGGTTGTGATGGAGAGTGTTCTGTAGATGAGGGTGATAGGTCAGTCTGTGGGTTTGAAGATGTGGATGTGATGGGAGAGATTGGTGGTTCAGATTGTAAAGTAGTTGGGATAGGTGGTTCAGTAGGGGTAATGTGGGTTGGTTCAGGTCAGTTGGGTGCTGTGGTAGGTGGTATTTTTTTCAATTTTTTAGTTTTTGCATATGATTGATTTGGAAAACGATAAATGGTCGAAAGCGTGAAAGATTTGGGCACCAAAGCTTTGTTTATGGGGAAGGCGTCGTTATGGATCGAGGAGGACACCACAGGCCGAGGTGATAAAATGTTATTTTTCACATGGCACATGCACAAATTGTAACATTTAGTGTTTAACGATCCTTCTTCTATTATTCTTGTATCGGTATTAAACGATGTTAAGTCGTCTTTCGACTAGTTATGGTAAATTGTACAAATACAAAATGAAAAAAACTAGATGACAGATATTTACAATACACAAATCATCTCACTTTTGTGATTGTAAAGTACGAAGCTTTTAAAGTATAATGCTTTAGTAAAAGACTTATGAATGAAAAACTTTTAAATTAAATGTGTAATAAAATATATCCAAACAATGAAGTAAAGTTGGTGATGACATGTAAGTCAAAATAATTCAAAGCATGACATATTTACACAAACATCAATCCTTCAAGTAAACTTATAGGTTTTACTTTTTATTCATTTTTAGCTTTGGTATTAAGGAGACCTTGACAACGCGTATTATTTAGTGTGTAGACGTGCATGGTTTGTTATATTCTTCGAGTACCCAACAACATGCATAAAATGCTAAGTGAATATGAGGTTGGCAAGTGAAACTAATGTATTAGTAGTGCAATGCTTATTAGTAAGTGATAATTAAACTAGGGTCGTCTTATTGATTTGGGTGGCTCTAGGACGAAACTACGAATGAAGCCCTTTAAATCACGAAAACTTTAATTATAATGGAAAATTCAAAACATAATATACTTATACTAAATCGGAGCCTCCCACAAACGGTGGGCCTGTGCGATTGTTCCACTTGCATATGCTATTCACTACCTCTAAATCAAACAATTGTTTAATCTTGAGTAAATTGGTTAGTTAAAAAAATGATGTAAAAAACATATATTATGATCAACCCAACTTTAACGATGTTACAGTATGATGCAATAAAGGAAAAACACTTATATATTGAAGGGATACAATACAAATGATGTTGTTTGGATGTTTTTTTATGTTAAGTGACATAGTTTTGGAATTATTATTATTATTATTATTATTATTATTATTATTATTATTTTTTTTTTTATTTTTTTTTTTTTTATTTTTTTTTTTTTTATAAATCACACTTTTATTAAAAACTCATAGGATTACAAAAGATTAGTGGGGAGCTTCGAAACCAACTGAGCCCCCACACCTCTAGCAATGGTAAAACCAATCCTATTAAAGATATAAACTGCTGCACGCGCTCCAATGTCCTGAGTCATCGAGAAACGTCGAATGCGCTTGAGTAAAGTGACTGCATCTTTCTCAAGTTCCCCAAAAGAGGAAAAAGAGAAGGGGAGAAACCCATATCCAATATCCGCACATTTGGCCTCGTACTTGACCCGTTTACGCTGAGCAGCATCACTGATCGCTCGCCCTGGTATAAAATCAATCAATCCGGATTGCGTCAAAGGCGACGAACCTGTAAGGTCAACACATACATCACGTCCACTATCCCAAGAATAGAGTAGTATGTCAGCTGGTCGCAAGGATCTTTCCCCATCTCCAAAAAGCCCAATATCCACCTCCTTGCGAGCAGAAATCCCTGATCGAGAGCATATGTCAACAAGAACATCACGCACAAGGTTGTGACGATGTTTAATGCCAACAATACCCGCACACGAAACAGCGTGATCCCCATAAATATCTCCAGGAAAAACCTTAGAGCAAGCAGAACACGGTACCTGAACAGTGAAAAGAGGAACACCCAAACGGTAACACAGTACACACCGATAAGCCCTGGCACTCATAGTCTGTCCCAATCCAGATACCGGAGCCACCCTAAGCCAATCCGAAGTGTGATCCTCCTTTAAAGAGCTCCATAACGCCATCTGTCGAGGGGAAAGATGGAAAGTAGATTCAACATTTTGGGAAACCCGACCGAAGTATATATCTGCCAATTTCTTCATAAGTTTGGGGGCAGCGACCTCGCTAAGGTTACTCAAAAGATCAATATCCATATTCACATTGAAAGTACATAAAGCATCATCAAAAGAGGGACCAGCAGTAATAATACCCGAACCATGAAGAAGCTTATTATTATTATTATTATTATTATTATTATTATTATTATTATTATTATTATTATTATTATTATTATTATTATTATTATTATTATTATTTATTAAGCGATTTTATATATAAGATCAATTTTATGACATTTACAAAGAGATGGACGGTAATTGAATGATGGTGTTTGGATAAGGAAGGTGGCAGTGTGCAGTGGTAGTCAGATAGTTTTGTTGGTTGTTGTTTGTGTCTGGTGGAGGTTCTTGTAGGTTCAGGAGGTATAGGTGGTGGAGAGGGAGAGGTGGAGGAAGTAGGTTGTGATGGAGAGTGTTTTGTAGATGAGGGTGATAGGTCAGTCTGTGGGTTTGAAGATGTGGATGTGATGGGAGAGATTGGTGGTTCAGATTGTAAAGTAGTTGGGATAGGTGGTTCAGTAGGGGTAATGTGGGTTGGTTCAGGTCAGTTGGGTGCTGTGGTAGGTGGTATTTTTTTCAATTTTTTAGTTTTTGCATATGATTGATTTGGAAAACGATAAATGGTCGAAAGCGTGAAAGATTTGGGCACCAAAGCTTTCTTTATGGGAAGGCGTCGTTTTGGATCGAGGAGGACACCACAGGCCGAGGTGATAAAAGGTTATTTTTCACATGGCACATGCACAAATTGTAACATTTAGTGTTTAGCGATCCTTCTTCTATTATTCTTGTATCGGTATTAAACGATGTTAAGTCGTCTTTCGACTAGTTATGGTAAATTGTTCAAATACAAAAAAAAACTAGATGACGGATATTTACAATACACAAATCATCTCACTTTTATGATTGTAAAGTACGAAGCTTTTAAAGTACAATGCTTTAGTAAAAGACTTATGAATGAAAAACTTTTAAATTAAATGTGTTGTAAAATATATCCAAACAATGAAGTAAAGTTGGTGATGACATGTAAGTCAAAATAATTCAAAGCATGACATATTTACACAAACATCAATCCTTCAAGGAAACTTATAGGTTTTACTTTTTATTCATTTTTAGCTTTGGTATTAAGGAGACCTTGACAACGCGTATTATTTAGTGTGTAGACGTGCATGGTTTGTTATATTCTTCGAGTAGCCAACAACATGCTTAAAATGCTAAGTGAATATGAGGTTGGCAAGTGAAACTAGTGTGTTAGTAGTGCAATGCTTATTAGTAAGTGATAATTAAACTAGGGTCGTCTTATTGATTTGGGTGCCTCGGGGAAGAAACTACGAATGAAGCCCTTTAAATCACGAAAACTTTAATTATAATGGAAAATTCAAAACATAATATACTTATACTAAATCGGAGCCCCCCCACAAATGGTGGGCCTGTGCGATTGTTCCACTTGCATATGCTATTCACTAGCACTAAATCAAACAATTGTTTAATATAGAGTAAATTTGTTAGTTAAAAAAAATGATGTAAAAAACATATATTATGATCAACCCAACTTTAACGATGTTACAGTATGATGCAATAAAGGAAAAACACTTATATATTGAAGGGATACGATACAAATGATGTTGTTTGGATGTTTTTTTATGTTAAGTGACATAGTTTACGAATTATTATTTTTATTATTATTATTTATTGAGCAATTTTATATATAAGATCAATTTTATGACATTTACAAAGAGATGAACGGTAATTGAATGATGGTGTTTGGATAAGGAAGGTTGCAGTGTGCAGTGGTAGTCAGATAGTTTTGTTGGTTGTTGTTTGTGTCTGGTGGAGGTTCTTGTTGGTTCAGGAGGTATAGGTGGTGGAGATGGAGAGGTGGAGGAAGTTGGTTGTGATGGAGAGTGTTCTGTAGATGAGGGTGATAGGTCAGTCTGTGGGTTTGAAGATGTGGATGTGATGGGAGAGATTGGTGGTTCAGATTGTAAAGTATTTGGGATAGGTGGTTCAGTAGGGGTAATGTGGGTAGGTTTAGGTCAGTTGGGTGTTGTGGTAGGTGGTATTTTTTTCAATTTTTTGTTTTTGCATATGATTGATTTGGAAAACGATAAATGGTCGAAAGCGTGAAAGATTTGGGCACCAAAGCTTTGTTTATGGGGAAGGCTTCGTTTTGGATCGAGGAGGACACCACAGGCCGAGGTGATAGAGGTTATTTTTCACATGGCACATGCACAAATTGTAACATTTAGTGTTTAGCGATCCTTCTTCTATTATTCTTGTATCGGTATTAAACGATGTTAAGTCGTCTTTCGAATAGTTATGGTAAATTGTTCAAATACAAAATGAAAAAAACTAGATGACGGATATTTACAATAGACAAATCATCTCACTTTTGTGATTGTAAAGTACGAAGCTTTTAAAGTACAATGCTTTAGTAAAAGACGTATGAATGAAAAACTTTTAAATTAAATGTGTAGTAAAAGATATCCAAACAATGAAGTAAATTTGGTGATGACATGTAAGTCAAAATAATTCAAAGCATGACATATTTACACAAACATCAATCCTTCAAGTAAACTTATAGGTTTTACTTTTTATTCATTTTTAGCTTTGGTATTAAGGAGACCTTGACAACGCGTATTATTTAGTGTATAGACGTGCATGGTTTGATATATTCTTCGAGTACCCAACAACATGCTTAAAATGCTAAGTGAATATGAGGTTGGCAAGTGAAACTAATGTATTAGTAGTGCAATGCTTATTAGTAAGTGATAATTAAACTAGGGTCGTCTTATTGATTTGGGTGGCTCGGGGACGAAATTACGAATGAAGCCCTTTAAATCACGAAAATTTTAATTATAATGGAAAATTCAAAACATAATATACTTATACTAAATAGGAGCCCCACACAAACGGTGGGCCTGTGCGATTGTTCCACTTGCATAGGTTATTCACTACCACTAAATCAAACAATTGTTTAATCTAGAGTAAATTGGTTAGTTAAAAAAATGATGTAAAAAACATATATTATGATCAACCCAACTTTAACGATGTTAAAGTATGATGCAATAAAGGAAAAACACTTATATATTGAAGGGATACAATATAAATGAAGTTGTTTGGATGTTTTTTTATGTTAAGTGACATAGTTTTGGAATTATTATTATTATTATTATTATTATTATTATTATTATTATTATTATTATTATTTTATATATATATATATATATATATATATATATATATATATATATATATATATATATATATATATATATATTTTCTTTTTTTATTAAAAACTCACAGGATTACAAAAAATTAGTGGGGAGCCTCGAAATCAACTGAGCCCCCACACCTCTAGCAATATTAAAACCAATCCTATTAAAGATATGAACTGCTGCACGCGCTCCAATGTCCTGGGTCAAATAGAATCGTCGAATACGCTTAAGTAAGGTGACTGCATCTTTCTCAAGTTCCCCAAAAGAAGAAAAAGAGAAGGGGAGAAACCCATAATAATAATAATAATAATAATAATAATAATAATAATAATAATAATAATAATAATAATAATTATTATTATTATAATATTATTATTATTATTATTATTATTTTATTTTTTTTATTATTTTTTTAATAACAAACACTTTTATTATTATTATTATTATTATTATTTTTTATTTTATTTATTTTTTTATTATTATTATCACTTTATTAAAATCTCATAGGATTTACAAAAAATTGGTGGGGAGCCAAGAAACCAACTGGCCCCCACACCTCTAGCAATAGCAAAACCAATCATATTAAAAATATGAACCGCATCACGTGCTCTAATGTCTTGAGTCATAGAGAATCGTCGAATACGCTTAAGTAAGGTTATTGCATCCTTCTCAAGCTCTCCAAAAGAAGAAAATGAAAAGGGGAGAAAACCATATCCAATATCCGCGCATTTAACATCGTACTTGACAAGTTTACGTTGGGCAACAATTTTATTATTATTTATTAAGCAATTTTATATATAAGATCAATTTTATGACATTTACAAAGAGATGGACGGTAATTGAATGATGGTGTTTGGATAAGGAAGGTGGCAGTGTGCAGTGGTAGTTAGATAGTTTTGTTGGTTGTTGTTTGTGTCAGGTAGAGGTTCTTGTAGGTTCAGGAGGTATAGGTGGCTGAGATGGAGAGGTGGAGGAAGTAGTTTGTGATGGAGAGTGTTCTGTAGATGAGGGTGATAGGTCAGTCTGTGGGTTTGAAGATGTGGATGTGATGGGAGAGATTGGTGGTTCAGATTGTAAAGTAGTTGGCATGGGTAGTTCAGTAGGGGTAATGTGAGTTGGTTAAGGTCAGTTGGGTTCTGTGGTAGGTGGTATTTTTTTTCAATTTTTTAGTTTTTGCATATGATTGATTTGGAAAACGATAAATGGTCGAAAGCGTGAAAGATTTGGGCACCAAAGCTTAGTTTATGGGGAAGGCGTCGTTTTGGATCGAGGAGGACACCACAGGCCGAGGTGATAAAAGGTTATTTTTCACATGGCACATGCACAAATTGTAACATTTAGTGTTTAGCGATCCTTCTTCTATTATTCTTGTATCGGTATTAAACAATGTTAAGTCGTCTTTCGACTAGTTATTGTAAATTATTCAAATACAAAATGAAAAAAACTAGATGACGGATATTTACAATACACAAATCATCTCACTTTTGTGATTGTAAAGTACGAAGCTTTTAAAGTACAATGCTTTAGTAAAAGACGTATGAATGAAAAACTTTTAAATTAAATGTGTAGTAAAAGATATCCAAACAATGAAGTAAATTTGGCGATGACATGTAAGTCAAAATAATTCAAAGCATGACATATTTACACAAACATCAATCCTTCAAGTAAACTTATAGGTTTTACTTTTTATTCATTTTTAGCTTTGGTATTAAGGAGACCTTGACAACGCGTATTATTTAGTGTGTAGACGTGCATGGTTTGTTATATTCTTCGAGTACCCAACAACATGCTAAAAATGCTAAGTGAATATGAGGTTGGCAAGTGAAACTAATTTATTAGTAGTGCAATGCTTATTAGTAAGTGATAATTAAACTAGGGTCGTCTTATTGATTTGGGTGGCTCGGGGACGAAACTACGAATGAAGCCCTTTTAATCACGAAAACTTTAATTATAATGGAAAATTCAAAACATAATATACTTATACTAAATCGGAGCCCCCCACAAACGGTGGGCCCGTGCGATTGTTCCACTTGCATATGCTATTCACTACCACTAAATCAAACAATTGTTTAATCTAGAGTAAATTGGTTAGTTAAAAAAAATGATGTAAAAAACATATAGTATGATCAACCCAACTTTAACGATGTTACAGTATGATGCAATAAAGGAAAAACACTTATATATTGAAGGGATACAATACAAATGATGTTGTTTGGATGTTTTTTTATGTTAAGTGACATAGTTTTGGAATTATTATTATTATTATTATTATTATTATTGAGCAATTTTATATATAAGACCAATTTTACGACATTTAAAAAGAGATGGACGGTAATTGAATGATGGTGTTTGGATAAGGAAGGTTGCAGTGTGCAGTGGTAGTCAGATAGTTTTGTTGGTTGTTGTTTGTGTCTGGTGGAGGTTCTTGTAGGTTCAGGAGGTATAGGTGGTGGAGATGGAGAGGTGGAGGAAGTAGGTTGTGATGGAGAGTGTTTTGTAGATGAGGGTGATAGGTCAGTCTGTAGGTTTGAAGATGTGGATGTGATGGGAGAGATTGGTGGTTCAGATTGTAAAGTAGTTGGGATAGGTGGTTCAGTAGGGGTAATGTGGGTAGGTTCAGGTCAGTTGGGTGTTGTGGTAGGTGGAATTTTTTTCAATTTTTTAGTTTTTGCATATGATTGTTTGGGAAAACGATAAATGGTCGAAAGCGTGAAAGATTTGGGCACCAAAGCTTTGTTTATGGGGAAGGCGTCGTTTTGGATCGAGGAGGACACCACAGGCCGAGGTGATAGAGGTTATTTTTCACATGGCACATGCACAAATTGTAACATTTAGTGTTTAGCGATCCTTCTTCTATTATTCTTGTATCGGAATTAAACGATGTTAAGTCGTCTTTCGACTAGTTATGGTAAATTGTTCAAATACAAAATGAAAAAAACTAGATGACGGATATTTACAATACACAAATCATCTCACTTTTGTGATTGTAAAGTACGAAGCTTTTAAAGTACAATGCTTTAGTAAAAGACTTATTAATGAAAAACTATTAAATTAAATGTCTAGTAAAAGATATGCAAACAATGAAGTAAAGTTGGTGATGACATGTAAGTCAACATAATTCAAAGCATGACATATTTACACAAACATCAATCCTTCAAGTAAACTTATAGGTTTTACTTTTTATTCATTTTTAGCTTTGGTATTAAGGAGACCTTGACAACGCGTATTATTTAGTGTGTAGACGTGCATGGTTTGATATATTCTTCGAGTACCCAACAACATGCTTAAAATGCTAAGTGAATATGAGGTTGGCAAGTGAAACTAATGTATTAGTAGTGCAATGCTTATTAGTAAGTGATAATTAAACTAGGGTCGTCTTATTGATTTGGGTGGCTCGGGGACGAAACTACGAATGAAGCCCTTTAAATCACGAAAATTTTAATTATAATGGAAAATTCAAAACATAATATACTTATACTAAATAGGAGCCCCCCACAAACGGTGGGCCTGTGCGATTGTTCCACTTGCATAAGCTATTCACTACCACTAAATCAAACAATTGTTTAATCTAGAGTAAATTGGTTAGTCAAAAAAAAATGATGTAAAAAACATATATTATGATCAACCCAACTTTAACGATGTTACAGTATGATGCAATAAAGGAAAAACACTTATATATTGAAGGGATACAATACAAATGATGTTGTTTGGATGTTTTTTTATGTTAAGTGACATAGTTTTGGAATTATTATTATTATTATTATTATTATTATTATTATTATTATTATTATTATTTTATTATTTAAACATCACTTTATTATTATTATTATTATATTATTATTATTATTATTATTATTATTATTATTATTATTATTATTACTTTTTATTTTATTTATTTTTTTATTATTATTATCACTTTATTAAAAACTTATAAAATTTAGAAAAAATTGGTGGGGAGCCGAGAAACCAACTGGCCCCCACACCTCTAGCAATAGCAAAACCAATCATATTAAAAATATGAACCGCATCACGTGCCCCAATGTCTTGAGTCATAGAGAATCGTCGAATACGCTTAAGAAAGGTTACTGCATCCTTCTCAAGCTCTCCAAAAGAAGAAAATGAAAAGGGGAAAAAACCATATCCAATATCCGCGCATTTAACATCGTACTTGACACGTTTACGTTGGGCAGCAATTTTATTATTATTTATTAAGCAATTTTATATATAAGATCAATTTTATGACATTTACAAAGAGATGGACGGTAATTGAATGATGGTGTTTGGATAAGGAAGGTGGCAGTGTGCAGTGGTAGTTAGATAGTTTTGTTGGTTGTTGTTTGTGTCTGGTGGAGGTTCTTGTAGGTTCAGGAGGTATAGGTGGCGGAGATGGAGAGGTGGAGGAAGTAGTTTGTGATGGAGAGTGTTCTGCAGATGAGGGTGATAGGTCAGTCTGTGGGTTTGAAGATGTGGATGTGATGGGAGAGATTGGTGGTTCAGATTGTAAAGTAGTTGGCATAGGTAGTTCAGTAGGGGTAATGTGGGTTGGTTCATGTCAGTTGGGTGCTGTGGTAGGTGGTATTTTTTTTCAATTTTTTAGTTTTTGCATAAGATTGATTTGGAAAACGATTAATGGTCGAGAGCGTGAAAGATTTGGGCACCAAAGCTTAGTTTATGGGGAAGGCGTCGTTTTGGATCGAGGAGGACACCACAAGCCAAGGTGATAAAAGGTTATTTTTCACATGGCACATGCACAAATTGTAACATTTAGTGTTTAGCGATCCTTCTTCTATTATTCTTGTATCGGTATTAAACAATGTTAAGTCGTCTTTCGACTAGTTATGGTAAATTGTTCAAATACAAAATGAAAAAACTAGATGACGGATATTTACAATACACAAATCATCTCACTTTTGTGATTGTAAAGTACAATGCTTTAGTAAAAGGCTTATGAATGAAAAACTTTTAAATTAAATGTGCAGTAAAAGATATTCAAACAATGAAGTAAAGTTGGTGATGACATGTAAGTCAAAATAATTCAAAGCATGACATATTTACACAAACATCAATCCTTCAAGTAAACTTATAGGTTTTACTTTTTATTCATTTTTAGCTTTGGTATTAAGGAGACCTTGACAACGCGTATTATTTAGTGTGTAGACGTGCATGGTTTGTTATATTCTTCGAGTACCCAACAACATGCTTAAAATGCTAAGTGAATATGAGGTTGGCAAGTGAAACTAATTTATTAGTAGTGCAATGCTTATTAGTAAGTGATAATTAAACTAGGGTCGTCTTTGGCTCGGGGACGAAACTACGAATGAAGCCCTTTAAATCACGAAAACTTTAATTCTAATGGAAATTTCAAAACATAATATACTTATACTAAATCGGAGCCCCCCACAAACGGTGGGCCTGTACGATTGTTCCACTTGCATATGCTATTCACTACCACTAAATCAAACAATTGTTTAATCTAGAGTAAATTGGTTAGTTAAAAAAATGATGTAAAAAACATATAGTATGATCAACCCAACTTTAACGATGTTACAGTATGATGCAATAATGGAAAAACACTTATATATTGAAGGGATACAATACAAATGATGTTGTTTCGATGTTTTTTTTATGTTAAGTGACATAGTTTTGGAATTATTATTATTATTGTTATTATTCATTAAGCAATTTTATATATAAGATCAATTTTATGACATTTACAAAGAGATGGACGGTAATTGAATGATGGTGTTTGGATAAGGAAGGTGGCAGTGTGCAGTGGTAGTCAGATAGTTTTGTTGGTTGTTGTTTGTGTCTGGTGGAGGTTCTTGTAGGTTCAGGAGGTATAGGTGGTGGAGATGGAGAGGTGGAGGAAGTAGGTTGTGATGGAGAGTGTTATGTAGATGAGGGTGATAGGTCAGTCTGTGGGTTTGAAGATGTGGATGTGATGGGAGAGATTGGTGGTTCAGATTGTAAAGTAGTTGGGATAGGTGGTTCAGTAGGGGTAATGTGGGTAGGTTCAGGTCAGTTGGGTGTTGTGGTAGGTGGAATTTTTTTCAATTTTTTAGTTTTTGCATATGATTGATTTGGAAAACGATAAATGGTCGAAAGCGTGAAAGATTTGGGCACCAAAGCTTTGTTTATGGGGAAGGCGTCGTTTTGGACCGAGGAGGACACCACAGGTCGAGGTGATAAAAGGTTATTTTTCACATGGCACATGCACAATTTGTAACATTTAGTGTTTAGCAATCCTTCTTCTATTATTCTTGTATCGGTATTAAACGATGTTAAGTCGTCTTTCGACTAGTTATGGTAAATTGTTCAAATACAAAATGAAAAAAACTAGATGACGGATATTTACAATACACAAATCATCTCACTTTTGTGATTGTAAAGTACGAAGCTTTTAAAGTACAATGCTTTAGTAAAAGACTTATGAATGAAAATCTTTTAAATTAAATGTGTAGTAAAAGATATCCAAACAATGAAGTAAAGTTGGTGATGACATGTAAGTCAAAATAATTTAAAGCATGACATATTTACAGAAACATCAATCCTTCAAGTAAACTTATAGGTTTTACTTTTTATTCATTTTTAGCTTTGGTATTAAGGAGACCTTGACAACGCGTATTATTTAGTGTGTAGACGTGCATGGTTTGTTATATTCTTCGAGTACCCAACAACATGCTTAAAATGCTAAGTGAATATGAGGTTGGCAAGTGAAACTAATGTATTAGTAGTGCAATGCTTATTAGTAAGTGAGAATTAAACTAGGGTCGTCTTATTGATTTGGGTGGCTCGGGGACGAAACTACGAATGAAGCCCTTTAAATCACGAAAATTTTAATTATAATGGAAAATTCAAAACATAATATACTTATACTAAATAGGAGCCCCCCACAAACGGTGGGCCTGTGCGATTGTTCCACTTGCATATGCTATTCACTACCACTAAATCAAACAATTGTTTAATCTAGAGTAAATTGGTTAGTTAAAAAAAATGATGTAAAAAACATATACTATGATCAACCCAACTTTAACGATGTTACAATATGATGCAATAAAGGAAAAACACATATATATTGAAGGGATACAATACAAATGATGTTGTTTGGATGTTTTTTTACGTTAAGTGACATAGTTTTGGAATTATTATTATTATTTATTAAGCAATTTTATATATAAGATCAATTTTATGACATTTACAAAGAGATGGACGATAATTGAATGATGGTGTTTGGATAAGGAAGGTGGCAGTGTGCAGTGGTAGTCAGATAGTTTTGTTGGTTGTTGTTTGTGTCTGGTGGAGGTTCTTATAGGTTCAGGAGGTATAGGTGGTGGAGATGGAGAGGTGGAGGAAGTAGGTTGTGATGGAGAGTGTTCTGTAGATGAGGGTGATAGGTCAGTCTGTGGGTTTGAAGATGTGGATGTGATGGGAGAGATTGGTGGTTCAGATTGTAAAGTAGTTGGCATAGGTGGTTCAGTAGGGGTAATGGGGTTGGTTCAGGTCAGTTGGGTGCTGTGGTAGGTGGTATTTTTTTCAATTTTTTAGTTTTTGCATATGATTGATTTGGAAAACGATAAATGGTCGAAAGCGTGAAAGATTTGGGCACCAAAGTTTTGTTTATGGGGGAGGCGTCGTTTTGGATCGAGGAGGACACCACAGGCCGATGTGATAAAAGGTTATTTTTCACATGGCACATGCACAAATTGTAACATTTAGTGTTTAGCGTTCCTTCTTCTATTATTCTTGTATCGGTATTAAACAATGTTAAGTCGTCTTTCGACTAGTTATGGTAAATTGTTCAAATACAAAATGAAAAAAACTAGATGACGGATATTTACAATACACAAATCATCTCACTTTTGTGATTGTAAAGTATGAAGCTTTTAAAGTACAATGCTTTAGTAAAAGACTTATGAATGAAAAACTTTTAAATTAAATGTGTAGTAAAAGATATCCAAACAATGAAGTAAAGTTGGTGATGACATGTAAGTCAAAATAATTCAAAGCATGACATATTTACAGAAACATCAATCCTTCAAGTAAACTTATAGGTTTTATTTTTTATTCATTTTTAGCTTTGGTATTAAGGAGACCTTGACAACGCGTATTATTTAGTGTGTAGACGTGCATGGTTTGTTATATTCTTCGAGTACCCAACAACATGCTTAAAATGCTAAGTGATATGAGGTTGGCAAGTGAAACTAATGTATTAGTAGTGCAATGCTTATTAGTAAGTGATAATTAAACTAGGTTCGTCTTATTGATTTGGGTGGCTCGGGGACGAAACTACGAATGAGGCCCTTTAAATCACGAAAATTTTAATTATTATGGAAAATTCAAATCATAATATACTTATACTAAATCGGAGCCCCCCACAAACAGTGGGCTTGTGCGATTGTTCCACTTGCATATGCTATTCACTACCACTAAATCAAACAATTGTTTAATCTAGAGTAAATTGGTTAGTTAAAAAAAATGATGTAAAAAACATATATTATGATCAACCCAACTTTAACGATGTTACAGTATGATGCAATAAAGGAAAACACTTATATATTGAAGGGATACAGTACAAATGATGTTGTTTAGATGTTTTTTTATGTTAAGTGACATAATTTTGGAATTATTATTATTATTATTATTATTATTATTATTATTATTATTATTATTATTATTATTATTATTATTAAGCAATTTTATATATAAGATCAATTTTATGACATTTACAAAGAGATGGACGGTAATTGTGCAACAAGTTGCGCTACTAACTCTTATTGAATTACGAAACTAATCTTTTTGAACACTACATCTGTGGATTTAGTTGTCATAACACTACTATGCATATCCTGTTATCAAACGTGAAATAATAAAAACATGTTGATTTTCAATGCACGTTTTCTCGTGTATTGCCACTTTGTGCGAGGCGGCTTTCAATGCAGCCTGTCTTACAGTAAAACCCCGGCTACTCAAACCCATAAAAAAAAAAAAAAAAATCACATGTAAACTTGTATATAATAGACAATCTCATATTCACTTTTTTTTATTCTAAAAATAGAGAGTACTTAATATATGTTTAGCACAAAACATTAGAAAATAGAAACCAATAATACTATTTGCTCGGTTTAAATAAAACTTAACTAAACTCTCAATAAAGATCAGCTAATAAGGAAAATACAAAATGTGAAGCTAACGGTTGTGAACTTGTGATTGGTGTTGTGCTAACATTAAACTCAACTCAGCGCAAGTTGTCACCTCATGCTTATATTACTTTTTGTTGATTTCTTTTCTGCATTGCTAGTATCTCACTCAACTTCATATTTCATGCAAGTTCATTTCATTCTGGTCTTTTGCTTCCCTAGGCCATCTTTATACCATAAGCTCTTAGAGATATTTCAATAAAAGTTTAGCATACTTTCGAAAAAACAAAAACGATATGATCCTTCTAGCTTAGTTTCAACCGACACCAACTACCATAAAACTAAAAACACCATATAAGGATGAACCGGCTATATATCCAAACTCACACAATGTCTAATCACCTAAGGACAATTACGTGATAGAGAAGCATAAAAACGGGTTAACCTACTAAGACCATGACCACTAAACGAAACCCCTCGTGCGCCTTTTTGTATCTCTATGATGAAGGATGCCAAGGGGAATGAGTTATTCCCATTCGACATCTCAAACCCTAAAAGATTCTTCTCCTGCTTAGTCTCCCTTCGGGCACATTTCGAAGTACGCAACGGAAAGGATATTGTTATAAGGTATTTGGGGTCAGCCGAAGCTAAACGCCGGAAGCTTTACATGCATTATGGACGGAAAGACTTATACGGGATGAAACTACATATCGATGATCAAGATTTTAATAACCCATGGTTTCTCGACTGATCGACATCTTGGTATAAGTGAAGCTTCAAACCAAGACGAACCTGTAGGTTACCATGCATTTCAAAATGCGGTAAACATGGTAATTTTAAACTTTCCAAAGTGAGCAAGGAAGAGAGTGACTGGAAAAATGGATTGCATACACTCATTGGTAATATACTCAAGTTGTGAGATTTGTGTGGTTGGGAAATGACTTCTATCTAGACTTGATGGAACCCAAAGCTGAAGCGGTAATTCGGGCCGAAAAGGATGTAACATGGCCAGACACTGCATTGGAGTTCGACAGCTTGATGATAAAACTGAAGAAGATAAAGACCACTTTTTTCTTCAGTGTTATCTTCAAGCTGTCGAACTCCAATACAGTGTCTGGCCCATGTTACATCCTTTTCGGCCCGAGTTACCGCTTCAATTTTGGGTTCCATCAAGTCTAGATAGAAGTCATTTCCCAACCACACAAATCTCACAGCTTAAGTATAGTACCAATGAGTGTATGCAATCCATATTTCCAGTCACTCTCTTCCTTGCTCACTTTGGAAAGTTTAAAATTACCATGTTTACCGCATTTTGAAATGCATGGTAACCTACAGCTTCGTCTTGGCTTTAAGCTTCACTTATACCAAGATGTCGATCAATCGGTTTTTTTGGTAAACCGAGAAGACACGAGTTATTAAAATCTTGATCATCGTTATGTAGTTTCATCACGTATAAGTCTTTCCGTCCATAATGCACGTAAAGCTTCCGGCGTTTAGCTTTGGCTGACTCCAAATACCTTATAAAAGTGTCCTCTCCGTTGCGAACTTCGAAATGTGTCCGAAGGGATACTAAGCTGGAGAAGAAATTTTTAGGGTTTGAGATGTCAAACAGGAAGAACTCATTCCCCTTGGCATCCTTCATTATAGGGATAAATTCTGGTGTTGGTAGTGGTCTCCTTTAATTTTTCGTGGTGCCATTTGTGAACTGAGAGAAATAGGTGAGTGGTGATTCAAGAGAAAGTAAGTGAGGAAGGTGGTGATGTTGTAGTGAGAATCAACCCCTATTTATATACATAAAACTAGTAAGATGTTGTACGTAGTGATAATATAATAATTGTTTAACGTGTTTCAAATAAAATCAAAGGAGTAAATATTATGGTGTTTAGCTTTAAGAAACAATTAAACTGTCCATGATGCTTGGACTTTATTACTCATGGCAACAAAGCTTAATTATCAAACAACTTCATTAAAAACTGCTAGCCAAAGGCGCACGAGGGGTTTCGTTTAGTGGTCATGGTCTTAGTCGGTTAACCCGTTTTTACGCTTCTCTATCACGTGATCTTCCTTAGGTGATTAGACATTGTGTGAGTTTGGATATATAGCCGGTTCATCCTTCCCTATGGTGTTTTTAGTTTTATGGTAGTTGGTGTCGGTTGAAACTAAGCTAGAAGGATCATATCGTTTTTGTTGTTCGAAAGGATGTTAAACTTTTATTGAAATATCTCTAAGAGCTCCTGGCCGGTATATGTTTTATTCGACTTGTTGTTACAGTTTTTACATTTGCTCGTTAGTGAGTTGAAGTCTAATTAATAGAACAGTTATATAGAAAACCCGGGCGGTTTGACAATTGAAGTCTAACAACCCGACCCGATAAGTAATCAGATTCGGGTTGTTATCGGGTCGAGTTATGTCGGGTTACTCGGGTTCCATAATCTAATATATATCTATTTGGCTAACTTGCAGACAAGTTGAGACGAGCTTGGCTCTGTTGTGCAAGGTTATATCTGAATCTGATTAGATGTCTTTGCGAATCTTTGTGCACAGTTACACGGTTAAAATAGTGAATATACGTTAGCGTGATCTAGAGTTTTAGATGCATTGTTGGAGCTTGAAAAGCATAGCTAAGATATTTGACTTCTTATAATGTTTTACTAGTAGTTCATTTTGTCTTGGAACATGATAAGTATTAAGTTAGACATGCATATATAGGTAACACATCTGAAATTGGGGATTGGTAAATGTTTGGCATGTATTTAAGAAACCTTAAAATTATCAAGTGAAAGATATAAACTTAGCTTTCATGTCTTTAATTAATCTTGGGCCAGGAGATTATATTCTTGTTAGTATTATATTATAGTGATACTTCACCATCTAATATGAAACGTTGGTTCCATGTCAAATCGAGACCAAGAAGAACAGGGGGTCGCGAATACCATGAACATGGAATGTGAGATGCTAGACGCGAATACCAAGAATTTTTGGCTAACTAGCTTGGTTGATTTTTTTGAATCTACTGTATAGAATGATCTCCAGAATTTGAAGTACTTCAAGTAATTAACAACCGATATGATGTGAACTTTTTCGTTAAAGACAGATTTAGGCGCGCAAAGAACAAACTATTTCACTTATACGATCACAACGATTTCACTTATATCCGTTACAATACTTGAACTCACAACACCATATTTATAACAATCACAAAAAGAATGAATAAATAAGAGTTATTATTCTCACCTATACTTATTAAATGAACCATGATGAATGAATGCTCTATATTCAAACTCAACCTGGTACAATTTCAGAAGATTAACCATGAATGAATGAATGCCCTATATTCAAACTCATTCTATACATTCATATATATATATCAACCTAGTTTATAGAGTACTAATATTATAATATGCAGGTAGGGGTACGTAGCTGTAACTTCATTAATGACTGAAACGTTACATGCATCCATCTTACACTGGGGATCAATGAATTGAAATATTGAATGAACATATAAATGCTGTTAGACCGCGAATTCATGATTCAAGCTTAGTATGTTTAGTTGATCACACTAGCACAAACTGGACAGGCCCATTAAATCTCGTCCAAGAAAGAGTAAATAAGGTATATATTTATAGGATCAAAGGCTACACTCACAATACAAAGAGTAAATAAGGTAAAAGACCCATTTTAGAAAAGATCCTGCACAATTTGATAGATGCGGCTGGCAAAAGATATTCATCAATAACTCATATAGGACAAAACATGACACTGTCGCAAAAACAATACATAGAAGATTCAACTTTCAGAATGGTGTCAATCCTTCCATCTTTGAATCACTTAGAAAACGTACCTAGTTATTTTAAAGTCTATTGGACAATTATTTGTGCTCTAAAGTTTTTAATTTATGCATAACTAGCTCTTGCTCTTTTATGTTACAGATCTTATACTCCGTAGCATAGTTGTTAAGATCCCCATACAGATCTTAGAATCTTAAGATTTTACGATATCGCGAAGCAAGAACGATTCGGATCTTACGTAGAATCTTAACAAGCTTAGGATTTTATAAAATCCCTATCTTGACCATAAGATCTTGAGATATAATCTGACCCGATCTTACTTTTTGCAAACTGTAAACTTAAAAAACTATAAATATATGGATTATATTTTATAGAATTTAGAAAGAACATGTTAATCTTTTTAAACATTTCATATTCATAACTTAGAACAACATATTCATGACACATTCATATAAATCTGACAATCGTACAAGTTCAAACTTTGACGTGCAGACGACGAGGGTAACCATGGCGAGGCATAATGAGCTCAGCCGGTGTCATGACGAGGCACGGCGAGCAAGCTGACTTGGCACGGCGAAATCACGTCGGGTACTCTTAGCATTGATAGTGTAATTATTATATATTATCTTTTGACAAAGAGTTAAACAATCTATTGTTTGAGATCTAAATAAATATCAATCATGTTATAACTGCGTGATAAAACAATAATGTAATTGCTTATAACTGCGTGATCGTACATAGAGTGTGTTCCATTCATTGTGATTGGCATAAATCGTGTTATGGGTCACATACTAGGCAAAACTAGATGGTGTCCCACTATATCACACAACCCGGATATATTGCGACTTTTGTAATGTTTATATCGTAAATAATCTTGATTTTTCATAAATGCACAACGTTAAAAATTACGTTTCTGGCCTTTTATTGATTACTTATTATTGAATAAAAAAAAGTAACCCGAAACTTTGATTATGCCATCTCAAATGTGGAAATATACCAATGTTATCACAACTAGCAGGTGCCCGCACGATGCGGCGATGGATACGTGTGACTTTTATTTTTTTATTTTATTTTTTTCCCTGAAATGTGATGTTATTTGACTATACTTTTTTACTCATGATCGTGGTGGTCGGATGGTATGCATGGTGATCTGCTTGTGATGCCAGTGGTTGGCTCATGGTAGTGCTCGGCTCATGTTAGCGGTCGGATAGCGGCTAGATGGTGGTTGGATGGTGTGTTGGGGAGGTTATATTATGTGAGATGAGATGAGATGAGATGGAAATATTTGTGTTTGAGTTTTTTATTTTATATTTGTGTGGTGTATGGATAATTAAGTAAATGGGTTGTTACAAGTTTTTAGATGGTTTCTAGAGGTATGTATTATTTAGAGAGCTATTACAAGTTTACGAATTTAATACACTTAAATATTAAAATATAACGTTTATTTATATGTGCAAGCTATTAAAATTTTCGTAATAGTCAAATGTTAAATCTTAATTTTCAAGTCTTCCATTATTAGCAAGTGTCAAATCTTTTTTTAGGGAGAATATATATATCCTTTTAAAGTGAAAAATTCCATTATATTCTTGATACAAGTTTTTGATGCACATGATACAATGATTTTTATGCATGCTTTGGATATAGATGAATGCTACACTCACCAGATAATATCCACAAAATAATTCACAAAATAAGGTGTCAGAGAGTGATTAATGTATTTCGTTAGTGTATAATTTATTTCTTTTCTTTAATTAAGTCAATCATTTTTTGACACCTGATTTTGTAAACCATTTTGTGATAGGTGGGGTCAAAGTCGCTAGGACAACATTTGATCAGTTCGTCCTAACCTATTAGCAAAGGGTCCCACTGGAGAAATCAGGTGACCCGTCATAAGTCCATTTGTTCTTAGTCCCCTAAGCCAAGTCATTAAGTACCACTACATGCTAGATTCATAATAGTGAGTGCCCGGGCGCTAGCATCTTAAACACTCACCCCGTACTTCTTAAGTTCATCCAAACGGTAGGTGATTAGTTGGTCAAATCGCACAAGTAGAAAGGGTTGTCAGTTGGTCATATCTTACCCTTCCCGTCTTAGTCTACTTACTTTGGGCCAGTTGGTCATATCTCCTAAGTAACTAGCCTCTACCGCCATTCAAAACTACCGAAACAAGGGTAGCTACCAACAAACTATGCATGCATACACTTAGAAATAATACGGAAGCAATGTAAACGCAAACAAAACAATTAAGGAATCATAACTAGGCCAGCACCTAGAGGTGCTTAGCCGCTCATATTAACTACAACAATCGATTCAATGTTTAACATTACGAAATACATGAATTGAAAGTAAAGAAAAGATAAAATGCTAATGCTTATCGTAGGGGAGTGATTTCTCCCTTGGAGATAGCTCCGTATGCTCTCTAGATCTGCCTTCGACTTCTACTCACGTTCACTTTGTGTTGTGTGTGAAATGGGATGCTATGAAATGCTGGAAATCGTGGGGTATTTATACGCCAGATCTGGTTACGGCGTAACTAATTATAAGAGTTACGCCGTGACGTCTAATTCTTCATATTTTGCATTAAAACTGCTGATTACGGCGTAACTATGGAAGGAGTTACGTCGTATCTTCAATAATTCTTGGTTACGCCGTAATTGATGCAAGAGTTACGGCGTAGCTTGCATCGGCGCGGAACCTCATTTGACCTAGTTGGTTACGCCGTAATCTTTGGGAGAGTTACGCCGTAATCTGCTGTTGAGTTGGTTTTTTTAGCTACGCTTTAGTTACGGCGCAATGTGAGAGAGGAGTTACGCCGTAACTCCTTCAAAGTGAGCATACTATGATAAATCTTCAATAAACTCTCCAAATCCGCGTCTCTTTAGCTCCAATGCTCGTGTTTTACCTGAAAGTGAAATATAGAGGAAAACAAGCGTAAATCCATATAAATGATATAAAATACGAGCATTATCGGAGGAAATTGACACTTAATATTCATGACTATTTGATGTTATCACTTCCTTTTCCAAAAATGCAATGTCTTGATAGTCACTTTTGTCATATGGTTTTCCAAACTAGGTTCCTATCTATATACTTATTGCAAACACTAGTTAGATAATCACACTAAATTCTATCCCAAACACTCTCTAAGAGTGCTTATTAAAGGAAGTTTGGGATTTCTTATTTGAGTGCTTATCTTTTAGAAAAGCACTCATATAGAAGCACACACCAAGCTACTCATTTTTTAAGCACTTAGCAGTATAACTTTAGTAATCCCAAACGCCCCCTTCTCAACTGTATAAATGAGCTCCAAAACCCCCTGTAAAAAAATAAGCTTTCACTCCATGATTCATCATTAATTATGTTAGCATTAAAAGTAGTAAAAGAAAAGTAAATTAACTTCTAACATCGTCTTTCACATGTAGAAAAGGACCTTCAGCCGTTTTTGTAAGGAGTGAGGATCTACCTCTAGGTTGAGAGGCAGGGGATTTTCCAACTGATTCAACCCTACTATGTTTATAATAGAATTAAAAGTGATGCTTATTTATATTTATACGAACCTAGTAACCTTGTAGTAAAATGTATTCGATTAGACATGGTCAAATGGGTTTAGGATAATTGATATAGTCCAAGAATGCAGTTAGTCCAATATGTAAGCCCATCATGACCCACTATCACTTAGACAACACACATATATTCACGTCCGTGTGTGTTACAGTGAGAAATGCATCATCTCACTGCTTTTGCTTTCTTAAATTTTTAACTGAATAACTTATACTTTAGCTAATTACTTAATCTTTTTTTTGAAATTTATACTAAAATTTTTAAATAACATGGTAACACTACAAAATTTGTGACATTTACTCGCTAAAACTTTTGCCCACTAAAATCAATAAAAGTAACAAAAATACTCCGTAAAACATTTACCCACTAAACTAAAACCTATAAAAAGTAACCAAACCATATAAAAACTTTTACCCACTAAATACTCAAACAAAAATGATAAAAAATAAAGTGCGCTATTGAAATCAATTTGTCAAAACCCACACTCCAAAATCAAATTTGTAAAAACCAGATCTCATCAAAACTTCAGACTATATGACATGCGATATAGAGATAAGTAAAAACAGTTGCTTCAATAAATTTGTGGGTAAACAAAAGAGGTTCATCACAAGCAAACTAAAGACTACGAGACGACAAAAATACTGTCATGTCTTGTGATGCCTACAAAAGCTAAGTTAAGATGTTAAACCTACAATAAATTAATGAATCAAATGACTATTAACCCAAGATTATGACTGAACATGAAAAAACCTCGACGTTTTTTAGCGACTCTTCTGAAAGGCTTTCGGTTTCTCCATAAAAGGCATTCAATGCCACTACGTCGCTTGGTATTAATATCGTTGTTTTCTGCTACCTTTTGGGTTGCATTTGAATTTGATCTTTGTGCTTCCCGTCTCAATTCCATTGGTCTCGGAGATGGCATTTGTGGTTCTTCCACTACAACATTCACTGGCTACCCCAGCGACATATGGGGGGATTCCCCAGCGACATGTCGCTGGGGAATCCTAGCTGGGGAAGTCTCGTAAGGGATTGTATCCCCAGCGACAATCCCGGCGACGACGTGGGTCCCACTCAAATTTAAGTCAAAGAAGCAGTGCCACTGTGGCACATTATCCCCAGCGACATGTCGCTGGGGAATAGTCGAATTAAGCAAAATGATTAAGACACTAATTATATTGATTAAGTATCCCCGGCGACATGTCGCTGGGGATACTATGGTTACTTGTTGACAAGTCAACGAGTTAGCCTACTATCCCCGGCGACATGTCGCTGGGGAAACTTGGTTTTCTCGTTGACTTGTCAACGTTTAGCGTGTGTTATCCCCGGCGACATGTCGCCGGGGAAAGGTCTGCATTTTTTTTTAATGCAGCCTGCAGTGCAGGCGATTTCCAGATTTTTTCCGAAATTTTTCCGGAAAAAATCTACCAAATAAACCTGTACCAAAACCTATATAGACTCGCCACAACTTGTACCAAAACACAAATACCATATAACGGATCAACGCAATACAAATAGATCACAACTTTTACATAAACACGACTCAAAAGTCAATATGTGCATTGATAGATAGGGAAACAAGTGTTTAAATGGCGCCAAGATGAACCTAATAATATATAACACAACTACCTAAAGTACCAATGTAGCATACTAATAATATATAACACAACTAGCTAAAGCTAGTACCAATGTAACATACTAATAATATATACACAACTACCTCTCGCCGTTGTTATCCTCATCACCGCCATTCTCCTCGTCATCACCACACCCACCACTCCCGCTAGCACCACCCGAGTCATACTCCCTGAACATATCCGCGTATCTGTTGTCGCTTCTGAGGAGACTCATCATAAAGCTTACATCTTTGGTGACTTTCTCGGCGGGGGCGGGCATACTTGGCCTGGATGTGGCCCGTGATGGCAATACGCGACCCACACCGGGAATATGCCCACGAAGCTTACCCCCTCTTGCCAACGCATTGATTTGATCCTCCGTGTATTCACCCGTGGCCTCAAGCTTTTTCATCTCGTCCTATGTAGTGACAAAAACACAAGATAGTAAATATATTAGTCGGGTTGCTACATTATTTCTCGATAATTCATTAAAGTGTGTTTTGAAACAAAACTTACATATATCCGGCGGTCCTCATCGTTAAGGAATACCCCATCAACAGTATGTGTTCGCCAATAAGTGTCGATGAGTGACGGGTATTCATGAGTCTCTGATGCCTGCATCTGTACATACACACGCATATAAGATGAATAATTTTAAAAACGACAAATCACAACACACCAAAGCGTATAATCAGATATATATATATATATATATATATATATATATATATATATATATATATATATATATATATATATATATAGATTTGCGTTCATGTAGTGACCAACCTTAAAATAGAAACAATAGGAACTAATAAGAGCAAGACATGTGGCGTTTTTAATTAATATATAAATAAATAAAAGAAAAAATACAATTAAAGTGTTAATAAACAAAAAAGGGTATATTTGGTATTTAACCACCCTTATCAGTTATCCATTTTAACCCTGAAACCAAACCCCTTTTTTCTCCTAAAATCAAACTGCCCCATATGAAGAAAAAACATACGCCTCCTTCTCTTTCAACTGCAAATAATCACCATCCCGATCCAGTCATGCTTATTCAACAACAAAATACCGTCCCTTAAATCTCTCTCAGCCGCGATCGAAGTTAGCCACTATCTTTTTTCAGTGATTAAACCACCCATCACACCGGCTGCCTACAAACCACCCTATCATATTAATATATACCATGTTTCATCATGATGGAATAACCTTTTCTTTTAATGACTAAGATGTACAAAATAACTAGAACAAAACAAATGATAAAGTGCGTGGGTAGTTCATGCAGATAACCAGTATCATTAATAAGATATTGAGGTTATGGGTGTGGTTATGGCTGAAAAAGTGATGATATATTCGAATACTACAACGGTTTTAATAGTGCTTGGTGGCGCTTTACGTATTTAAAGGGATTGGTATGGCGTTCCATTGGAGTCTGAGATGGAAAAGAAGGATAAGTTTAGGAATGTGTTGTGGATTACAGTTGGTTTAGATGCTTTGATGTTTGCGTCCTTTTTTTGTTTTGGTGATAAGCCAAAAGATATTACTATAATGAGACTATCTCATCGAAACAAGGCATCCACAAACACCGCGATCGAAGATTTCATCATGACCTTATTTAACCGCCGACAAAATGTTCCGTCATGATTTGTTCAATGGCTGATACATGATTTGATTTTAGTCGAACCGTGTCCGACACACATGTTAATAATATATTTGTTTGTTTTATATTTCTTTTCATGAGGCCTTGAGTCTACTGATGCTCTATGTCATTGTGTTTTGTTAGATTATTTTTTGAAATGATCACATATTCACATGATGCTCTATTAGCACTAAAAAAGCTTATATGTTTGTAGACGATATATGTTCCAAAGAAGTCATAGCTAGAATTGATACATCGAAAACGAACCATTAAGCGAAACCCATAATTCCATGTTTGCTTGTTTGTATCTGATCTTGGATTTTTTATTTGCTTCTAAAATGTGTTGTTTCTGCATTTATTCATGTGGATTGTCTTTTGACTTTAAGGTTGACTTTTGAAAGATGAAACTATCGGTTACCTTGACTACTACGTTTTATAAGAAAAGAGCTCGGCGTTTTGTGTAAAATTTTTACTGTATAGATATATCAATAGTTACTAATTACTAATTAGTTACTTGTACTTTTGTATCAATACTTCCAACATATAACTTTCTTTTTTTTTTTTTTTTTTTTTTTTTTTTTTTTAAATTCAAGTGTCAGATAGTTGTTTGTTTATGAATCGGTTCGTGTATTAGACGATTTGTATTAGTCATTTTGTGTGTACATATTAAAAAAAATTATGTGTCATTACATACTTGTAAAAAAAAATTGCGTGATAAACATAGTGTCACTACCAATGTACTAAACTTTTGTATGTAAAAAATGTGTCATTAAAAGTGTACTAAAATTTTAACGAGTCATTATAAATGTATCAAACCTTTTAGTGTCACTACATGTATACTACAGTAAAATTTTAGTATCACTAAATATGTATCAAGAGATTTAGTGTCATACTACAAATGTATAAAAAAAAAACCAGTGTGTCATTATATATGTATCAATATATTTATGTATATATGTATAAAAAAATTTGGTGCGTAATGTATCAAAAATTGATGTGTCACTATATATACTACAAATTTTTTGTGATAAACCTAGCGTGTCACTACAAATATATTAAACTTTTGTCATTAAAAAAATGTGTCATTAAAAGTGTACTAAAATTTTAATGAGTCATTATAAATGTATCAAAACTTTTAGTGTCACTACATGTATACTACAGTAAAATTTTAGTGTCACTAAATATGTATCAAGAGATTTAGTGTCATACTACAAATGTATAAAAAAAAAAACTAGTGTGTCATTATATATGTATCAATATATTTATGTATATATGTATAAAAAAATTGGTGCATAATGTATCAAAAATTGATGTGTCACTATATATACTACAAAGTTTTTGTGATAAACCTAGCGTGTCACTACAAATATATTAAAATTTTGTCATTAAAAATGTACTAAAATTTTAATAAGTCACTATAAATGTATCAAAAAAATTTAATGTCACTACATATATACTAAAATTTTAGTATATCATTATATATTTATCAAAAAAGATAGTGTCACACTAAAAATGTATCAAAAAAGAATTGGTGTGTCACGGTGTATGTTTCAAGATATTTACGTATATATACATGAAAATGGTGTGTCATTGGTCCACGTTATTATCCAAATTAAAATAAATGGTAACATTCACGTACGAAAATTTGACATGTATTATTTTATCTAAAACTAAATAGATGTGTGTATTTGTTAAAAAAAAAAAAAAAAAAAAAAAAAAAGGAAAAATAATGGATACATGTATAAAACTCGAGAATTAAAATGTGTGGACTTTTTCGAAACCACATGAGTAACTGACGTATCTGTCACAAATCACAATTAGTTTAATAAGAGTTAAATGAAAATGCCACTTATAATTCATATATATACAAGCTTGCCATCATTAATTAATTATTTTATTAAATGTCATCTTCATCTACAATGCTTGATCTAACGGTTCACGATGGTTCTTATTGTTTTTATTTTAAAGGTGGTCACCACAAGAACGGCACCCTATATATATATATATATATATATATATATATATATATATATATATATATATATATATATATATATATATAATGTTTATTACCATATTATATATATGTATATATGCATGTAAAATAATTATAATGTTTATTACCATATTATCTCGAAGGCGAGTCAGCGACCGGGATCCCTGTCTAGATATGACCTTGCTCTTTTGCCGGTTAAGTCGATTTGTAGCGGCTCGAGAAATGTTCTTGGGATCATTCCAAAACTTAATGTACTCATCCCAATCACCCGCTGTAATTTCCTCGGGACGTGCCCGCCTAATCGCCTCCGCATCGTAATCCCCGGTGGTGGGGTCTACCTTATAATGTTTGGCTTTGAAAGAAGCCTTGTTAGTATTGTAGGCTTTTTGCAGGTGCGAGTTTATGCCTTCGTAGATCTGGGGCCAGCGGGAGGAGTCGATGTGCGGCCTGAGGTCAAATAGGGTCTGCAATCATATACAACAAAACGAAAAGAGAGTTAGAGATATAATTTATATATTTATTTAAATTTGTTTATTTATTTATATGATATAAATAAATAAGCGAATTTAGATAAATATACACAATTAAATAAATGAACACGATAATGAAATAAAGATAAAAGGATAACTGACCCCAATATCTGAAATGATTCCCGCCTTCTTCTCCTTCGGGACCTTGTCCCAAGAAGGGTAGTAAAACGACACCTTCCTAACGACCTCCCCTATGTAGTTAGACCAATGCGCCGCATGGGGGCCGAGAGGGTTTAAGGTTTGTTTGTCACCCATCTCAAAAGTGATCGACACGGGACCTTTTTCGTCTACGATTGCCTTCAGCGAAAGGTTCCGGGTCTTGTCGCGGGTATTCAGCCTGCCCGCTGCCCTGCCGCCCAAATTGGGCTTTCGTTTACCTTTGTCTGCAAAATCAAGTTAGTGATAAAAGTCATAAATATGTATCAAATTTATGCTTGTATTACAATACTCCGGAAATTCTTACCTTTGTTAATGAAGCTTGCCCAGCAACCGGTGGGTACGCGGTCTGGAGGGGGACGATCCTCCCCGCCACCGTCACCGCCGTGGGACCGTGCAACATCTGTCGACATCTATACAAGTACAATTAGCATAAGATATAGAAATTCATGAACAAAATAATATAAGCATGCACACATCCAAATACATACACATCCAAATAAATATACACATTTAAACAATCCACAACAATTTCATTCATTCATTCAAATATATAAGTGTATTTTGCAAGTTACAACTCAAGATCAATCTTCTTCTTCACTAGAATAAACTTTCTCAACACCATCATCATCAACATTGATGAGGGCTTCAACATCAGAATCTGCTAAATCATGAGGAAGGGCGTCTTCATCAGCAATAATATCATCGTCTTCGTCAGGAACATCAATGATATCTGACGGTGCGTCAACAACCGTTGATTGACCATCTATATGCAAGGTCGCATTATCCAAGTCATTCAAACTAGTAGAAAGTGGGAGATCAGATGAGTTGTCGAAATGTATAATATCAGGATCGTCCTCTACCACGATGACACCCCCGTCGGAAAACTTTTTATGATTAACATGTTCGACGACCTTCCGGTGGGGTTTGGTCTTATCTTCAAGGTAGAAGACTTGTTTGACTTGTGTTGCGAGAATGTATTGGTCATCTTTAAATGCCTCAGGCCTGCAGTCGACGATTTGTGTCATGTTGTTTCTAAAGACAAGTTTTTTGACTTTACGTCCTTTGTTGCTAGTGTCGAACCACTTAACTCGGAACAACGCAACTGTGAACAACAAATACTTAAACTCGAGGATTTCTTGAAGCTGACCATAATAAATTTCTCCGTCACGGCCAGGCGAACAAATGCCGCTGTTTTGAGTTGTGCGACGTTCATCACGGTTGTGCACGACATACCTCACACCGTTGACTACGCAAGAGTTTACTGAGATTGGAGTCCATGATGGTCCATTAGCCAAAGCGAATAACTCGCTCGTTGTGCTAACCTCTGAGTCTTGGTCATTGTCTATGTGACGTTGACGGATCTATGAAGAAGACATGATTAGCTAGATAGAGAACACAAAATATGATATTGTTATTTTTATAGTTAAGTAGACCAAATAAGTCTTAAGTTTACCTGCGACCCAAACCAGTCGGGGAATTCTTCTTGCATGTCTTTGTTAGGAAATAATCTGAAAAACGTTCATGGTATTAGAATAAGTCGTCGAAATGATAAGTTAAGAAAAAGAAGTTTCAAAATAAAAAAACGCGTACCTCTTGAACTGGGTCCGGTACGTGTCGATCTCAGGACTGTTGTGAAGTACATACCATTTCACTTTTTTAAACTCTTGGGCATCAAACCCAATAAATGACCGTAAACCAATCGTTTTACATACCGATCGAAACACCTGAAACTGACACGTTGGGGGAGGGGGGTCCACATTACGGTCGGGACGATTAAATTTCGTGGTAACATCCCGAAAATAATGAGAACTGAATGTCAATGCTTCTTCAGCAACATAACCCTCCGCAATCGAACCTTCCGGCTTAGCTTTATTGCGAACATAACCTTTTAGCTTCTTCATGTATCTTTCAAATGGATACATCCACCGGGGGCATGTCGCTGGGGAAAGGTAAGCGGGAAATACATTTTGTAAAAACTCTAACATTTCATTAAATATAGAATCAGTCAATCTACCTTTAGCCTTAAAATAGGTAAACTTTGCCATAAAGTCTAATCGAGTCACATAGTCACAACCGGGGTACAGCTCCTCGTTGGCACTGGCATATAACTCTTCAAACTCGTTACATGTAGCTTGAGTCGGTTCGTTACTTGTCTTACCAATATCTCCTTGAGTTGGTTCATTGTGTTCATTATTCGGAGGAATATAGCTAAGATCATTAATTAACGCTGTCATGTCACTCATCAGAGGCTGTCTTGTGTTATCTATTACTGGCGGTGGCATAGGTGGAGCCGGTTCACCGTGTTCCACCCATATTTTATAACGTGGGTCCCACCCTTCTCTCATAATGTGGTTTGAAAGGTTTTTGATGTGTACCCATAATATATTTCGACAAGACTTGCATGGACATCTTATTCTCCCGGCACTAGTCACTAACGACTTGCAATGATTGACGAATTTTTCAAGACCGAGAATAAATAATGGTTCATGACGCTGTAAAACTGTCCAAGTCTTATCATCGAATACCATAACTGCGTTTTAACGATACATTTAGTTATTATATGCAACTTAATTAAACACATTCAAACGAGGAATACCAGATGTTTTGTTCACCTAGTGCAACTATGGAAGGCAATCCTAACCCACTCTTTGAATAATTTGTCTCATATACGAATGCGTATAACCGATTTACTATTTAAGAAAATTTCGGCAGCATTTCCCCTCAACTCCCCAAATATGTGTTTAAAGACATATTCGTAGGAGTAAAGGAGAAACACTGTCGAAATCATCTCAAATAGTAATCCAATTATACGCATTCATATCCTAAATGAGACAAAACATTCAAAAAGCAGTCCCAAACGGGGGACTTTCCGAAATTAATTTCTAATAAATTAATTTCGGACGGGTTTTCTATAGGATGATTAATTTTAGACGGGGATTTTCCAAAATTAATCACTAAAATCCTAAAACTAATTATTATAAACTATAAACGGCTCATATCAACAAATAATAACTATAAACTAACAAAATAATATAAACGAGCACATGTCAACAAATAATAACTATAAACTATAAACTACATATCATTTCACTTTTTTAACATACATACCATTATTTTAACATACATACCATTTCACTTTTTAACATACATACCATTTCACTTTTTTAACATACATATCATTTCACTTTTTTAACATACATACCATTATTTTAACATACATATCATTTCACTTTTTTCACCAAATAATAACTATAAACTAACAAAATTTAAACAACTAATTATTATAATTATAAGCGAGCACATTTCAAGGCAATTGAACTAATAATAACTATAAACTAACAAAATTTAAACAATAAACATTCCCCAGCGACATGAATAAACATTCCCCAGCGACATGTCACCCGGGATACCAAAAGGAGAAAAAAAAATTATTACATACCTTGTCTAGCCTCCTCGTCGCCTACTGCCAAAAAAATAAATAAATAAATAAAAAAAAATAAAAAAAAAAAAATAACTTTCCAAGTTAACAACTTACAACAATAATAATCTGCAAAAATTATAACATACCTCGTTTTTGCTCCTCGTCGGTCCTCGTCGGCTACTGCCAAAAAAAAAAAAAAAAAAAAAAAAAAAAAAACTTCACTTTTTTAATTAACAACTTACAACAATAATAATCTGCAAAAATCATAATATAATTAACTAATTTAGTTGAATAACATTTAAAATTTGTAAAACAAACCGTGTAACGTGTGGTGGTGGTGATGGTGGATGCGTTGGTGGTGATGGTGGATGCGGTGGTGGTGATGGTTGATGATTGTTGGTGAATGGTGATGGTTTTTGCTGCAGAAATCGCCACAGAAATCGCCACAGGAAGGTTTTTTTTTTTTTTTTTCGTTTTCTGCAGTGAAGAAGATATCCAGATCTACTTTATGATAAGGTTTTTTCCCCGGCGACATGTCGCTGGGGAAAGGTATAGTTTTTGTCGTTTAGCGTAAATGGCGCGATAACGAAAATTTTGGTGGGTACGTATCCCCGGCGACATGTCGCCGGGGAAAACTATTTAATTTTTTTTATTATAATCCCCAGCAACATGTCGCCGGGGAAAACTGTTTTTTTTTTTTTTTTTTTTTTTTTTTTTTGGGTAAAATTTAATTACTTTATGTTGTTAACGACTTCAAAAGAATACGATTTTATCTTTTATTTTTATTATAATCCTAAATATTTTCCTTTCTTTTAATATAAACTCGGGAACAAAAAGTTACCATTCGGCATCTTTATATTCTTATATGAGAGTTAGATTTACAATCTAGTAACGGGCTAGAGGAACAAGAACATATTACATCAAAATGTTGCATGCAATATTTAATTGGATCAAGAAGCCAAACGATGCATAGTTGAATGTGTTTTATAAATCTATGATTCACCGAAGAATAATTATGGTTACACATTAGACGTTCAACATCCGAGTCGGTATGTTATGGTTACACATTAGACGTTCAACGGATGGGTCGGTATGTTATGCTTACACATTAGACGTTCAACGAATGAGTCGGTATGTTATGGTTACACATTAGACGTTCAACGGATGAGTCCGTATGTTAGGGTTACACATTAGACGTTCAACATCCGAGTCGGTATGTTATGGTTACACATTAGACGTTCAACGGATGAGTCGGTATGTTATGCTTACACATTAGACGTTCAACGGATGAGTCGGTATGTTATGGTTACACATTAAACGTTCAACGGATGAGTCGATATGTTATGGTTACACATTGGACGTTCAACGGATGAGTCGGTATGTTATGCTTACACATTAGACGTTCAACGAATGAGTCGGTATGTTATGGTTACACATTAGACGTTCAACGGATGAGTCGATATGTTATGGTTACACATTGGACGTTCAACAGATGAGTCAGTATGTTAGGGTTACACATTAGACGTTCAACGGATGAGTCGGTATGTTATGGTTACACATTAGACGTTCAACGGATGAGTCGGTATGTTATGGTTACACATTAGACGTTCAACGGATGAGTCCGTATGTTAGGGTTACACATTGGACGTTCAACGAATGAGTCGGTATGTTGTGGTTACACATTAGACGTTCAACGGATGAGTCGATATGTTATGGTTACACATTGGACGTTCAACGAATGAGTCGGTATGTTATGTTACACATTAGACGTTCAACGGATGAGTCGGTATGTTATGGTTACACATTAGACGTTCAACGGATGAGTCGGTATGTTATGTTACACATTAGACGTTCAACGGATGAGTCGGTATGTTATGGTTACACATTAGACGTTCAACGGATGAGTCTGTATGTTAGGGTTACACATTAGACGTTCAACGGATGAGTCCGTATGTTAGGGTTACACATTAGACGTTCAACATCCGAGTCGGTATGTTATGGTTACACATTAGACGTTCAACGGATGAGTCGGTATGTTATGGTTACACATTAGACGTTCAACGGATGAGTCGGTATGTTATGGTTACACATTGGACGTTCAACGAATGAGTCGGTATGTTATGGTTACACATTGAACGTTCAACGGATGAGTCGATATGTTATGGTTACACATTGGACGTTCAACGGATGAGTCGATATGTTATGGTTACAATTTAGACGTTCAACGAATGAGTCGGTATGTTATGGTATACATATTATTATTATTATTATTCTTATTCTTATTATTATTATTATTATTATTACCATTACTATTATTATTAATAAAGTCAAACGAAGTCAAACGGTATCCCCGGCGACATGTCGCTGGGGAAAAGTGCAAAATAAAATTTTAAAGTAATCAAAGTAACACTAAGTACATATTTTAAATAATCAAAAGAATCCCCGGCGACATGTCGCTGGGGAAACATGCAAAATAAAATTTTAAAGTAATAAAATTAACACTAATTACATATTTTAAATAATCAAATGAATCCCCGGCGACATGTCGCTGGGGAAAGGTAAGCGGGAAAAGTTCCCGCCACGTTGCACGATGAAATTTTCGGTCAAAATATATCAATGGTATCCCCGGCGACATGTCGCCGGGGAAAACCTCTCCATAATTTAGCTGACTTTTCTACGAGACTTTGTGCCACGTAGGATATATTTTTGTCGTTTAGTGATGATTCCCCAGCGACACTTGTCGCCGGGGAAAACGGCGATGGGGAAACTGGTAAATGTGGTAGTGTTCACATTCACCATTTGACCTGTCATAGTGACATAGTCGAACCATCTCACGTGTAAATTTAACTTCCAAGAGGTTTGTAATAACTATTATTTAAGAAGTTGGATTAGCTTAAAACAAGTTATAGCAACCTAAAGTTGGGGTCAGCGGTTGGGTATTTGAATAGTTGACAATTAAAACGATTTTGGTCTACTCCATAAAAGGCATTCAATGCTACTGGCATTCCATCCACTCCATAGTTAACAACGAGTGTAGAAACCCGCGCGATGCAGCGGGATTGGCTTCTAAGGACTTATTTTGTAGCGACACTTAAACTTCAGGGGCTTGTGAAACTTTGCATTTAATGTTCGGACTTACTTTGCAACGATACTTAAACCTCAGGGACTGTTTTTGCCAAGTTGTGAAACTTTGCATTTAATGTTTGGACTTAGTTTGCAGCGACACCTAAACCTGAGGGGCTATTCTTGCCAAGTCGCAAAACTTTGCAATAAATGCGGGGACACATGGCATGACCACATGCGATCCCCGCCTTTTAGTTAATAGATATAATTAAAACGACTTTGGTCTTCAAGAAAGGCATCCAACAAAAAAACCCAAAACTCACTCTCCCAACAAAAACAACCACGTCAACGATCCGTGTGATACTTTTCACAAACAACCCAAAACCGTTGAGATCAAATTCACCACAACCGTTGATTCATTTCATTTTTCCCTATAAATCACCTCCAAAAGTTTCACTCATTCTCATACACTCTTTCTTACTCTTCTCCTGGTGTCTGTCGATGAACATTGTTGGCAAGGAGGGCTTGTGGTGGTTTCTAGTCTTAAGCTTTACCCAAGATCATCATCTATTATTTCTGCTTTTGTTATTTGAGTCACATACTACAAAATATGTTTCTCTTTTTGTTAGAATAAGTGCTCTCGGAATATTAAGGTATCTCATTTTCATTTCAGTTTATCATTTACCATACTAGTATTTTTCGGCTTTTATGTTTTGTTTTCCCGCCAACTGTTATATATAATGCGTTATATATAATGCAGATTCTCATGTATGTAGGCTTTGTTCTTTGCATTTTTCACATCCTTATTCATTTATTTATTTTCATTTACTTCCCAACAACTACAAGTAGACTTTAGAGAGCTACTCTCTGATTGTGTGTTACCTTTTAGAAGGTTAAATGAGTTAAGTTGGTCTTATCCTACTTGCATTAAGTTTGGTTGGTGAAGGTGTTTACATTTTGTCTATAAAAGATAGCACAACCGTTTCACATACAACACCCCAAAACCCTACAAAAACAAACTCTTAAACTCAACCTCTTTTTGTTACACCTTCCAAGGTTCTTGTGGATGTAAAGGTTTAGTGGTGTTCTTGGTAAAATATTAAAGGGCTGGCCGGTTGAAGAAAGGTATGAGACGACGTTATTATTATGAAACTTAGTGTGGAAAGCGACCATGTCAAACCGTGAATTAGACTACCTTCATAAACATGGTTGGTCTTTAATTCTTAATCATTTTATATCATGTATTTCTATTAATTAATCTTAAAACAGTTAGTTAGTGCGTAGGGGATGTTTGGCTAAGGTTATATTATGGCTTTATGAGTTTTATTAGTTTATATGAGTCAAATAAGCTCGAATTAAGTGGTTGGTTTAGTTGATATAACTGGGCATACGAAACCCTATTTTGACCCATAACCTGACCCACACATCTTATGAGTTTGATTTCCTTATTATCATACATGTGGTGATTGAGGACTTGTTCTTGACTTTTTGTTCTGCAGAAACCATGAAATATTTAGATGACACCCCATATTGTGCTATTTTTAGTATATTACCCGCAAATTTCGCAGGTCTACTTAGTGCTATACAACTGTTGAAAATAAATCGTTCCTCTCTTTATATCTCTGTTTGCAGAATTTTTGTACATGTAAATTTTTGTTTTTAATTTGTGGTTGTTGTTTTGATTTTCATCAGGGACCCAACCAGAAATTTTCGGTTTGAGTTGTTCTCGTTTCGTTGCATACCTCATACACACCTCTGGAATGATAGAAAGGGTTGGGTGTTTGGGCAAATTTCCGCATCTGATAAGTTCGGGTTGCAAATTTCTCGTGCTTGTGAAGTTCGCGGTTATATTGTAGCTTATTATGGGGACAACTTTCTCGATGAATCGCAATCTGAAACTGAAACTATATCAAAAGATTGCTACATGGCGTTACTCTTCCGACCAGATCCACCTTATGTTCTAAAGGATGGCGATATTATTCCGCTGATTAAATCCATGCTTGCGGTACCCACCAAGGGATCCCTTATAGTCAAAGCTTACATGGAGGATGTTCATTCTGACAAAGTGATTATGAATGACTGTTTCAAGTTCAAGCCACTACTCAATGGTTTCACAAGCGACACTATTACTGGGAGTGAATGCTCTTTGGATCTAACAGCGAGTTGGAACTATCTAGCTCGATATCTTTGATATCTATTATGTTACAATATGACAAGACAATCTTTTGATGGGAAAGAGATCCTTGCATGTTCAAAGTGAACATGAGAAGCCATGTTGGTAAATGATAGCAACTAAAAAAGTGGGCAATTGATTTACTACCAAGGGGACCCCTAATTCGTTTATCTTGCTTCTAATTGATCAACATGCATCAGAAACTGAAAAGATTGTGTTGGAGCTTACGTAATAATAAACTAAACTAAGATAGACCGAGTTGAATTTTTCGTAGGATTGTGAGTGGAAGGTTGGTAAAAAGATAAAGAGTCTTTACTAAGTAAGATTAATAAACAAACTTGGTTTTGTGTCATTCAATAATCAGAAACTAACTTCAACTTTGGTTTGGTATCATTCAATAGTTAGAAATCTTTTTACATATGTAACGTCGTTAAAGTCTAAAACTTGTATTAACATTAAATTGTATGTTTGGTAAACTTATTATGCGTTTGTTATTAGTTTTACAAATTTTAATACAGTATGTGTTTAGTATTGAATTTTACAAGTTTTATAAATGTTTTGGTAACATTGTGATTTTTTTTTTACATAAAACCGGCTTGACCGGGCGGTGTGACAGTTTAGCCCTTAGATTCACTGCTGCACCTTCTTCCGGATGATAATAGTGTCAACAAAAACGAAGCAAAAGAAGATGATGATGTTGAGTTGAAGTCTAATGAATAGAACAGTTATACAGAAAATTTTAGTGGAGAGTTGTAAGTTGTAAGCATTTCAATGAAGCCAATGGCATTATGAAAAAGGAGTCTTGGTCCGTTTCTCTACCTTAAGATAATCAAAATTCTGGTTTTGATATAAAGTGTGTTTATTGTATATCTTTTATGCCGCACACAACCTGGTTGTGTCCTTGTTTTCTTTTTACTTAATCTTAATGATACTCCATTTGCAAATCTTTTGTTGCAACATGTTCTTTTTTAAGATAACTCTCTTTATTGGTATGAAGCTAGCTAGCCTGTTAACAAATGAGTTCCTAGGAGGGTAAAAGAGAGCCTCTTAACAAGGACAGTAAAAGGAATGTCCATGAGCGAGGTTTCCGGTGCATGTCACATATATTAAGATGTGTATTAACTATTAGTTCATTGACCCGTGAATTCACGGGATTAAATGAAAAACCGTGGAACAAATGAAATATATGTTATGCAATGTAAAGACATCTAACAGATAAATGATTGATTGTTGAGAATATGTGAGTATGTTAAATCGTAGTAATATAATAATGTAAGTACTGTATATTAAATATATGTATGAAACGAACATTTGCATGGTAAACATAGAATAAATTTTATGCATGCTACAAAAAGAATCAAATCATTCTGTATGTACTCATAATCGTGTGAAGTCTTTGTGACTTGATCATAGTATAGTCGCTACGAAATGGCATCTAGGTAGTTTGCATAATGTAACTATTAAGTACATCACCTTATTGAAAAGATTTTCCGGAGAGAGTTTCATAACAAAGGCAGTAATTTATCAAGAAATTTAGTTTATGGGTTAAACAGACATACATGGGCAACGACATGCAATCATTAACTTTGAAAGTATGTCTGTCTTCCTCATGTGAAATTTCAGTGACAGTATCGACGATGTTAATCGTTTTCAGTATATCAATGGCCTTTTTTGGTTGGCAGTTTATGTCATGTAAACCAACACACCAATTTTTTTTTGGTTAATCGTTTAAATGAAGCCAATGGCAATATAAAATAGGAACAGTGGCGTTAAGTTGTAGAATTTTTTTTTTTTTCTCCCCGTTTTTAGATTGGTTTTTCTTTTCTAGAAGAGTTGTGAATTTTAAAAATCCGTTTAGTTGGAATTTCTTTCCCATTTTATTAGAGAGAAAAAAAAATGGAGAATGGTGAATTGAGGTTTTCATTTTTTAGTTAAAATTTGGAAAACGAGAATCTCATTATTTTTTAAAACTGTTGAAAAAATGTGACTAAACGGAATTTCAGTTTATCCATTTTCCTAGATATTTTTCTACAATTAAACGTCAATTGGTTACATAATGAAACATGTTTAAAGAAGTTCTGGTCTGTTTCTCTGCCTTAAGATAATCACAATATAGGAGCAACGATGACATAACTACTGCCCTTTGAGTTTAAAAGTTGAGGAACATCATGGTAGGATCTTAATTTTAAAAACTTTTGGGTAGTTTTATTGTAAAAGTTTTATAAATCAACATGGCTCTGATAACCCTTGTTGTTCCCTTTAGATTGATGTAACCTATGATACCGAAGTTAAATCACTCTCAATAAAATCCAATCCAATATATGTTTAAATAGTTTAAAGCAAGAATACGTAAAGCAATTTAAACCAGATACACAACAAGTTTTCTCAATGTTTAAATTCTCATTAGGATGAAACAAAACACTTACTATGATTGTTTATCGAATAACAATCAAAATCAAATGACAAAGTATAGTGATCTCCTTACTATCTTAAACACAAACCAAAGTAAGTGTTTAAGTAAGAACTATGCTAACACACAGAATGAGTTCAGGGACTTAGTTATTGGAGGAGTAAACGTTCTCATATATGATAACACATAAATCGTACAAGATACATGCACTCAATTACAACGTTCTTTTTAATAGGCAATGTTCGAGGTGGACACGCGTAGGTGATCAAATACACAGATTTATTAATAGCAAAAGCTTTTGAAAAAAAACACAGATGATAAAATACACAAATCTATTAGAGCATAGGTACGGTGACGAGGGAGCTCGCCATTCCTACGTGGCTTGCTCGCCACCACACCACCTTCCCTCGCCACCCCGAGCAGCTCGTCGTCTACAAGGCGAGCTTGCCTTTCTGAATATAGCCGTTGGAAGTGGGGCCAATTTGATAAACAGGTATCAAAAAAATTTAAAACTAGCCGTTTGGCCCCTTTTTTAATCTCTCTTTTAAACACTATATATAACACATTCTAACACACTATTTTTCACATAATTACTTACCAAAAAACCAACACTCTCTCAATATCTTAACATTCCAAAAAAAAAAGTCTCAAAATCCAAAGGACAGGGTATTTTACCTCACTTCTAAACTCTAACCCACAACACTACGGGGGTTCTTCAAATCCCTCTACCCCATCGTCACAAAACTCTAATTCTTCCTCGCAATCGATTCCTCAATTTGATACGCAAATGACACCTGAGCAAATTTATCAACAACAACAATTTGCGTATCAAGGATTCTCAAATTTCCAAAACGAAAGAAATACAACACCACAAATTTTCAACTCACAATCATCACAACCATCACAGTTTCCTCAGTTTTAGCCACAACAATTCATTGTGTAGAAAACTAGAAGGGAGGGTTGAATAGTTTTATCGATTAAAAACTTCATTTTAAAGTATTTAGATCGACTTATGTTAATCTATTTGGATCGTGTGCTAGATATTGCTAGATAGACATATAACCAAACTATGCTACGAGATAAAGAGTAAAGAGAGACAAAACCACGACACAAGTATTTATAGTGGTTCGGCTATAAAGACTCCTTCCTTGCCCTAATCCACTCCCTGAGTACCCAACTCGAGAGTTTCTAAGCACTACACAATACAAGATCCTTTAAATTGGCGAAGAAGCCTTCACAACGTCGCTTACACTTTATCCGGTACAAAGCTAAATACCGAGTCCTTCACACAAGGTGGAACCAAACCTTTTCACAATGTCGCCTACACTTTATCTGGTACTAGGCTAGACACAAGGTTCCATTACAAAGGAGGAACCACTACCCAATCAACACAACAAACCAAGGGAGACAAACTCCCTACCACACCAATCGTTACAAACATACATCGATGCCCTATATCGAATGTACACAATTGGCACACCACGCCAATACCTTCAACACGACAAACTAATGGAGGGAGAGAAGAATTATCAACAAAATTCACTTCAGTGGTCTTGATGATGACGAAGCTTAGCAACTCATGACCTTGAGCTTGTACGTCTTCAAAAGGTTGTGATCTCTCCTTTAAGAGGAACCTAGAGAATCACACAAAGAGTAAAACTATATAGAAAGATCCTTTGGATATGAGGTTAGAGAGGTTAGAATATAGAGAGAAGATATGTATGAAAGGGGTTGAGAGCAAGAGAGAAACGACTTACTATTTATAGACAAAATTGTCTAATGTTCACCCGGTTCCGGCGGATCCCTTACCCAAGGGATCCGGCCAGTGTAATCCAAGGTATCCGGCATACTGAGTAAACCAGTCTGGATATTGGGTTACAAACCGGGTTATGGGTTATGGGTATTGAACCATGGGTCATGGACTTTGGGTCATGGGTACCTAACAAGATGTAGTTTATATAGTCAATAGGTCATTGACCTTGGTTCATGGGTCATGAACTTTGGGTCATAGATCATGGATATTACCCAACATGATCTCATGCATGATGTCATGCAATGGATCAAGGGTTATGGATCAAGCTCTATGGGTATGGGTTATGCACTTGGTTTTTACCTAACATTTTCATATTACAAAATATATTAAACATGTATACTTTTTTATAAAATATAAATAACCAAAGTTACTTGTAAGTTTTTTATGAAAGTGATTTTGGTTTTATAAAACTTATTTAACTAAACATGTTTTAATGGTTTTATATGTTTAGTGTAATGTGTTAGTAAACTATTGGCTCAAAGCTTTACGTATTTTATTTATTTCGTTAAAATGATTTTACGATTGTTATCAACAAAACATTAGAAGATCGTAAAATATAAATAAACCTTTTTATGGTTTATTTGTAGTAACAATCTCCCCTTTTTTGTTGCTGACAAAACATAAAATAATTTTAAGTAAAAAATAAATTTCGTAAGATTTTGAATTTGAGTTTTTATTCTTTTCTCCCTTTTTTTGTCGAAACAAAAAGAGTGTCGAAAAGTAACTAACAAAAAGTAGAAGAGTTTTTAGAAAAATGTAAAGATAAAAATCCTAAAAACCTAAGTTGTGCCTAGGACTAGAAAAAACACCATTTGTGCTTGCATTCCAACGTTAGGGACGGTTAGATTTGTTAACTTCATTAAGACGCTCAAGAAGTTGGTAGAACATGAAACGTACTTCATCACGTAGTTCATAAACTAGACCTTGGACATGTTGACAATGATAGCAATCATCATCATGACTCGGAGGTTGAAATGGAGGAGGTAAGGATGGACATAGTTGAGATATTTGTTGAGGCAAGTTTGATGAAGAAGGTGGTGGATCCACAAAGGAAGAATGTGGAGGCATATGTGTTGGTGGAGGTGTAAAAGAAGGGTCAACATCCATTTGATCCAGTTGTTGAGGTTGGAATTAACTCATAATCCAAAATGGACCATTTAAGGGTGAAGGAGAGAAAGACACGGGTGCTAGTGATGTTTCAACACCAATGTTGTGGAAGGAAGGTTATTGATTCACCATTTTCTTAATGGATGAGAGTGTGGGCAATGGTGGTGGATGAGAAGGCTAAGGTGGAAAGTCTTCCAATGAATAAAGGTGAGGAGATGATTGAGGTGTGGTGAAAGTAAGAGCTCTAGGTTCAAGAGGTGATAGTTTTGATGATTGAGTGGAAGTTGGAGTGTTTGGTAATGTAGGTTTGGTGGAACCAAGTTGTTGTGATGTTGATTTAATGGGAGGATCTGTTTGAAGAGGTTCTCTAGTGGTTTGTGATTTGGTGGGTGATGACTCGGTTGATGAGATTTCATAAACAACATGAGCGGTTTTTCTTGGAGGGCTTTTGGTGGATGATCTTGCACTTGGTGCTTTAGTCATGGTGAACAAGAGGAAGTTTTCCTACTGAGAAAGAGTGTTTGGGAGATGATTTGGAATCACAAACACAAGTGGTTTATAAAGGGAAGAATTAGGCAAGGAAATTAAAGCCTAAACCACTAAAATCCTTTAAATTGCAATATTTTGCACGCATAAAAGTCAACTATAGTTTTACTCTGTCCTAGGAAGTCATTAAAGACAATGTGGAGTGTTCAAGTGAACAAAGATGGGTTGAAATGATTATCTTAAAAGATAATTCAGCTACTGTTTGCCCGATTCTACCGTTTCCCTCTCAAGAGGGATCCGGCTAGCTTTAAGCCAGGGATTCGGCTGACAGATAAAGTAAAAAGGAGATGATTGGGTTCTAGCAAGGTCTAGTACCTACATATCCTAAGATACTCAGTCCATTAAGATGTCTTAAATAGTAAAAGACTTAAATAGCCAAGACTAATGAGTGATTTTTGTCAATGATGACTTTTATGAAGAAAATAGAGTTTAGAGAGACCAATGAGTGGTCATGGATGACACTAAGTGGTTTGAAGGAAGGTATATGACTATAGAGACGAGAGAGTGCTCAAAGGAAAATTTAGAAAATTCCTTAAAAATTTTAAAAAATGAAAAACTAGATTGTAGAGCATTTTAAGGTAAAAATGAGTAAAATCAATTTGTTAAAAATGAGAAAAATATGAGAATGCCAAGTTTAAGTGGGGGGATATTTGATAACATCAAATAATTGTTTTATAGAGATTAGTACTATGTTTAAACATGACTATATATAAGTTACATACTTATGGGGAAATCTTACCTGCTTTTCCAAGCAGGAAAGTTACCTGCTTTCTTTTGTAAAAAGAAAGGGGAAACATGTACATATAAGATAATGTAGGGACTTAATTGTATATGTTTTAACTTTTTTACAAAGCAACGCAGACAATTGCATGCTTTGTTGAAGCAGGTAATATTTTCCCCATAATTATATACATAATATTTACTATCTTTTATAAACGTGACAAGAAGACGAAATAATAAAATATTATTATTTTATTATCCCCACTACAAGAAAAAAAACATATTTTATTTAATTACTCTATTTTAGTTATAAAATGAGATTGAGAACCTCTCATGTTCAATTGAACATGATAGGTAATGTTGTGCTTGTTGTAATTGTACATTTGAATTAAAATAAAATAAAGGCTTTGCAATAATGGTAATTTACAAACACAACATTACCTATCATGTTCAAATAAACATGACAGAATCTCAATCCTATAAAATGACTATTATATTTATACTTGTATTAAAACGTATTAACGCCTATAATGTGAATATCTTCTCTATTAATTTGGGGCTGCCGGATAAATTGCCGAAACATATTGATTGGTGCTAAACAGTCAAGTTTAATTACACAAGCTAACCACTTGTGAATGGTCAACCGTAACAAACTTAAAACAGCTCAAACACTAATGCAATTAAGATCAGAGGAATATAATGGATTCCTGGGTCGTTAAGTCCCACGGAGGATGAATTGGTGTATAAACACTTGATCAAATGATAGAATGATCACTAAAGATAGTGATCAATAAGGTTTTGAATGGATAATTACCTAAAGAAAATATTAACAAATTACAGCGACTTAAATGCAAATTAAAAGAAATAAAAGATAAAATATATTAAATAAACGCTATCACTATTTTTTAAAATGATGAACGTTTAAAACCTAAAACGTACGTTTAAATAAAATTACGTAAACGTACAAAATAAAACATGAGTTTTAAAGAAATAAAAGGTCTACAAATATGAAAATGATATTTTTACAATTCTAATAATAAAAGAAAATTATTAGAAAAAGAAAATTATTTTTTATAACTATTTATTTAATTATTATTAATTAAAAACTATTTATTAAGTATTTAAAATGCACTAAAATATAAGAAAATACTAAATTAACCTAGAAAAATGAAATTATAACTTAGAAAAATCTAAAATATGATAAAACTTATTTTAAAACTGAAAATATATTTTTTAGACTTTTTATGTATTTATTATTAATTTAAAACTATTTAAAACTAATTAAAATGCTAAAAAATACTATTTAAACCAAGAAAATTATGGAAAAATACTTTTTTTGACTTTTGTATTTATCTTAATCTAGGAAAATTAAAAACATATTTTTTTAAGCTTTTTCTGATTTATTTGTATTAAAAGCTAATTAAAATTACTTAAAAACTGTTTTAAATTAAGAAAAATAGCAAACTGTTATGGAAAATTATGAAAATTTCAGGAAAAGTCTATTTTAATCTACTGAATCTAAGAAAAATAGAAAAACATGGGCTTGTGTGTAAGAAAATGAGACTGCAGTTGTAACTGCTTATAAATAAGTACTTTTAATAAGCCAAAAGCTACAACAAGCTACCAACTTGATACAGAAGCTATGAAATGCTAAAAGTGTCAAAATGAAACAAGAAACAACTTATTTTAACCTCTGAAATACAAGCTTAAACAGATTTGATTATTTGAGTACTTATGCTAAAAACAGGTTTGACCCACCACTTTGAGATTAAGCACAGACTACCAAATAAGCTAAAACTTAAAACCAAAGATTGGAACCTAAACAAGACCTGGTTGGCTACCTAGAAACCAAAGATGAGATCCAGATAAGCTAAAATGAGCTTGTGAGAAGCTTTTTCAAAACCTGAAAAACCACTGAGTCAAGATTCAGTGTATGCTGATTGATATGGGACCAACTAATAAGCACTTGCAGGCTTATCAAATAAGCTGCAAATTGAAATTTTAAGCTTGGAACTTAAAGAGGACCAGGTTAGCTGTCCAAAGAACTAAAAATCACAGGATGAAACCAACTAATAAGCAATTTATGAGCTTATCAAATTGGACCTACTCACTATGCACAAGGCATCATTTTGACTTTTTGATTAAACTGAAGTTTGACTTATATGAACTACTAAGGACTGATTAAGTTATGTTAAGGTTAAATAAGAGTGATTTGATCAATGGTAACAGCTTATGAGCATGAAAACAAGATCTTGAAACATGAAAATCCAACAGACAAGAAATAAGAGGAGATCAAAAAGAGTTTTGACTTTTTACCACATGACCACTGATTTTTCTTGTTTCTTTGATTTACTTAGACCTACTGTGACATGAAACAACAGCAAACAACAACACAACTGGCCTTCAATACAGTTAATCAGGCAAATCCAAACAGTACTTTAAGAAACTGTTTTGATGATTTTCAAAGCTAAACTCAAATTGAAACCATGAAACTGATTCAGAACCTTGTGTTATCATATAGTAAAACTAAAGAAACATAAATTAACAGCAATAACAACATGAGACCAAGAAATGACAGTTATGCTTATAAGACTGTGAAAATGAGAATTTTGATAACTACAATTTGAAAAGAACAAGTTACTGATTTTAATACTTAATTATGCATAACTATGACTAATAAATATACAAACACAAAGATTTGAGCTAATGACTGTCTTGAACAGTAAAAGGCCAAATTGGATCAAAAGAGCTTACAAGTGATTTCAAGTGAAAGATAAGAACCAAGGACTGAGAACATATCCTATAGCTTCCCAAGAAGCACTAAACCAATAAGCAATCCAAATTCAGCTCTGCTTCAGTCTTTAATCTTCACTTCCATTGATTTTTGAATTTAAAGCTATTTTTGAGTATTTTTGTGAATTTCTGGTTTTGGCTACTAAACTGCTTTTTAAAGTATCTAATAGCTTTATCAAGCTATATAGGAGCTTATATGAACCTATTCAGTCCTTAATAACAACCATAAACAACATTTGATCACTAATGAGATTTTTGAACTTTAAAAATGCACAAACTAAAATTGTAATTTGAACACTGGATTTTATTACTGAAAAAGGTTCAAAACACACTAAGATTACTTACAAAGGTAATTGAAAGCTTTAAAATACACTTGAAACTTAAAATTAACTAAAACGACATTAAGAAATTAAAATTACTCTAGATACTTTGATACATTGCTTCAAACTTGTATTTATCGACCTCATTTGACCTTGTCGACATCTCTGAGCCAATCCCACCACTTTCTAGCCATTTGATTAAACCAGATCACCATTATTGCCATTTGTCAATTTTGGCGCCATTTTTCAATTGAGCAGGTTCTTTGCATTAATTGGGTTTGGTTGTATGTAGAGGTGGAGGGGGGAGGTGGAAAGGTGTTATAGATGAGGTGGAGGAAAATCAAGTGGTTAAAACCACTGGTTTTGGCTCAAACAGCTGTGGGAGAGACGGGTGAACAGTGCGCGGTTTTTTTGAATTTAAAAATTGGGCCGGGTTATGGATTTGGGCCTGGGTTTGGATTAATATTGGATCCGGCTTGGTTTGTAGCTTTAATAATCACAAGGACCAAATATGTAATTCTGCCAAAGTTAAGGGTTGAACCTGCCAATCATCCAAAGTTTATACAAGGACCAAACCTGCCATAAATGAATAGTACAAGGACCAAGGTTGATTATTTTCCATTTTTAAAATGTCCAGGGACCATTTTTGACAATTTTTAAACTCCAGGGACCAAACTTGTAATTTCTCTCTAAACTTATCATAAAGGACCAATTTTGTCATTTATTAATAATACAAGGGTGATGTTTGAATAATTTCTATTTTTGAACACCCAGGGACTATTTTTGACATTTTTGTAAAGTTGAGGGACTAAAGTTGTAAATTGTGATTTTTGAATTTAAAGGGTTTGTTTTGACAGCTTTTGAATCTCACGGACCTTAAATGATATTTTACAAGTTTTTAAATTACCAGGGACTAGTTTTGACAAATTTTTAAACTTGGGGGACTAAAACTGCCAATTATGCAAACTTGATACGTTTTTCATCAGATTTTGATGTTTTTGCATTTAAAACATATAAAACACTTGTTTGTGATATTTTCATCATTTTGATGCGTTTCTGAGTGTTTTCAGATGTTTTTGGCATTTTAACAGTACAAAAATGATGAGTATTTAGACACTCATCAATCCCCCACACTAAGATATTGCTAGTCCCTAGCAATGATTTATGAAAAGTTAATGGATTTTATCTCTTTACCAAAAGCCATTACTTCTGGAGTAGCCAATTGTTTTGATTCAAGTAAGAACCTTGGCACAACGATAACCAAATGATTTTGAGCAAATCATAAGCTGTGAACGGATTTGATTTGTCTTTACCAGAAGCCGTTTGCTTCTGGACTAGCCAACTCTTAGATAAATTATCAATATTATCTTTGGTGAGCCGATTACCAATTATGGATTTTCAACTGCCTTTACCACAAGCCATAACCTTGCGGGCTAGCCAACTTTTCACTAGTTTAAAGATATGGTGAGCTGAACACCATACAATTTTGGGCAAATTGCAAGCCATAAACGGATTTGAGATATCTTTACCAAGAGCCGTTTGCTCCTGGATTAGCCAATCCTTATGTGGGTTAGACATGGCGGACTGATTACCATTTGCTGAGTAAGTGAAAAACACTTACTCCAAAAAAAAAAAAAAATTGGCCAAAAACGGGGGAATTGGGTTGAATAATTACATGATAAAATTCGTGAGAATTCCCCCCCACACTTAGAAATGAATATTGCCCTCAATATTCAAAGTACCGGCGGTTATGCCGAAACACAGAACATAAAAGGGAAATATTACGGCCATTATTTTGTTTTTGATATATACACATTTTTTATTTTATTTTATTTATTTTTTTTTTTTTACAGGTTTTTATATACAACAGCGTGGGGCAACTCCCCCACACTAGGGTGGTAGAAAAGGGGTAAGAAGATAGAAACATGGGTGAAAACCCATATGGTGTGTGCTACTATTTTTCATTCCCGAGTCACTAGCTTGACTCGATCCCCGCATTCATTGGTTCATGGGGAATGTTTGTAGATCCGGGACAATCACGGGTGGAATGTCCTCTCCAAAGTAGTGCTTTAATCGATGACCATTTAGTTTAAAATTTGGACCATCAGGCTGAGATAACTCAATGGTGCCATAAGGATAAACCTTAGTGATAGTAAATGGACCAGACCAACGGGACTTAAGCTTTCCCGAGAAAATCTTCAATCTAGAATTGAAAAGAAGGACTCGATCACCAACGTTGAAAACGCGGTTCTTGATTTTAGAGTCATGAATCTTCTTTGTCTTTTGTTTATAGATCAAAGAGTTCTCATAAGCTTGATCACGGAGTTCATTTAGTTCATTCATTTGAACTTTTCTGTGATCACCAGCTGTCTGTATATCGAAGTTTGCATGTTTTAAGGCCCAGTAAGCCTTGTGCTCTAGTTCAATCGGAAGATGACATGCCTTTCCGTACACTAGCTTGTAAGGAGTACACCCAATTGGTGTTTTGTAAGCTGTACGAAAGGCCCATAGTGCGTCATCTAACTTATCCGACCAGGATGCACGATTTTCGCCTACAGTCCTTTCAAGGATTCTTTTAATACCACGGTTTGAAACTTCCACCTGCCCACTTGTTTGGGGGTGGTATGCAGTGGATAGACGGTGGGTAACACCATACTTTTGCATGACACGATCAAATTGGTCATTACAAAAATGTGTACCACGATCACTGATTATAGCACGAGGAGTTCCAAACCTGGCAAAAAGAGATTTCAAAAATTTCACAACAACTCGGGCATCATTTGTAGGTAAAGCTTTTGCTTCAACCTATTTTGACAAATAGTCAACAGCCACGAGTATGTATTTGTTACCTCGAGAAGATGGAAACGGCCCCATAAAGTCAATACCCCAGATGTCAAATATCTCACAAACTTGAATGGCATTTTGTGGCATTTCATTTCTTTGAGAGATATTTCCATGACGTTGACAAGCGTCACAGGCTTTGACAAAATCGTGGGCATCCTTATAGATTGTGGGCCAATAAAACCCGGAATCAAACACCTTTTTGGCGGTGTAGTTTGGACTATGATGGCCCCCGGTGGGTCCAGCATGGCAAGCTTTGAGAATGTCAAGAGCTTCTTGTCCATTAACACACCGTCGGATGACTTGATCCGCACAGATCTTGAATAAGAAGGGGTCGTCCCAGAAGTAATGTTTAACATCCTTGAAGAATTTGTTCTTCTGCTGGGTTGACATCCCTTTCACAATGAAGTTACCCGCATGGTAATTTGCAAAGTCAGCAAACCATGGGGTAGAAGAGTTTCCACGAAAAGAAACCGCATTGAGTGTCTCGAGAGGAAATGTTTCATTTATTTCCTTTTTCTCGAAAACATCTTGGTGAGGGTTTTCTAATCTGGACAGATGATCAGCAGCCAGGTTCTCAGCTCCTTTTTTATCACGTATGATGATATCAAATTCTTGGAGAAGGAGAACCCAACGGAGCAATCTCGGCTTTGCATCTTGTTTTGCAAAGAGATATTTGAGAGCCGAGTGATCCGTATACACTACACATTTGGTCAAGATTAAGTATGGCCGAAACTTCTCAAATGCATACACCACGGCTAATAGCTCTTTTTCTGTGGTGGTGTAATGAGTTTGAGCTTCAGTCATAGTCTTACTTGCGTAGTGGATAGGCTGAAAATGCTTAGCTCTACGTTGCCCTAAGACTGCACCGATAGCAAAATCACTTGCATCGCACATGAGCTCAAAAGGCAAGTCCCAGTCGGGAGCAACGAGAATGGGTGCTTCAGTAAGCTTTTTCTTCAATGTTTCAAAAGCTATGATGCACTCGGGTGAGAAGATAAAAGGAGCATCCTTTTCAAGAAGATGGGTCATTGGCCGGGCGATTTTAGAGAAATCTTGTATAAATCTACGATAGAAACCGGCATGACCTAAAAAACTCCTAATACCTTTAACAGTAGTAGGGTGAGGTAATTTAGCAATAACATCTACTTTTGCTCTATCTACCTCAATCCCATTTTTTGAAATCTTATGGCCAAGGACTATGCCTTCTTTGACCATAAAGTGGCTTTTCTCCCAGTTTAGACAAAGATTGGTGTCTTCACACCGTTTGAGCATTTTATCTAGATGGGAGAGACATGTTTGAAATGAGTCCCCAATGACCGAGAAATCATCCATAAACACCTCCATTGTTTCCCCGATCATGTCGTGGAAAATGGCCATCATACATCGTTGGAATGTGCCAGGAGCATTACATAAGCCAAAAGGCATACGTCTGTAGGCAAAAGTTCCGTATGGGCAGGTGAATGTGGTTTTATCTTGATCCTTTGGATCAATGGGGATCTGAAAGTAACCTGAGAAACCATCAAGGAAACAATAGTATTCATTCCCTGCTAATCTCTCAAGCATCTGGTCCATAAAGGGTAGAGGAAAATGGTCTTTACGGGTGGCGTCATTCAACTTACGATAGTCAATGCAAACACGCCATCCCGTAACCAATCGAGTTGGAATTAACTCGTTATCTTCATTTGTGACAACAGTTATGCCACCCTTTTTCGGAACACAATGAATTGGGCTGACCCAAGGACTATCTGAGATAGGGTAAATCAATCCTGCATCAAGAAGTTTAATAACCTCTTGTTTGATAACATCATGGATTTTTGGATTTACTCTTCTCTGATGTTGAACTGCTGGCTTGAAGTCATCCTCCATCAAGATTTTGTGAGTACAAAATTCAGGGTTGATACCCTTAATGTCGGAGAGTTTCCAAGCAATTGCTTGCTTGTGTGACTTCAAGATTTTTATGAGAGCAGCTTTTTCATCTTTACTCAAATCTCTAGCAATAATGACTGATAATTTATCATCACCTTCAAGAAATGCATACTCGAGATGAGGTGGTAAGTCCTTAAGCTCAACCTCAGGAAATTCTTCAGTTTTCTCAACTGATTTGATTTCCTTGTTATGAAGTTCGACAGGAGGGAGTGAAGGAGAAATGTCATGATTTAACAACTTCTCAAGAAGAATATCTCCCTCCAGATTAATCTCATTTTGATTAATCTCATCAGGAATTGAATCACCAGTGTGAGGGGCTGATGATGGATCATCATTAAGCAACTTCTCAATGAGAAGTATGTCCCCCTCAATGTCAATTGGAGCGTGATCAATTTCCCATGGAACAGAATCACTAGCCAAGTATGCTTCAATCTCTTCCAAGATGAAGTTGCTTCCCTCAAACGGAGTGAGAGAAGGAGTATAATTGGCTATGATAGGTTGAGAAGATGAAGTGGGATCCCCACTCACAGAATTATGAGAATAACCAAGAACTTCTTGAGAGTACTCTTCTGAAGCAACATCAATGATATCTATTCAGTTAACCGATTCAGAATCATAATTTGCGGAGTACCTCGAAGTTTGATCAAGGTTAAAAGTGACAGCTTCATTACCAACACGTAATGTGATTTCTTGCTCAAATACATCAATGAGAGCATGGCCCGTTCTCAGGAATCCTCGACCAACAATGAGAGGAACCCGATGATCGACATCAAAATCAACAACCACGAAGTCAGCTGGAAAATGGAACTTTCCTACTTTCACAAATACGTCCTCAGCAATGCCAAGAGAACGGGATATTGTACAATCTGCAAGCTCGAGAGTCATGCATGTAGGAGTAAGTGCCAGAAGAGAAAGTTTCTTCCAAACTGAATAAGGCATAAGGTTTATGCTTGCACCAAGATCTGCTAGGGCAAAGCATTCAACCATTCCTGGAAATACACAAGGTAGGAGAAATTTTCCAGGATCTCCAAGCTTTTCTGGAAGCTTCTTCAGGATAACTACAGAGCAGTTCTCATTAAGAGGAGTTTTAGCCATTTCAAACAGCTTTTCCTTATTGCTTAACATGTGTTTGAGAGTTGATGCAAACTTGGGCATCAGCATGATAGCATCCGCAAAGCTTATGTCAAAATGTAACTCTTGGAAAATTTGGAAAAATTTGTCCATTTGATGACTAGCTTTTTCACGGAGCTTTTGCTCATTCAAACGTGATGGGTAAGGAATAGAAGATTTGGATTTGGTATTTTCAATGGGAGCTACAGGTGGTTCAAAAACAACTCCTGGATTAGACTTGCGTTTCTGGACAACTTGAGGCTGGACATTGTTGGTTCCTCCATTATTAACAGGAAGTTCCTTATCCTTTGTCCCCTTGGTAACTTGACTCATTTCTCCTAGTGGAGGAGGCATTGGAGTCGAAGGTCCATTGTGTGTCCTAGGTTCATTTTCCACTACCTTTGGGAGAGAAGAAGAAGAAGAGGTAGTAGGAACAGCAGGTCCATCATATGAAACACCACTTCTGGTTGTGATCGCCTTAGCATCGCCCCTCGGGTTAGCGATCGTGTTGCTCGGAAGTTTTCTTGAGCCCGAGGGTTGATCATTTAAAGACTTCTTGAGATCAGCAATCTGACTGACCAACAACCTGTTCATTTCATCTTGGGATTTCATGAACTGCTTCAATAACTCATCAGATGATGGTACTGGAGGATGTGGAGGGAAATTCTGAGGTCGGATGTTTTGATTAGGACCTTGTTGTTGAAAATTCCCTTGATTAGGATTCACATTCCCATGAAATTGATTCCCTCGATTGAAATTGTTTTGATGAAGGTTCCCTTGTTGTTGGAAACCTTGATTGGGTCCAGGATAGAAATTACCTTGGTTTTGATAACCTTGGTTCATTCTAGGTTGATTCTGATTCCGGTTAGAATTCTGGTTAAAACCGGGTGGTGCCTGATAAGTGTTAGCATGGTAGTTTGGTTCATTCTAAGGACGGTATTGATTACCTCCCTGATGTGAAGTACCGGCTATAACATTTGCTTCAAACGGACTACCATCAGTGGCAGTACAGTTGTAGTATGCATGAGGACCACCACAAGTAACACAAACTTCAACTTTCTTCACTTCACCATGTGATGGTGTTTGAGTGAAAGTGACTTTCTTTTGGTTAGCAAGAACCAAAGCCTGAACAATATCTGTGAGTTTATCAATCTTAGCATCGGTGCTAGATGTACTCACAGGAGATGAAGTAGAAGGTCCAGCATTAGACTGAGTCTGATATGTCTTTGTGCGGAAAGAGCGGACCTGGGACTTGTTTTCAATGATTTGTAAGGCTTCTTTTGTGGTTTTGCTAAGGAAATTACCTCCCGCGGAGGCATTCAAAGAGTCTTGGTCAGCTTGTCTCAGACCATTGTAGAAAGTATCCATTTGCATTAACTCGGTAAAACCATGATGCGGACACTTACGGAGCAATTCTTTGTAACGATCCCATGCCTCCCCGAATGATTCATCAAATCTCTGAGAAAATTTCATTATCTCATTCTTAAGACTTGTAGTTCGGGATGGAGGATAGAATTCGTTAACGAACTTGGTAACTAGATCTTCCCATGTCTCAATGGAACGAGGGGGTTGTTTCTCAAGCCAATTCCGGGCTTGTCCCTCTAGAGAAAATGGGAACAGAAGAAGCTTGATAGCTTCATGTGGGACATTCTTGTACTTGATGGTAGATGTTATCTTGTTAAACCATCGAATGTGTGCATGAGGATCATCCCGCTCAAAACCATAGAATTGGCTTTGGGTTACCAGATTAAGTAACCCGGTTTTGAGCTCAAAAGTATCAGCCACAATGGCTGGGACAACAATGGCATCTCCGTAACCCTCGATGGGTGCTTGGAGAAGCTCATTCATGGGTTTGTCTTCTGCCATTTCGACAGGTGGTGGTGGTGGTAGACGTTCCTCAGTCACGGCTGAAGGAGTTGAACGTCCTCTACATCTACGAGGAATCTTTCCAAGTTCTGAAAGTGTACTTGTAGAACTGGAAGAACGAGTGCGCATGCACTAAGTATAAAAATCAATTTTCAAAACAAATGCGAGGCAAAACGACAAGTGAACTTAACCAATAATCCCAAATGAAATGGCTTCTTTGAAAAAGGTACACCAAATCACAAGTGACACAAATGCAAGTTTTAAATCTGATGTTCGGGAACTTATTATGGTCACACCCCCAGTTAGTAGGTGTACTGCCTTGATTTGCGGTGGTTGATTTTTATGTATTTATTAAGTACCACTGAAAAGACGTAGGTAATGATTTGTGCAAAGGGGTTTAAAACTTTTTGACAATATTTTTGGTATCGTCTCGTTTAACCAAATCGTATCTCTTTAAGAATCACCTTAAAAGAAACACAAGATAGAAAACGTTACGATTGTTTTGTTGTTTTATATTGTTTTTGGGTTTTTAACACTTTAGGAAAAGTGTTAATGAACTTTTTGATTTATATTTAACTTTACAGAAAACTTTTTACAAACTGTGGTATATGTGCAAGTACGGGTCTGAAAATGCTTAGAACACGCTTACAGCCTCCCCGGCAGCGGCGCCAAAATTTGATTGGTGCTAAACAGTCAAGTTTAATTACACAAGCTAACCACTTGTGAATGGTCAACCGTAACAAACTTAAAACAGCTCAAACACTAATGCAATTAAGATCAGAGGAATATAATGGATTCCTGGGTCGTTAAGTCCCACGGAGGATGAATTGGTGTATAAACACTTGATCAGATGATAGAATGATCACTAAGGATAGTGATCAGTAAGGTTTTGAATGGATAATTACCTAAAGAAAAGATTAACAAATTACAGCGACTTAAATGCAAATTAAAAGAAATAAAAGATAAAATATATTAAATAAACGCTATCACTATTTTTAAAATGATGAACGTTTAAAACCTAAAACGTACGTTTAAATAAAATTACGTAAACGTACAAAATAAAACATGAGTTTTAAAGAAATAAAAGGCCTACAAATATGAAAATGATATTTTTACAATTCTAATAATAAAAGAAAATTATTAGAAAAAGAAAATTATTTTTTATAACTATTTATTTAATTATTATTAATTAAAAACTATTTATTAAGTATTTAAAATGCACTAAAATATAAGAAAATACTAAATTAACCTAGAAAAATGAAATTATAACTTAGAAAAATCTAAAATATGATAAAACTTATTTTAAAACTGAATATATATTTTTTAGACTTTTTATGTATTTATTATTAATTTAAAACTATTTAAAACTAATTAAAATGCTAAAAAATACCATTTAAACCAAGAAAATTATGGAAAAATACTTTTTATGACTTTTGTATTTATCTTAATCTAGGAAAATTGAAAACATATTTTTTTAAGCTTTTTCTTATTTATTTGTATTAAAAGCTAATTAAAATTACTTAAAAACTGTTTTAAATTAAGAAAAATAGCAAACTGTTATGGAAAATTATGAAAATTTCAGGAAAAGTCTATTTTAATCTACTGAATCTAAGAAAAATAGAAAAACATGGGCTTGTGTGTAAGAAAATGAGACTGCAGTTGTAACTGCTTATAAATAAGTACTTTTAATAAGCCAAAAGCTACAACAAGCTACCAACTTGATACATAAGCTATGAAATGCTAAAAGTGTCAAAATGAAACAAGAAACAACTTATTTTAACCTCTGGAATACAAGCTTAAACAGATTTGATTATTTGAGTACTTATGCTAAAAACAGGTTTGACCCACCACTTTGAGCTTAAGCACAAACTACCAAATAAGCTAAAACTTAAAACCAAAGATTGGAACCTAAACAAGACCTGGTTGGCTACCTAGAAACCAAAGATGAGATCCAGATAAGCTAAAATGAGCTTGTGAGAAGCTTTTTCAAAACCTGAAAAACAAATGAGTCAAGATTCAGTGTATGCTGATTGATATGGGACCAACTAATAAGCACTTGCAGGCTTATCAAATAAGCTGCAAATTGAAATTTTAAGCTTGGAACTTAAAGAGGACCAGGTTAGCTGTCCAAAGAACTAAAAATCACAGGATGAAACCAACTAATAAGCAATTTATGAGCTTATCAAATTGGACCTACTCACTATGCACAGGGCATCATTTTGACTTTTTGATTAAACTGAAGTTTGACTTATATGAACTTGTGATCAATACTAAGGACTGATTAAGTTATGTTAAGGTTAAATAAGAGTGATTTGATCAATGGTAACAACTTATGAGCATGAAAACAAGATCTTGAAACATGAAAATCCAATAGACAAGAAATAAGAGGAGATCAAAAAGAGTTTTGACTTTTTACCACATGACCACTGATTTTTCTTGTTTCTTTGATTTACTTAGACCTACTGTGACATGAAACAACAGCAAACAACAACACAACTGGCCTTCAATACAGTTAATCAGGCAAATCCAAACAGTACTTTAAGAAACTGTTTTGATGATTTTCAAAGCTAAACTCAAATTGAAACCATGAAATTGATTCAGAACCTTGTGTTATCATATAGTAAAACTAAAGAAACATAAATTAACAGCAATAACAACATGAGACCAAGAAATGACATTTATGCTTATAAGACTGTGAAAATGAGAATTTTGATAACTACAATTTGAAAAGAACAAGTTACTGATTTTAATACTTAATTATGCATAACTATGACTAATAAATATACAAACACAAAGATTTGAGCTAATGACTGTCTTGAACAGTAAAAGGCCAAATTGGATCAAAAGAGCTTACAAGTGATTTCAAGTGAAAGATAAGAACCAAGGACTGAGAACATATCCTATAGCTTCCCAAGAAGCACTAAACCAATAAGCAATCCAAATTCAGCTCTGCTTCAGTCTTTAATCTTCACTTCCATTGATTTTTGAATTTAAAGCTATTTTTGAGTATTTTTGTGAATTTCTGGTTTTGGCTACTAAACTGCTTTTTAAAGTATCTAATAGCTTTAATAAGCTATATAGGAGCTTATATGAACCTATTCAGTCCTTAATAACAACCATAAACAACATTTGATCACTAATGAGATTTTTGAACTTTAAAAATGCACAAACTAAAATTGTAATTTGAACACTGGATTTTATTACTGAAAAAGGTTCAAAACACACTAAGATTACTTACAAAGGTAATTGAAAGCTTTAAAATACACTTGAAACTTAAAATTAACTAAAACGACATTAAGAAATTAAAATTACTCTAGATACTTTGATACATTGCTTCAAACTTGTATTTATCGACCTCATTTGACCTTGTCGACATCTCTGAGCCAATCCCACCACTTTCTAGCCATTGGATTAAACCAGATCACCATTATTGCCATTTGTCAATTTTGGCGCCATTTTTCAATTGAGCAGGTTCTTTGCATTAATTGGGTTTGGTTGTATGTAGAGGTGGAGGGGGGAGGTGGAAAGGTGTTATAGATGAGGTGGAGGAAAATCAAGTGGTTAAAACCACTGGTTTTGGCTCAAACAGCTGTGGGAGAGACGGGTGAACAGTGCGCGGTTTTTTTGAATTTAAAAATTGGGCCGGGTTATGGATTTGGGCCTGGGTTTGGATTAATATTGGATCCGGCTTGGTTTGTAGCTTTAATAATCACAAGGACCAAATATGTAATTCTGCCAAAGTTAAGGGTTGAACCTGCCAATCATCCAAAGTTTATACAAGGACCAAACCTGCCATAAATGAATAGTACAAGGACCAAGGTTGATTATTTTCCATTTTAAAAATGTCCAGGGACCATTTTTGACAATTTTTAAACTCCAGGGACCAAACTTGTAATTTCTCTCTAAACTTATCATAAAGGACCAATTTTGTCATTTATTAATAATACAAGGGTGATGTTTGAATAATTTCTATTTTTGAACACCCATGGACTATTTTTGACATTTTTGTAAAGTTGAGGGACTAAAGTTGTAAATTGTGATTTTTGAACTTTAAAGGGTTTGTTTTGACAACTTTTGAATCTCATGGACCTTAAATGATATTTTACAAGTTTTTGAATTACCAGGGACTAGTTTTGACAAATTTTTAAACTTGGGGGACTAAAACTGCCAATTATGCAAACTTGATACGTTTTTCATCAGATTTTGATGTTTTTGCATTTAAAACATATAAAACACTTGTTTGTGATATTTTCATCATTTTGATGCGTTTCTGAGTGTTTTCAGATGTTTTTGGCATTTTAACAGTACAAAAATGATGAGTATTTAGACACTCATCACATATTTACTATTTCTTATTTTTCTTATAATATATATGGTGTATATTATATATTTTATCGTAGAATTGGCGTATATTGGTTTCTTGTTATACATATAGTATGTACTTTGGCATACATTTGTCTTATATTCGTTCTTATTATTTTCCTATACAATATATATAGTATATATAATATACTTTGTCGTACATTTAATGTATATTTATACGCTTGTACAATCTCTTTCTCGTTCACTTGTTTTATCGTTTATCTGTTTCACTTGACTATTTTCTTATAATATATATGATATATCATGTACACTTTGACGTCTTCTCTTTTTTATTTAAACTTAAAAAGCACAACAAAAACAATTAGATGAAACAACAATACAAATACTTTTGAAAACTCGTATGCATTCTTATAAATATACATAGTGTATTTCTAAGACCAGACACTTATTATTAGGTTGTGGCCGAGTATCATTAGCTTCTTCCGTCTGACTATTTGTTTCCGACTCTATTGCTATTACTTGAGATGATTTCTCGTAGTCCCTTTTCAAATATGTTTTCCTTGGGGTGAACAGATAAAGTAAAAATGAGATGATTGGGTTCTAGCAAGGTCTAGTACCTACATATCCTAAGATACTCAGTACATTAAGATGTCTTAAATAGTAAAAGACTTAAATAGCCAAGACTAATGAGTGGATTTTGTCAATGATGACTTTTATGAAGAAAATAGAGTTTAGAGAGACCAATGAGTGGTCATGGATGACACTAAGTGGTTTGAAGGAAGGTATTTGAGTCATTTGACTATAGAGACCAGAGAGTGGTCAAAGGAAAATTTAGAAAATTCTTTAAAAATTATAAGAAATGAAAAACTAGATTTTTGAGCATTTTAAGGTAAAAATGAGTAAAATCAATTTGTTAAAAATGAGAAAATATGAGAATGGATGGTTTAAGATGAGAAAGATAATGTGAAAACATTGGCACGGAAAGATGGTGAGTTTTGAAGTAATGAAAAATCGAGTCTGTCATACCTGCACATCGATACGGCGTACCCCTAAAAAGGATGCAGCGTATCGACTGTACAGGTCATATCAGCGTATCGACTGTACAGGTCATATCTAGTTTTTTTTTTTTTTTTTTTCTGCATTAGTTTTAATTTATGCACTTAAAACTTTCTGTCAGATGGTTTTTTATACGGCGTATCTTGGTTTTAAGATACGACGCATCATATCTGACTCGTATTTATTCCAGGCTCGATACGGCGCATCTTAATTAAAAAGATGCGGCGTATCGACTGGCCTGATGATTCCCAGATTTATTTTTATTTCGTTTTTGCTAACCAACGATTAACGTAAACACACTAGCTGTGATTTTCATGTATATTTACACAGGTTGAGTGGTATGAATACAAAGGAAATGGTAGTTTACATATACCCTGTATTTTATGTGTGTTGTATCCATGCGGGTATCCAGACGCTTTTCACACACAGAAAATAAAAATTTGCTCGCAAACGCATCATGGATGATCATACCGAGCAAATCCCAAGGGATTTTTCCGTTTTAATTCTTTCTATTTCATGTTTTTAATTTTACTTTACACAACGAGGACGTTGTTTATCTTAAGTGAGGGGATGGAGAATTAGAACGTAACTTGTCCTTAATTTTTGAATATATGCTAATATGTGCTTAATATATCTAAATTTAATTTTTTTCTAGCATGTTTTTTGTGAAATCAAAGTTGAATAACCTGCACACATAACCCTTAATTCCATATTGTAAGGATTTAGCCTTATCCGTTTCCCAATATTTCACCCAAATTCCACAAAAATATGAGTGTGCCGGTGATGTTGTAAACTTTAGAACTTGACTTGGATACTATTCGAGACCACCATAATGAATATTATTGATATAATTGGAGTAACTTGTCTATACTGGTAAATTTCTAGGATTACACCCAAAAAGCCTTATATGTTATGTTTTATTAACTAACTACACTGGTTAGTTAACCCATGTATAAACCCTTTTGTTACTCTCATTTTAAGAGTAAGATAACCCTAGAAAAACATTCAGAGCCATTCCTTTCGTTTTTTACACCCAGTATAAATATTTCGTTACACCTATACACCTTAGCCTACCCTATAGATTAAGTCCGTGGTTGGTTAGTTTTTGTAAAGTGTGTATTTCTTGTAATTTCATGTATGTTTCTTATCATGGTTAGGTCAGAAATTGCACATCGCAATGGGTGTGTCTCTTGTATACGTATTGGTCAGGAATTGCACATCGCAATGTGGTGAATTTTACACCATTAGTTATGATTATGTTTGAATAAATTAAAAAAAAATCGAAAAAAAAAATAGAAGAGCATGAGATGGAGAAAGATGAAGATAATCGATTCGTAAAAGCTTAAACCGATATTATATTTCGATACTTATCGATTATTCTTTGGTACGTGTTATAAACCAACGATGTAGAGTTATGTACTAGTGGGGATATCACCGCTATTTATTGTACTATATTTATGGATTGCAAGGGAGTTGGCTGTTATAAGAACGACAACTAAGTTTGATGATGATTAAGACATCATTTGAGTCTAATTCGTATCTACATACTAAAGCATGACTTTCCGTGTTAAAGCGTGAGTTAGTCTGTGATTTTGCGTCTTTTTCATGGGAAGGTCGGGAAGTAACTAACCATATTATTTCATTTTTGTATGGACTTAATCTATCTGTTTGTTTATTTTATTTAACACCAAATATTTCCCAAATGTTATCCTTACCCTTTTACTAAGTTAATTTATTCGTCGTTAGCTTTCAAGCATCTGGATATTGTAATGGCCTTGTGAAAATATTAAGTGCATTAATATGTTATTGACCATCCATTTTTTGAGTAATTGAATGACGCGCCAACGATCTAGGTAGTATGTTTTGGTGATCCCCCGCTATGCAAATAACGCACCAACGATCCAAGATGTATTACTTTAGTGACCATCCGTTGTTTAAGTAAGTCAAAAATTCGCGCCAACGATCTAATATGTTTTTATATGAGATATCTAACATAAGCCAGGTACGACCCATATCACTCTTAACCCAATTTACCGCTTTATACTTGTTACTCCTTAGCTTTAGTGGGGGAGATGTGTATCCTTGCCAAGCTTATGATAGAATACTAAGCAATTAAGCGAACTATTTAAATGTTACTATATAGATTAGTTGAGTGATTTGAGTATTTTTATTTTCCTATTTCGTGAGGTGTTTGGTTGTGCAATCAAGATTAAAAACAATGAGTGCTTACCTATAAAAGATCCTAGACAACTGTTTAGGATACATTTTCGTAAGCTTAATCTAAGGTTTACTTGAGGACAAGTAAAGTTCAAGTGGGGAGATATTTGATGACATCAAATAATTACACATTATTGGCATCATATCCTATGTATATTGCTTGTTTTGTATTACTTTATATGAGAATTGATACTTAATCGCTTACTTTTGTAAATCTCGGTTATAAACAAGCATTTTGTAAAACTTAGCTCTTTTGGAAGTAAATTGGAGCAAAACGGATCAAGTTGGAAAAGTCTCCTGGACTGACGACAGATACACCGTATCATTCTAGACAAATACGGTGTACATCAAGACTTAGACAAATATGAAGACCATTGCCTAAGTTTGAAGCATACAACAGATGGATGTATCACGTGCTCCGTATATGAAACCTTGGTCAACATAGAAGATCTGACTTGTTCTACTCCAGATATGCCGCATGACATCCTAGAGATGCGGCGTATCAATCTCAAGACTTCACCAAAAAAATCCAAGATAACTAAGACAGAGTACGTCGTATGAAGAATAGAGATCCGCCGTATCCTATGACGATGTAGAATATTTCAAAATATATTAATCTTGGACCCCACGTGAAGTTACCTAATACGGCGTACCAAATAAACTGATACGCCATACCGTTCCCGTTTCCGGAATGTATAAATAGAGGATCGAAATCCTCATTCGAGATATAACATACCACATGAGACCAGATGTTTGACCACCACAAGACACGACTAGAAATCATACGCATAAGAAGGTTATGCCAGTGCTTAATTACATAGGAAGATTGGCTTAATTATATTAGTAATTCTTTAATCATTTGATTAGCGTACTTTTCACTACTTGATCATACTTAAATTACTTTTGAGCAACTACAAATTATATGTCGTTTTATTGGATGCGCATGTGTGAGTTTTGATTACTTTATTACTTCATTAATATCGTTTGCATGCTTAATGTAAGCCCTAAGTGGTTAATTAATAAATGATAATCATTGAGGTGGAATTAATGCGAATTTCTGATTAGGCATGACATGACTTTTCGGTACTTAATACTTAAACATTGTAATCTAGGTTATTTAGTTTAAGCTAAACACAGAAAAAAGATACGCCACCGTGAGCACCCAAAGAGAGAGAATAGATATAGTACTCATCATATATGACTAGCAATTAGCCAAACACATGTTCCTTACTATCGGCCTAACCTCTTATCGCTATCTGAATTTCTATTTGTGTACGTGTGTGTGTCGTTTGTCTTTACTTTTATTTATATTTTAATTAATCTAAACATCATGCCAGTCTCTCAGGCTGAAAATCCCCTTGCGTTAGATTAGTGTAATTAGACTAACATTAAAATTAAAATATTTATAGATATATAAGTGTTAACGTTTCACTCTTAGTGATCAAAACTCTACTTACCAACTAGCTACATTGATTGAGTATACTGCTCGTTAGTGTTCATTATAGGTTAAGTCGGCTAAATATAAATTTAAAACTTAAATATAAAAAGTTAATCTATACCTACAACGATAGAATAAAACACATCAATGATTATGCATCCGGGGAGTATCCAGATTAATCTATGTCTGAAGAACTTATGTGTCCTCTTATTCTGTATCGTAGTTTTTAGCTATATTTATCTAATGTTTTATTTTTTATTAATCGAAGTTTATGTAATTTTTGTATTAGTTTTTTATTTTTCGCATGTTTTTAAAATTTAAGTATGTTTTTTAAAGTATTTGTAATTTTTAATAATATATTTTTTTTGAACAATGAGTTAGTACACATACTAAGTTGGTTAAGGGTTTATTTAAGGAATGAAATATTAGTTAAGGGGTTAATTTGTAATTTGTATTTTTTTTTTTTTTAAGATGGGTCCTAAAAGTTGGTGTTATTTGGTGTTATGATAAGGGGTGATTTTTTTATGTTAAATATTTTAGTGTTGAAATGATATGACGCTGACGTGACGACACTTTCTTCATTTTAACATGTTACCGTACCTAAGCTCCTATAAACAAAGGCGATAACCCCTTTTGTTGATATCTAATTCCAACTTAAAATAAGAGCAAACCCGGTCCCACAAAGAAATCAAAAAACACAAACACTCACTTGTGTCATGTCCCGTTTTTACATACATATGCATACCAACTGTTTGTAAAAATGCCTAAGTGATTAAATTTTTTAAGACTAGATGGTAAGGCAAGTGAGTGAAGCCCCTAGTCACGCGTGAGTCCCTTGCCATGGCTACAGAGTCACGCGCGAGTCACTCGTTTCGAGAATCTGTAAGGTGAACGACTCACCTAGGTGACTTTGCAAAAAAAACCAGGCCCCACTCTTTTTGCTATCGTTAATTATATAAAAATAAAAATAAAAAACTCCACACTACCGCATTTTTTCCCTATAAATACCCCAAAACTTCACAATATTTATACACATCTTCTTATATTTCATTGAAACAACATATATCTCATTCCTTTTATTTTTCAAATGAATTCCGATATTATTATGTTCACCGACTCAGAAGAAGAACAAGAAATTGAAATTCGAAACTTGACTTCTATTGCAAGAACGGTTTCATTTATTAAAAATACACGAAAAGCAAATCGCCCGGGTATAAAACGCATTAGTCGAGATCATTATGATGCTTATGACCGTTTAGTCGTCGCATATTTTAAAGACAACCCGTTCTACAATGCACGTACATTTCGAAAGAGGTAACTATTTATTGTCCCTTTTTTAGTGATAATATTGATTGTACCGGAAAAGAAGGCATTTCAGTGTTGATGAAGTGCATCTCCGCAATTCGTCAATTGGCATACGGCACTGTTCCTTATGCTCTAGATGAATACATGCAGGTAAGTGAGAAAACGTCTCGTCAATCTCTTGATTATTTTTGTACGTCTGTTATAGAAATTTTTTGTCCAGAATATTTGAAGAAACCCACTATAACTGATGTCTTAAAGCTTGATCGACATCACGAAGAAACACACAGGTTTCCGGGAATGTTAGGAAGCCTTGACTGTACAAATTGGTAGTGGTTTGGTTGTCCGAATGCACATAAAGGGCAATATGTTAGACGTGATCATGGTCTGAATCCGTTCATTTTGCTGGAAGCTATTACGTCTCAAGACTTATGGATATGGCATGATTTCTTTGGTGTTTCTTGGTCAAAACAACGATATCAACGTTCTGGATCAATCCTCTTTATTTAACGATCTTAAACACCGAATAGCACCGGAGATTCCGTTTGTTGCTAACGGGGTAAATTACCCATTTAGTTACTATCTTGTTGACGGGATAAATTTGGAATTGGCAACACTCGTTAAGACGATTCAAGAACCATCAGATGATGATCACAAGAGAATAAGGTATAAGCCAAGGTTGAAAAAATTGAAATTCGGTAGTGAGGCGGTCGACCTCCTTGTAGCTTGTAATCGTTCTAGGCGGGATTAATCGGTGATTAATCGGATTGGCATTTTTGGCAAGTTTTGCGTATTTCTGGTGAGTTAAGGGTATACCTGCAAATATTTTCCTTAAAATTTTCTTGTAATAGATATAAACAGCGACTATAAGTTATTACATTTGTTCAGGGTTGCAAAAATAACGAATCGGTGACTAATCGTATTGGCATTTTTGGCAAGTTTTTGGTATTTACGATGAGGTTTGGTATTCTCGGCAAAATTTTCTTTGAAAAACATTTTGTAACAGATATAAAAAGTGAATATAAAATGATTAAAACTAATTTACGGTGAGTTTAGGGTATTTTCTGGCAAGATTTGCAAGTTTTCAGCAAGTTTGACCATCATTAACAACCGTTGACCATGGTTGACCGATTTGTTGAACGATTTACACAAATCGGTAAGGTCGGTGGCCCAGTAGCACCTAATCGATGATTAATCGTCCTTGTAGACCTTTTTTTGCAACACTGGTATAAGCAAGTGCAGAAATCGAAAAGGAAAGATGTAGAACGGACGTTTGGTGTTTTGAAGAAGAAACGGGTGGTACTTGCCAATCCCACAAAAATAATGAAAAAAGAAAGAATAATGAATATGGTGTATACATGTATCATATTACATAATATGATTCGAAAAGATAAAAAAAAAATGGCAATATCTCCCGAATGGTACTCGGAGAAAGCACATAAATGGAATGACTCCATACGATCAGATAAGAAATGCGAAAAGTTATGAGGTACAATCACATCAAATGCATCAAAACCTTCGTGCCGATTTGGTCGAACATTTGTCTCGTAATATTTAATTTCAGTTTTTAATGTAATATTTTTAATTTCGGAAGTCTGTGTAATGTTTTTAATTTATATGTAAAAGTTTTATATTTCGTATGTTTACGTTTTTGCATTTATATGTTTACGTTTACGTTTTTAATTTCGTAATTATTAAAAGAAAATGGGAGATAAGGTGACCAAAGAGAGTTACCTTATTCACAAAAAGCTGGGTGAAAGTGAAAAGAAAAATAAAACTGACGTAGCACTAAGATATAAGATGAGTGAAAGTGTTCCTTGCGATCTAGACTAACAACTCTTTGATTTGAATTTTCTCTTTTACCATTTTTCTTTCTTCTCTCAATTCGGTTACATTTGCCTCACTCCATTTCTAAAAAGGTACAACTTTTTTTTTTTTTTTTTTTTTACTGTGGGTCATCTTTGATTAGTTATCGATCAATATTCCAATATAAGGTGAATTGGTGTATGTATATGAAGGCACAAGGATATTGAATATTTAATATGGAAGGTGAAAATAAACATGGAAAGGTATATTTTGTGGGATTTATATAAAGGAAATAAGTCGATCTTTAGATTATTATTTTTAGGTATGTAACATATTCAATATATATATATATATTGAAATTGATACGAGTTATGATATACTACTCTACGTAATTTAGGGTTTAAGTCTCGTCTATAAAAATAGGTGTTTTGTATGCGTTTTCATAACATGAAGTAGGGTTATGATGGAGAAACTGTGCGACGATATTACAATCGAAATTCTAATCCGGCTACCGTCAAAAAGTATTGTTCAACTGAGGTGCGTTTGTAAAAGATGGAATACCCTTGTACGCGAAGCCAACTTTATTAAATCCCATCTTCGTCGTTCGATCAACAATAACGATAAAGATGAAATTCTATTAGTGTACAACCGCTGGCTTACTTTTAGAGCACATTCTTCTGCATCTCCGGATATCGAACTCATTAATTTTATCAAGCTTCCTGTTAATTTCCCATCTGAAGAGGTTCAGAGAAACGAAATCTTTGTTATTGGTTCTGCTAATGGCTTAATATGTTTTCATGTCGGTGACTATGATGATAATGATGATATTGATAATATTGTCATTCACGTATGGAACCCTTCTCTATCCATGCTATTAACGGTCCCGCCGTATGCTAGTACCCCAGTGCGTTCTAATCCTAATTCCTTGTACTGGTATTATTTTGGGTTCGGTTTTGATCCTAAGAATGATGATTACAAAATTGTCAAGATTATAAAGGTTGATCATAAAGAGTCTGTAGAGTGGTTGCAAGTGGAAGTTTATAGTATGAGATCAGGTTATTGGAAACTAATCACCCAAAGTCCTTTCTCTCATTATCAATACTTGCGTAACGATAGGATCATCCATGTTAATGCAGATGGATATTTTCATTGGCTTTGTGGCTCTGATTATGATGACTTGAGGGACATCCAATGTATAGTAGCATTTGACTTGGCTGCCGAGTCTTTTAGCGAGATATCTCTTCCAGATCCTATGAACGCAGTAGGTGATCATTCTCGTGGGAGGGTTGAACTGGGAGTTTTTGGCGGAGAGCTTTGTGTGATTTCATGTGCTGGTGCCTGTGAGGTGTGGGTCATGGATCCGAATGGATCATGGGTGAAGAATGGTTTTTCACATTTTCATAAAGATGATATATATCCGTATGGGTTCACATTGAAAAACAACTTCATCTATAAAGATTGTAAGGAAGATATACATTTGTACCATCTGTCTGCACCATTCAACAAGGTTAAACCCTTCCAGAATACTATTCATCAACGGTGTGTTGGTGATAAGGTTATCCATCGGATTGCTGGTGAAACCATTATCATTCCCTATGTAAAAGTCTTGTTTGGGTCACACCTCCAACCTGCTAAAATGTCCTTCTCCACTACAACACATGCAGGACGTCTACTTATTGCATCTTTTTGTTAGCAGTTATTTAACTTTATTTCTAAATTTCAAGTGTCTCCTGCTATATTCACAAGGAAAAAAGGAGTTTCAAAGTAATTTTGTTTACACTCTGATGTGTAATATGCAACTTACGTTTGTTTATCGTAATCATTCGATTAGAAACACGTCACTCGATCTCATGTTGTTAGACGTACTTTTAGACCACACATCATAGACCCAAGTATCATTTTGATGCATCAAAAGTGACATCTTCCATCAAAATTAACCATTCTTTATATCTTGTAAAAAAAACTGACTCAGTTTTTTTATATTCATCAATAAGTATAAAATACATTTATAACTTCTTGGTCTCCCTTAACAAAAGGCCTTTTCCAATTTATGTGCAATCATGTAATCACCAAAAGTAATACAATGCACTTTGCACAAAACCTACATGTTTCCTAAAATAGCAATTATCTTCGACAAAACAATACTCTATCATAAAAAGGCATGGTGCCATTATTGGGTTAATAACCTTTTAAAGCACTATACTTGTCAAGAATAGCAGTTCTGCATAGCGAACTAAAAAAATAACTCTTTTAGACATTAAAGTTGACATTTTTGTTTTTCTCTAAGTATTATGACCATTTTACCCTTTCTAAAAGGTTATTAGCCCGCCATTATTTAGGTATAAAGTTTTGCAATATAACTTAGACCCATATGAAAAGAGCAAACAGAACAAAAAACGCCAACAGAACAAAACACGCTAACGTTTTTAACGAACGTTGTTGCGGTTTGAGCCCGTTCGATTTACTTACGTTTTTTTATAATTAAATCTTTATAAATCATTTTTAATTAATTGAAATCATTCTTAATAAATTAAAAAATAATTTAAATTTTGGGTCACCTTTAGGGACTACGTGTAGTCGCTAAAAGTTTGGCGCCAAACCTTCTCGCCAACGAAAATGTAAAAAATTTAGTCACCTTACTTCTAGGGAATACATGTAATCGGGTCAAAGTTAGACTTTTTCCTTGACTTTTTGGGTTTCGTCACCAAACATTTAGCGACCGCATGTATTGTAGTTCTTATAGTTTGGGTCAAAGTCATAATTTTTCAATAAATTTATATTTTTTGTGTAGAAGACTTATACCGACCACATGTGGTCGCTATAAGTTACCTTGTAGTCCTCAAAAGTTCTTGTCAAAGATCTGGGCAAGAAAGTTGAAAATTTCGTTTTCACAATGACTACATGTAGTCGCTATAAGCCAATTTATAGCGACTACATTTTGTGATCCTTAGAAGTCTTGGTGGCGAGATCTATAAATTGGTGTAATGCCAGCCATTTATTTTAACAAAGGTTCTAAATAACAAGTTATGAAACATTACATTTACGTTAAAGAGATTAAGAAAACACTTCCGTGAAAATAATAATAATAATAATAATAAATAAATAAATAAATAAATTGTTTTAACACCAAACTTCCCCAACGTTTACCAACACACAGGCCAAACACCAATTTTGTTAGCAAATATTCAAAGCAAGAAAAATGAAGTACTTTTGGGTCAACTTTCTTGCTTAACTATCACTAAAACTAACTATAAATAAACTCAGCAACACAACTAGCTATAAGCCTTAGGGTACCTTTTCAAACATTTTAATGAAAACATCTTTGAAAAACAAGTTTATAAACATATCATTTTTAAGTTCAAATCATATCACCATTTACACTTTGTATGTTGAAAACATCTTTGAAAAACAAGCTTATAAAACCTAAAAACACTATCTTTTAATAACTGAACTATAAGCAAGTAAAACATGGATCAAAAATCATTTTTATGGAAAACCCTTCTTACCACAGTAAGTATAATCTCGGGATGATTTCGATTAAATTTCGTGATTTGTGGAATTTTCTAACTATTTTTCATATGTAAAACAAGATTAACTATCAAGTCTGTCCTTTCGAACATTTTTCGTAAATTTGAGCACTTTAAAGGTAGATTGAGCATGATATCGTGATAGTTTCGTTTAGTAGACACATATAATTGAACGTGGCAACTTGAAACACCCTAAACGGACCATTTTTGAGCAAGTTATGAACACGAGAAGTTGACTAAGTTTTCTGCCTCAAAATTACAAAAAGATCAGCCCTGTTTTCGACCAAAATCTCATGGATAAAAGTATTTACATGATCAATGGCCTTGATATTTTGAAAATATATATTTTTAGCTACGTTTGGAGAGTTGAATGAGCAAAAACGGACTTATAACGAAGAGATATGGCCGTTTTAAGACCCGAAAATCTTAAAAACAGCCCCTGTCCTGTTTTTACAACAATTGCGACTGACCTGTTTTGGGCTTGTTTTCGAGGGCCTTGCGCTTAGATTCATTCATAGCTACAGTTTAACTTTTTAAAGTCATCGCGGCATACTTGACACTGGAGTTTCAGACGGCCCAAAACGATAAGAAACGAAGAAGTTATGAACAACTAAAATTGAGCAAAACTAACTTTTGGACACTTTTTGAAAACGTAACATTTAAAAGTGAAACTTGTGTTTGATCACGTTTTGAGTCATAAAACCTCATTATAAGGGTATAAAGGTGATAATACATCATAAAACTCATATGCATATAGTACATATGATCATATGTTCCTAAAGGGAGTGTTATTGGGCTAAACTTGTTATATTATTGGGCTTGAAAAGGAGCTAAGAAAATGGACTAAACATTATGCTAACTATTGTATTTTATATTGAAATTTGCTACACCCACATAAAGTTTACATAAAAAATCCTCACTCGTTAACGTGTCAGGGGGTGATTGGTTTTTTGTGGGATTTGTGGGATCGGGATCCCACAAAAAACCAATCACCCCCTGACACGTTAACGAGTGAGGATTTTTTATGTAAACTTTATGTGGCCCTAGCATGCCTCTTATATATTGGACTTGAGTTGAGTTAACTAGTAGACTTAAAATGGACTAAACTGTTATTGGGCTATTAATGGTCCATACGGCCCATTAACTAATAAATGTGTGCTTGAGACTTATTGGAGTAACTTAAAATATAATACATATCGAATCGGAATACTTTTGAGTTATTGGTGAAATTTGGGATTATATTGGTTGAAATTAATTGATGGGTCGTGTTGGAATAAAATGTGAATTTGAAGGTGATGATTTGGGATTTTGTCGGAAAATAATTGTTTGGAAAAGTGTTATAATAAAAGTCTACGACTTTTGGAAAATAAATATAATCGAACGGGTCATGCCAATTTTTATCAAAATCTCACACTCAGAAATATTTTGCAAAAACATGTTTTTCTTAAAACTCGACAAAAAGACGAAATTTCATTATTTTGTAGAGATTAGTACTATGGTTAAACATGACTATATATAAGTTACATACTTATGGGGAAATCTTACATGCTTTTTCAAGCAGGAAAGTTACTGCTTTCCTTTGTAAAAGGAGAGGGGAAACATGTACATATGAGATGATGTAGGGGCTTAGTTGTATATGTGTTAACTTTTTTACAAAGTAAAGCAGACAATTGCTTACTCTGTTAATGCACGTAATATTTTCCTCATACTTATATACATAATATTTACTATCTTTTATAAACGCGACAAGAAGACGAAATAATAAAATATTATTATTTTATTATCCCACTACAAGACAAAAACATATTTTATTTATTTACTCTATTTTAGTTATAAAATGACTATTATATTTTATACTTGTATTAAAACATATTAATGCCCATAATGTGAATATCTTCTCTATTAATTTGGGGTTGCCGGATAAATTGCCAAAACATATTTACTATATGTTATTTTTCTTATGATATATGAGGTGTATATTATATATTTTCTCGTAGAATTGGTGTATATTGGTTTCTTATTATACATATAGTATGTACTTTGGCGTACACTTGTCTTATATTCGTTTTTATTATTTTCCTATATAATATATATAGTATATATAATATACTTTGTCGTACATTTAATGTATATTTATACGCTTGTACAATCTCTTTCTCGTTTTGTTTTCTCGTTTATCTGTTTCACTTGACTATTTTCTTAAAATATATATGATATATCATGTGCACTTTGACGTCTTCTTTTTTTGATTTAAACTTAAAAGGCACAACACAAACAATGATACGAAACAACAATACAAATACTTTTGAAAACTCATATGCATTCTTGTAAATATACATAGTGTATTTCTAAGACTACACTTATTATTAGGTTGTGGCCGAGTATCATTAGCTTCTTCCGTCTGATATTAGTTTACGACTCTATTGCTATTACTTGAGGTGATTTCTCGTAGTCCCTTTTTAAATATGTTTTTCTTGGGGTGCAAATGGTACTCAGATGATGTTTTTAAATGTTTCCATGCTCTGACTTACTATTTTCATGTTTTTGGACAATTTTTGTGATAAGGAGCCGAATCATATGATAATACTATCGTGGTAGCTCCCCACAAGTTATCAATTTGTATGTGTGCAATCGTGGTAGGTACAAATGGCGCGAACATTATTGATTTATTTTGTGCTTATAATAGTATATCTTGCTCACTATTGTCCCTCATTGTATCATTCACAACTTCGTGGTTTTACATTTAAACCTACGAGCTCCCCAATTTTATGTTGACGTTTTCTAGTACCATTTTTAGGTGATCGTTATTAAGGTATTTTGTAGGCACTGCATCAGAGTTACCTTACTTGTCATCACATCTACTATATTTCCAAGACAACGCGATTTCAGAAAGACGTGTGTTTATTATCAAACAATGGTTGAGAGATCTTTTGAAATGTTGTAAACTATTGTCGAAATGTAAGGTATGAAACTATGATGTTAAGCTTGTACCTTTCTCAGTTACGCCTCGTGTTTCCGACTTTGACGGGGTGTGACAGAATGGTATCAGAGCTTAAGGTTATAGAGAATGTCGGTTTTCTAAAATAAAAAACTCAACTATAACCAAACTAATGTTTCTAAGTTTTTATAAAACTCCAAACATGGTACAAGTCGATTACCCCGAGCATTCCATCGTTATTCCTAAATTATGCATAGCCTGGTCAACTATGCTTAATTCAGGAGGAATCATGGAATGATGTGGGTAGTTACCTTGGATCATGCTTGGGTGGAGTCGAAGCCTGGATCACCTGAAAGTGCATTGGTCGTGTGCGTGTGCATTTGCATAATATGATTTAAGAATTCGTGATTGTGGTGCTATTATCAAACAAAGGTTGAGAGATATTTTGAAATGTTGTAAACTATTGTCGAAATGTAACGTATGAAACCATGACATTAAGCTTGTGCCTTTCTCAGTTACGCCTCGTGTTTCCGCCTTTGACGGGGCGTGACAGAATGGTATCAGAGCTTAAGGTTATAGAGAATGTCGGTTTTCTAAAATAAAAAACTCAACTATAACCAAAATAATGTTTCTAAGTTTTTATAAAACCCCAAACATGGTACAAGTCGATTAGCCCGAGCATTCCATCGTTATTATTAAATTATGCATAGCCTGGTCAACTATGCTTAATTCAGGAGGAATCATGGAATGATGGGGGTAGTTACCTTGGATCATGCTTGGGTGGAGTCGAAGCCTGGACCACCTGAAAGTGCATTGGTCGTGTGCGTGTGCATTTGCATAATATGATTTGAGAATTCGTGATTGTGCTACTATACATGTTGTGTGTAAGACTTTTACTTTTGGGGACACTGTACGTTCTTATAATTGCATATGTGTGTGCTAGCATACATGCTCCACTCTTATGCATTTTTTTTAAGAACAATTCAAGTATAAAGAGGAGAAAAACTAAGATCCATCTCTTGTTGTGGATATGGAGATAGGTTTGAGGGTTGTTGTAGTTAATTGTTTTTGTGAGTTGAGGAATGATTGTGAGGATTGAGGATTGAGATTGAGATTCGAGTGATTGTGAGTTGGGTTGTTGCAGATTTGTTGTTGTGGGTTTAAAGTCAAACGTTCTTTCATTACATGAAGAATCTAGGTTTAAAATAAAAGCCTCAACAAGATAGGCATAAAACATGGTCATTGAAATATGGGCTTGGCCGTTTGAGAAAATGAAAATGTGTAGTAACTTATTAAACAAGTTACATGTCACAATACTACATGTTTATGAAGTCCTTACACTGTTTTCGGAAAGCATATGCAAAGCCGGAAACTATTAACACGCTATTAATATACATCAAAAACCGAGTTGACACGGGTCGCTTCAAACACAGGCGGGTTGACCTGGTTTAATTTGACCCGTTTTTTCAAAATTTTTTCTACAAGAACGGTTCAATCGATTGAACCGCCCCGGTCGAACCAGGTTTCAAAACATTATATTTAATCCCCAAATTCTCAAACTTTTATTATTTTTCATTTATAACCCATAAAAAAATTTATTATAAAAACTATATGACGCTATAAAATCTCGTTACTATGTACGAGTACTCATCTAGTTTTTTGAATGTAAATAGCTTGCAATGGATCACAACAATTTTTAACCAATCAAATTTAGAATATTCACTTACTAAAATATCATTTTATTAAAAATAAATAATTATGTTAGAATATAGTATCCAAAAAGAAAATATGAATAAAAGAATTAACTTATAAACAAAGGCAAGAACCCCGGTCCCACAAAGAAATCAGCCTAACATAACACAAACACACGATGGTGTCATGTCCCATTTCTTTAACATGCACACCAACTGTTTGTACAAATGCCTGACTGACTGACCAAATTTTCAACTCTTTGATTTGAATTTCCTCTTCTACCATTTTCCATTCTTCTCTCAATTGGGTTATATTTGGTCATTCCACTTCTAAAAGGTAGTACTTTTTTTTTTTTTTTTTTTAACTGTGGGTCATTTTCTTTTTAGGGTAAACTTCGTTTCTGAGTTTTTGGCCGACTAATTCACAAGTAAAGCCTTGAGTTTTGCGTAACCACTTCAGGGTTGTTTGCACCTAACTGTCTCGCAATTTAGTCGCGAAGCCTTTTACATTTGTGGGTCATTTTCATTTTATGAAAACCAAAGTTGCTAAACACGAGAAAGCTTGTTTAGAGAATCAACACGTATTTACCCCTTTTGCTTTTGATACATTTGGGTTCCTAGCTTCGGCAGCTGTGGAGTTTTTGACTAGGGTTCAACGGGTTGTGCAAAGTAATTTTGCGACCCCTAAGTCACAAAATTTCATTTTTAGTAGAATTGGTTTTGCTATTCAAAAGGGGGTTGCGGCACAGCTTGTTGCCCGTTTGCCTGCCATCTTATTGTAATCAGTTATTACAAGTAATAAAGATAGCAAGAATGGATGATGATTTCAAAAAAAAAAAAACCAAAATTTTCAAGAAAAAAGCATAATTTAATGCCATTTCTGCTTATAGTTTATGGGTCATGATAAAGATTCTAAATGTAAAAAGATTGCATCTTTAAAACTTAAAGCTTCAGTTTTTATATAAAGATTGTATGTTATTTACTGATATTTGTAGATATTGGATTTGATAGATGAGGTACATGAAGCCACTCAACTTATTCCAAGACTTGCTCAAGATACCTGCTGTCGAACGAGGCCGTTTACTTGGTTTAGATGTTGGCGATAAGTACGTTGGACTGGCGGTTTCTGATTTTAACAATAAAGTTGCTTCACCTTTAAGGTATATTAACTTTGTTGCAACTGCATTGTTTGTTATATTTCATAAGCTCAAATTTTCCGGCTTATTATAGTATATACTTATATAAACCCACAAGTCTCAAAATAAGCCGGAAAATTGAGGCTTATGAAATATGCGCAGAAATCACATAAGCTCATAAGCCCACATATAAGCTTAAACGAACACCCCTATATGTATGCCATGTTATAGGACCCTAGAAATATGTTTACGAACATTAACACACTTGTTCAGATACTTCAAACTTAGTTTGGCCGAGTTTGATCGAGTTTTGACCAAATCATCTTTTTTTGGCCGATTTGGCTCAACTAGCATCGGTCACTGACCTTGTAGCGAGTAATCAGGCACATCACGCCCTACCGGCGAGACCTGGGGAAGCCTTGTAATCCATGTCTTACAACTCATGGGGATTACTAGCCCTTTCTTTTTGTATGGTTATAATATCATTCTGCTTTTTGTATGCAAGAGATAATATTGGCTGTTTTTATATCCTGCAGCGTTCTTGTTAGGAAGAAAAACAATATTGATCTGATGGCACTTGACTTTCAACATCTGGTTAGTTTTGCTGATGTGCATGGTTTCCGTGATTCGGGACTCTGCTTGCTCCCTTTTTGTTACAATTTTCCTGTATCTGAAATGAGTAGCATTAGGCTTGGTTTGGAATCATGTGCCTGTAAACTGAAACTTCGTTCTCTTTTTTTGTGTGCAGATAAATGAACTCTCTTTGTCGGGCTTTATTGTTGGATACCCGTATGACAGACGAAAGAACAGCCCCAATGTAAGTTTTAGTATCATATTATAACTTAAGTTTTTTTTTTACATTTGGGAAATACTCCGTTTAACCTTTTTTTTTTTTTTCCTGTAAAAACTTATGTTAGGCGACCCAAGTGAAAGTATTTGTTGATGACCTTACTAAAACTGGGAAACTTGATGAAGTTCCGTATACCTTTTGGGAAGAGTGCTTCTCAACAAAGGTGTGCACTTTTTTGTATATGTAGATTCGCTTTTTAGTCCACTTTTTTTAATTGTACCACAAATATAATATCAAAATATACGACCCCCCTGATGTAGCTTTGTTGGTTTAACTGATAATATAACCCGCAGTAATAACTTAGTCATATTTTGTAAGCTGTAACTATGCCATGATAGTGGTTGATGTGCTCTATTTCGTAACAGAATGTTGAGGTATTGTTGAAGCCATTCAATTTCCACCCAGTAGAAACAAAAACGATAAGTGACAAATTTGCTGCTGTTGGAATACTGCAGGTATTACTTCTGTTTTTCTTCAAAGTTCTACTCATTTCGCTTTTAAAACTCATCCAAACAAAATACTTCTTGATTAGTTGATAGCTTTTGTCATTTCATCTGCTTGAGTGGACGGGAAATTTCACATTTGATTATAAACTGGAATCCAATTTTCATTTGTTGGTCTTTGGCAGGGGTATCTTGATGTAGTGAACAGGCATACCGTGACAGAGCAAAGCCAATGAACGTCACTTTCCTGGATGATGATTTCATTTTGAAGCAAATGACATAAAGAGCGAAGCTTCGAGACTTGTATGACGTTAAATGCTTTTGAAATGTAATGTCATTAGAACAGCTGTAGTTGGGATCGTACAGTAGCTTTTAGTGGTATTGTCAAAAGTTGGATTTATATTTCCGCTTCTCAACTTTGTAGTGACGGTGTAACGGATCTTGTTGTGTATGTGCTGTTTTTAGTTTTATACTAAGAAGTATGAAACCTTGATGTTTAATGAACTGTTAAATGTAACAGTTATTGCATTTTCAAAGAAGTAATTTCCTGGAAAGACCAAATAGACCAAAAGTCATTTTTGAAGTGTCTCATTATTACCAGGCAATTCAAAGGACTAAGCATGGAAATTGAAAAGTATCCCTCCCCTCTTATATATCTCATCGTTTGCTGAACTTCAGTTATGTGAATCTACTTCCGAATATGGGTTCTTCTATGGGTATGACTGATAGAAACTTTTTTAACTTGGCTTTCTTCTTTGTATCGTGTCGTTTTAAAAACTGATTTTTTAACTTAGTTTTCTTGTTGAGTACATATCATATCAGTTATTCAAGGTTATGATGGCGGTTTCTATTCAGAAAGTTGATTTTAACGTTTTTTTGTTGTACCTTTAGCATTTCCAACTTTCTTTTCTTCTTGGGCAAATTGGCTTATTCGAGACCATTGTAGATGAAAATATCATTTCTTTGTTATGGGTGCGTGAATTATGACTTTCATAATTTGCAGGTTCATACAAACTGAACACGAGTGGTGTTAGCCGAGAAAATCATCGATCAAACTGCTACGGTGGAATCTTGAGGGACGAAAGAGGCTGTTGGATCAGAGGATTCATGGGTCATATTAGAACCGGTTTGGTACGCAAGGATGCTGAGGTTTGGGCCATGTTCAAAGGAGTTGAGCTAATCGATAGCCTACGTTTACAAAACGCCACTCTGGAAACTGATTCTTTGTTTGCTTTTGACATTCTTGAGAAACCTGATTTGTATACAAAAAGTCCCAAGTTGAGAGCAAAAATATCAGAATGCCCGACACTAATCAAGAAAAATGGAATAACTCTGAGCTTGATAACTTCTGCGGAAAATAAGTGCGCACACTTTCTTGCTAAACTTGCAATGGACGATGTTGATGATGAATATGAAGATGTTCTTGATCCTCCTCCTGGCATTGAAACTCTTATGAAGGCTGATATAAGTAACACCACCCGCGAAAAGAAGTTAATTATGTGCTATTTCAATTTCCTAATCCTGTCTTCTAAGCTTTTGCTAAGTGAAAATCTCCAAATTGTGTGGTTAAGTGTCCTTCAAATTCATTACTGAGTATTTCTCGTCATGATATTAGTTGCATATGTTTGTGTTTTGGTTTGATCTTTGTGTTTGTGTATCTGTTTTTACAAGTTTATATCTTTCGCTAGCATGTGTTTATGATTCGACTTTCTTAAGAGGCCGATTTTAGACAAATAGGTTTGGATTGAACAAATGAGCAGTCGCTTATATTAGTTGGCATTATTAGTTCCACTTCGCAATGATTGGTAATCGCTTCACTCAAACTTTAACGTGCTCATACGTTCAGAAACGAGCAACATGCACATGACATGCCCATTCTGCAATGTACTGAATGGTTAAAAGGCTCCATTACACATATGCCATCAATAGAAATAGCTGCAGTCATTAAACTTTGAACAATACTTGCCTTTTTTTGTCAAAAAGGTAAAGTTTCGGCGCCAAACATAACAAACGCATATAAGTAGAAGAAGAAAGGTCCTAAATATTAAAGATGAAATGTCTATTAAGTACCCAATGTACCCGAAAAAGGATGCGCTTAGAGATGCAACAAATCATAAGATTGACATGCAACTGATCATAAGATTGACATGTGACAAAATGAATAGCTAGGTAAACAAATCATTAAAGAAAAGATAGATGGAATTGAAACAATAAACCCACTCTTCTACATGCGGAGCAACGTGATAATAGTACTTGCTCTCTAAGCACTTAATAACATGATCTAATCGAAATCCACATTATATCTATCCATTAGGATACCATCTCAAAACTACGGTTCCATAACATTTTTGCACCAAAAAGTATATTAATGCTCTAAAGACAAGAAAACATGACTAGTACATACGCCATTACAAGTGCATCACCGTAAACTGATCAAGTCCAGGAGTAGTCTACATCTAGTAATCAGGTCTCAGAAACCAAAGGTCCGCATGTGCAGAGTATTTATAAACCTGAAAGCAAAAGACATACATCATATTAATCCCAAGTCTGGTGGCCAAGATTTCCATAAAACTGGTGACAGAAGAGATGAAAAATACCTCATTTAATACCACGTAATCGAACTTTGGATTTAATCAAACTCCCAACATACCAGACATGCTAGAACCTAAAGCAGCAAATTTCAAGAAAACAAATTCAGTAATGAAACCACAGGTCGAGAGGAAGAAAAAGAAAAAAAGCCAAACATATAATAGCAAAAAAACGCAGCACGTTCAGAACCATACTTACAAATCATTCTTTTCCACTGTCATCATCAGGAGAAGCTTCTTTAACGTCAACAGAGAAGCCATACTCCTGGTCGCATCCCATGTAAGAATCACACATGAAATAAAGCATAAAATTTTTCTTCCCAGCTTCACTTGGAACAGTAACATCAAGCTTCACCTTAGCTTTCCTTTGCAGTGAGACCCTCTTGATCGCAAGCAACTGATTGCTTTTGGTATCACCAACAACGAGCCACCACCCCTCTTCTTTGGTTCTCGGATATCTTGGAGCATCCACTGGCCCAACCTCAGTCCTACCCTCTAGATCCCTTTCAATTGTCACCATCAACGTGATGTCATCCCCAGCCCTAATGTTATCACTATCTAACACGTCATAGGTCAAATCAATATTAGGATAACGGTTACAAAACTTTGCTATATCCATCAGCTGTGTATCTGACATTTGTAACAACTCCCGTCTCTCATCGTCTTCCATCGCCAACAGATCAAACACAGACTCGATACTATTTCCAGGATTTTCTTTGCATCGTTTTGCCAGATCTTTAGTGAAATGAGGCAGCTGCAGAAGAGGAGAATCCCGTTCCCACATGCCTTGTGTAATCATTTGGCTAACTTCCATAGCAAGAAGGGCTAAAGTAAGCCAGCCGTTGCTTGAAATAACATCAACCATAGCTTGAAGCAACCTACTAGCAGACAAAAGCACTTCATGCTGATCAGAACCAAGATTTCCGCCTACCACCTGCCTAGAAAAGTGAGCTTGGAGCAAAGCATTCGCCTTCACATGTGGGTCTGCGTATCTAGGGTTCTCGAAGGGAAATCTCTGATGATTGATCAACTTGCGTATCAACTCCTCTTCTCCAGGGCGTATAGGGAGTAATTCGTACTCTGAAGCTGTAGCAAGAATCTCCAAAAGACCCTTCAACTTTGTCTTACTAGTGATTGAAGAACTAAATCGTTCTATTGTTGTGTAACTGATGTAGTAGTACGAAGCAATCATACCAAGATTGTTTGGAGAGAGATCAAAATCTTCTTCAATGCTAACACATTTACTCGCTTCCAAATCACTTAATGTGTTCTCTACAAGCTCAGATAGATGATCAGAGAGATGCCTTTGACTGACACCTTGAAGATTGTAGTAATTAGGGTTCTGGGTGAGCCTCCTATACATAAAGGTCCAGGTTAGATAGTCAACTGCGTCCTGCTTGTTCGCAATCACTTCCACAACAATCTCGGCATTCAAATTATCATGTAGATGATGATGCAGGTGGCTTTCAACTGGAAACGATTCGAACAAGAACTTCTTATAGTATTCTTTCCGTGGTGCATGACAAAAGATAACACATTTCCCGGAGTTATCGACAAGAGGCCGGCTAGCATGACCCATCATCTGAAGAAGATCGGTAACGGGATAATCAGTGTGGGCGTTTTCACGACCGTCATAATACTGGGTCCCCATAACAACCACCAAATGTGCACGAAGAGAAATACCCCAACACATGGTACCACTCATTACACACACTTGAATACAGCCGGTATCAAAGAGTGTCTTCACTATATCTTGATCAGTGGCATTTAGACCTTCGTGCAAATACCCAACACCATATTTCAATGTCTCCTTTAACATGGAATCCCGAATCCGGTCGATAAATGGAGCCAATTCATCTTCAGATTGAAGTAAGAACAAAGGCTTCTCTCCACTGTCTGCACCAGCGTATTTGCTCTCGGCACTCGAGTATGTCATCAGATCAACAGCTGTCAGTCGGGCGTGTTTCCTCGTGGGAACAAACACAATTGCTGGTTTTTTATTCTTGGCATGCTGAACAATAGCAGTATAAGTAGGTTTGCTCATTGCTTGCATTCTGGCCTCAAAATTAGCTATGTCTATACCTTGAATGTGAACTTCAAGAGGCACTGGCCTGACACGGGGCGGGAAATTGAAAAGACCATGTGACGTGGCACCAATCCACTCCCCTAAATCTTTAGCATTCGCAAGTGACGTCGATAACGCCACTATTCGAATAACATGGCCCTGACTAGCAATATATCTCATCCTGGAGACTATCACTTCAAGAACAGGCCCACCTTGACCACCGATTAAGTGCAACTCATCGACAATAAAAAGGCTCACTTGCTGAACATGCTTTCGCTGCTTCCAACGGCGAGATAATGCGTCCCATCTATCAGGAGTGCTGATTATTATCTGGCTTTTCTCAAGCAACTTCAGATCGGTTGCTGTTTCACCAGTCAGCATAGATACTTTTAAACCAAGACCATCTCCAAATTTCTTTTTCCATTCATTATATCGCTCCTTTGCAAGTGCTTCAACAGGAGCGATATACACAGCACGCATAACACTTTCACTACCTTTCTGATGATTCCTTAAAATTGCAAATTCTGCACAAATAGTCTTCCCACTCCCAGTTGGGGCAGCAACCAACACATTGTCATCTGTATTATACAGCACGGTAAAAACTTGCGTTTGGATAGGATTGAAATGTTTGAATTCTTGATATAGTGATTCATATAACGGGTTTCTGAGAGCAGTCACAGGGAGTGGTTGCAAATCCAGCAACTCAGTTGGTGGTGGGTACTTCTCTGGTAAGATCAAGTGGCGAAAAGAAACCGGCAAAACAGACAAAGACCCAAGCCATCTGTCTGAGACTACCTTGATAAAATACTGAGGTGGCAGAGGTTCAGAGATCTGAACTGTAAAGCTCAAAGTGTGGTCCTCGTCAATATACTGCTTTTTCAGCAAGAAATACTCGTGATGAAGAATGTATTCACCATCATTATCTTCTACAATGACCCAAAATGGTTCAACATACCCATGAATCTTGTCTTCCCACTGAAAATCTGGAGTAATAGTGAGCTCAACCCTCAAGATGGTTCGGGTGATTGGTTGAACGTGTGCCGCCAGATTAAGTTTTGGGAACTGGTGAATGCACCGGTGAAGAGTTCTTCCCAGCTTGGGGGCACGAACAAGCTCTCCTAACTCCTGTGAGGAGAGATCATAATACCGTTCCCATGCCAGATCTTTCTTCTCCAGTTTCATCAATATGTCGTTCTTAATCCCATGAAATTGGCGTAGAGGAGTTTGGACACTCCAGATCCTCTTATTAATCATTTTGCACAAGTTCAAAGCTTTTTCAGCTAACTGTGCCCACCCTTGTTTCAGTACTATCTCAAACAGCGCACGCATCAAACGTCCCGCACTCTGCAAAACCAAAGTACAGCTTAAGTTAAGAAAATGTGTAATGACATTATTAATAAATATACATAAGCATAAAAAAAGAATTAGAACTTATAACGCCATTACAAGGCTAGCTCACCAGATTAGCGGGAGAAGCAGAAAAAGAAACTTTTATTCCAATTGTTAAGGATAAAAACGAACCTGAGTAATGAAAACCATGTCAGAAGTCAAAGAAAGACCCTCAAGCTTTAGCTGCGAAATATAGGCTTGAAGTAGGACATTGATCTTAGCACTGGGCTCTTCCAACCCTTCCTTGATGGGAATAGGAACACGATCCAACAGCTTTGCAAGCTCCATCTTCTCATCTTGTCTTACAGTTACGTATTTGAACTCCTCACTGAGAGAGAATAACCTACATAGCTCGATATCACCCATGGTCGGCTTTAAATGCTCATTGTAAGTGGCGATTGTTCCATGAGTTATGTAATAGTAACTTGCAATTCGACCCAAGTCCGTGACCTGAAAGTAGCCACTTTTCCTGTCATACTTCACCAAGCTATTTTTGTCCAGTATTGTGGCAGCAGAATGGACCTGCAAAATATAGTAATGAGTATCAGTCATATGTTAGTCAGTTTATTCACCAAGACAATGTAATATATAAATGTACACTCATTTAAACCAATCAATGTCAAACAAGGAAAACTAAGTTCAAATATGCAATGAAGCATGTATAAAATATGGACGTCATACATAGAAAACAATTACACAATGAGCTTAAGAATATTCTGTATGCACTCAAGTGGAAGCTGACTAAACAAGCTAGTTTCTGCCCCGAGCATACTACAGTTAGCAATTTCCAGTATATTGCTGAACTAAATTGCAATTCAAGCTTCAATTAACGGCACTTAATTAGTATTAAATTTACCAATAATGAAAGTCAAAACAGCATAGGTTAGAAACTCAACAAAGTAATGAGAAAACATAGCAAATGATAACCCAATTTCAGTAACTAAATGTCTAAATCACGAATGCTACAAGTCACCATTCATATTGACCACATATAACAAAATCAACACCAACTAGCATTCACTTAAGTCACAAGGATAAGTAATGAATGGGAAATTTACGTATATTAATTTGTCACTAAAGCTAGGTTTCTTAATAAAGGCGACATCGCTTCCAAATTAAGATGGCAAATTCAGACTCTGAAATCACATAAAATAAAAATAAAAACTATTCGCAGGGTTATTATGAATGATGTAATTATAGTGAAGAGTGCATTTGAGAAGATAAAGACATGTGCAATGCAAACCTCAATGATTTACTAAAGAAGATGACGAAACCACATATAATGCGCATGAAACTTGACAGATTAAAAAACAGATAGAAAAAGCTTTAAGTGCATTGAGAAACATACCAAATCAGCTCTCCTCTCCTCGAGTAAATGATCTGACTTCAGAGCATCAGCTGGTAAACCATAAAGTGTAGGATTCCGCACCATACGCACATATAAGTAAGTGTAACCAAGCCAATGTTGGGCTTCTTTTGCATTCTGGATAGTTCCAAGGACTATTTCTGCGTTCAACTGATCAGCCAACTTCGAAACAAACTGACTTTCAATAGGAAGCTGCTGATTCATCAGTGAAAGATAGTATTGCAGCTCACTGTGGCCAGTTATAATAATCCCTTCACCGTATGTGTCGTATTGTGGCCTTCCTGCACGACCCAACATCTGCATAACATCCAAAGGACTAAGTTCTGTCCAGGCACCCTTTTCTGGATTGTAGATTTGTGTTCCTTTTATAATGACAGTGTGGGCAGGCAAATTCACACCCCAAGCAAGAGTAGCTGTAGACACCAGTACTTGAATGTGGCCCTCGGCAAACAGATCCTCAACAAGTTGACGGTCAGCCCTGGCCATACCCGCATTATGAATTGCCAAACCATATGGCAAAAGATCTTTGAGGTCATTGCTCTTCACCAGCTCAGTATGTTCATGGAGGATCTCACGACTCGCGCTATCCTCTTTCAAAAAGATCCCTAGGGTGTCGTTAGCAAGAGCAGTGTCTCTAATTGCACGAGCAGTCTTTGTCGTTTCTTTTCTCGAATGCACAAATATAAGCACCTGATGCTTTCCGGCCACACCTAGCACCTTTTCATAACAAATGTCATTCATCAACTGAAATCTCTGCAATGGCTTCTTTACGGTAATTCCAATGTACTGCTGAGCAAGTGGAACAGGCCTAAAAGAGTTGTCAAAATGAAAAAGACCTTTGTTCAAGTCAATTCGCAAAAATAAAGCAACATCATCATAGTTGGGAAGTGTTGCAGATAATCCAACCAACCGAATATGTTCCTTTGTCGTCTCAACTTGTCTAACAGTTCTTGCCACAATACTCTCCAAAACAGGTCCTCTGTTATCATGCAGAAGATGGATTTCATCGATAATTAGAAGCTTCACAAGTTGAGTATAAGTGCGGTCTCCTGATTTTCTGGTTATGATATCCCACTTCTCAGGAGTGGTGACGATGATTTGTGTTTCTTCAATCTGTTGCCGAGTCAAAGACTGATCTCCACTCAGCTCCATCACAGTGACACCATAATCCTTCAAACGATTAGACAAATTCCCAACAACCTCAGCAACAAGGGCTTTCATTGGTGCCACATACACAATCTTGTAGTCACTGTGGTTAAACGTACCGTCCTCATTCATATGCAAACCTATCTGCTGAAGTATGGTTAGCATAGCAACGTTGGTCTTACCTGCTCCAGTGGGGGCACACAGTAACAGATTGTCGGCTTTGAACAAAGCAGTCTCGTAAACTCTACTCTGAACCCTATTCAAACTGGTCATTCCTGAAAAAGCCGGTTGCGCCCAGCTTGGGATGTCTTTAATTGATACGAGCTTTTCATCAGCAGCAAGAGGTTTCGGCTTTAATGCTGGCACATGAACTTCTTCGTATCCTTTGCTGTGGTTCCTATACGAGCCTAGAGGAAGCTCACACTTCTTATTCGCCATCAAAAGACCACCCTGGTGAAACGCAATGCTCTCAAGATCCAGCAGCTGTCGCTGACCATTTACCCAACCATTATCAGTATCCATATCAGCAACGCCCCTTTGAACACCACCACTCTCATCCTTCAAACGCTTTGCTTCTTCTCGTATGCTTTTCTCTAAGAGAAGCTGTCTCTCTTTTGCTGAAGCCCTCGTTGCATGCAACTGCTCTAATATTGCAACCAAATCAGGCCCCATTCCCGTCATTTCTTCCTCAATCTGCTTCCTCTTTTCTTGGTCTTCAGCCCTTGCTAAACGGGTACACCACACAATCTTCAGCCTGTTCCGCAAAAGGTACTTAATGAGGCTGAACTTATCAAACTGGAGATGCAATACTAGCTTATTTTCGACTTCACGGTCATCACCTTCTTCAAGTATCTTTAGCACCTCCTCGGCAAGAGTCTGGCTCTGCTGTGGATCGATCTGCTGGTCATAAGCTTGGGAAATTTTCCGCTGAAGCCAATAAGCATCAATATCCTGAACATTAAGCGTCATACCCTCATTACCATCTTGTGATTCATCATCATCCATACCCCCACCCATCTGCATACCATTATTCCTGTCACTATCCATAACATCATCCTCTTCCTCCTCGTCAGCTTCCTGTACGATATCAAGATCATCTTCGTCCTCGTCCTCATCATTCTCTTCAAACTCAACAGCCACACCAACATCATCATCAAGAGCATCTTCTCCATTCACAGCATTATTCCCATCTGCATCACCACCAGCATCCTGGAAATCTGTTATAAGCCTCCCAATAGAAACCAACTGATCAAAAACCTGACCCGGTATCGGATTCAACAGCTTCTCGATATCCTTCTTCTTATCAGGATTCTTCAAAGTATCATTCTTCAACACAGCCAAAATCTCATCCGCGGCACCACTAACAATATTCAATGGCTGCCCGCCCAACTGCTGTTGAATCACACTAAGCATCGCCTCATACGCAGCACGAGTCTCCTTCGTCTTAGGCTGGTAAACCCCCTCCTCCGTACTCGTCAACACACTCTCTTCCTGTAACCTCCTTTTCTTACTCTGCCTTACATTCCCAGCCTCACTGGGCTGCCCGGGATCACGTTCCTTCTTTTTCTTCGACTTAGTCAACTTCTCGTCCAACTCAGCCGGTCTACCTCTGTATGCACGGTCACCAAACGTCCTGGGATCAATCCTCCCATGTAAAGACTCAGGTTCACCAGTTGGCTCATGAGTATCTCTCGGCCGTGAATCAGTGGTCAAGACGAGACTTGAATTCGCACGATACTCGTACTGTTTAAACCTGGCGTGTGCCTCAGCACCTCCACCTAACTGTGCCATATCTCAAATCAAACACCTACAATATCACCAAATATTCACCAAATCAGTATATTTATCAAGAAAGCTGAACCCCAGAACTAAAAAGAAAATAAAGATAAGAGGGTGTTTGGAATTGCTTATCATTCTGCTGCTTTTTTTACTGAAACAGTTCTGTTGTGTTATCCAACCTACTTCGGCTTATTTTTACCATAAATATTGTCTGTTCAAGTATTCTAGTGTTTTGTACATAATAAGCAACAAATCAAAACACGATCTTCAGAAGTACTACTTTACAAACAAAAAAATATGCAATCCCAAACAGCCCCTTTATTTTATCTGCTTATTTTTTCAAGTGCTTTTTCACAGCAAAATCAAACTTACTGTTTAACATAAAAGTAACCCAAAACAATCTACAAACAAGTTTGATTGTAAAAAATTTCAACAAATAATTATTTTTTCCAAGCATTCATGTGTTTTCTACATAATAAGCAACAAATACAACCGCTATCTTCAAAAGTACATAATAAGCAAATCCGAACCCAAACACGCCCTTTTATTTTCTGCTTATTTCTTAGCAGAAGCAGCTTCGTGTTATACAAACTGCTTCTACTTTTCAGTTTATTGCTACTAAAACGGGTGAGGTTTTTTACTCAAATGTACACGTTCTCACCGAGTTAATCCCGAGACCGTTTCCGGCCTAGCGAGGTTTCTAGCTTCATATTTAACCTAAAACCATTTTAAATACCTTTTTTCTGAGTACGTAATATTTACAAAATAAATAAAGTCAAAACACTATCTACTTAACTTTCCTGAGTACGTAATATTTTTATGCTTAGTTAAGCAAATCCAAACACTATTTCATAAACTTATTTTTTTTATCAATTACACTAAGCCCTAAAGATATATAAAAACACTAATAAGGCGTTCCGGATTGCTCATACTTTCCGCTTATCTGCTTATAAATAAGCAGTAGCAGTTCTGTGTTATCCAACCTGCGACTGCTTTTTATTCCAACTTACATACGTATTATTAACAAAATAAGCAAATCCAAACACTATTTCATAATCTCAAATTTTTTTCATCAATTACACTAAGCCCTAAAGATATATAAAAACACTAATAAGGCGTTCCGGATTTCTTATACTTTCCGCTAATCTGCTTGAGACTAAGCAGTAGCAGTGCTGTTTTATCCAACGTGCGGCTGCTTTTTACGCTAACTTACATACGTATTATTTACAAAATAAGCAAATCCAAACACTATTTCATAAACTCAATTTTTTTTAATCAATTACACTAAGCCCTAAAGATAAATAAAAACACTAATAAGGCGTTCCTGATTTCTTATACTTTCCGCTAATCTGCTTGAAACTAAGCAGTAGCAGTGCTGTGTTATCCAACCTGCGACTGCTTTTTACGCCAACTTACGTACATATTATCAACAAAATAAGCAAATCCAAACACTATTTCACAAACTCAAATTTTTTTTTAATCAATTACACTAAGCCCTAAAGATATATAAAAACACTAATAAGGCGTTCCGGATTGCTTATATTTTCTGCCACTGCTTATAAATAAGCAGTAGTAGTTCTGCGTTATCCAACCTGCGACTGCTTTTTACGCTAACTTACATACGTATTATTAACAAAATAAGCAAATCCAAACACTATTTCATAAACTCAAAATTATTTTAATCAATTACACTAAGCCCTAAAGATAAATCAAAACACTAATAAGGCGTTCCAAATTGCTTATACTTTCCGCTAATCTGCTTATAAATAAGCAGTAGTAGTTCTGTGTTATCCAACCTGCGGCTGCTTTTTACGCTAACTTACATACGTATTAATAAACTCAATTTTTTTTATCAATTACACTAAGCCCTAAAGATAAATAAAAAAACTAATAAGGCGTTCCGGATTGCTTATACTTTCCGCTAATCTGCTTATAAATAAGCAGTAGTAGTTCTGTGTTATCCAACCTGCGGCTGCTTTTTACGCTAACTTACATACGTATTAATAAACTCAATTTTTTTTATCAATTACACTAAGCCCTAAAGATAAATAAAAAAACTAATAAGGCGTTCCGGATTGCTTATACTTTCCGCTAATCTGCTTATAAATAAGCAGTAGCAGTTCTGTGTTATCCAACCTGCGACTGCTTTTTACGCCAACTTACATACGTATTATTCACAAAATAAGCAAATCCAAACACTATTTGCTTATTTATAAGCAGAAAAAAATAAGCAATCAGTCAATGAACTACACTAAACCCTAACAATCAACAATAAGCAGCAATAATCAATAATAATTAATAATAATCAGTAATCAAAGTACCGAAGGCCTAGAAATCACAAGCACGTGACAGAAGCGTGACTGTGTTCCATTCAAAGCCCTAAAAATCGAAACTAGGGTTTTAGATAACTGAATTGAATTTTAAAAAAAAAAAAAAAAAAACGTAACAATATAATAATTAATGAAAATAGTATAAATACGTACCAGTTAGTAATAATAATAATTGTGATGATAATAAAATGGTGGTTTGTGATTCGAAAGGTGTGTGATTTGTGACTTGTGAGTGTGGTAAGAAAATAAATTTATATGATGGTGAGGCGGTTTGGAGAGTGTATGTCACCGACTCACTAGGTTTTTCTCATCTTCACCCGGGTCGGGTCGGGTCACCCATTTACTGTTTAGAGCAAATTGCATGTTTAGGGTGCTTTTGGTAGAGAGAAATTCAGAGAAAAGAAATAAAGTAGATAATAGAATCTCAGAGAATAGAAATCAGTAGAGAATTTTGTTCAATTCTAATGTTTGGTAACAACAGAGACTTGACCCGAGAAATGAAAATTTTTTTATTTAAATAATATTTTGTCTAAATAAAAATTCTTAAAAAATATTTAAAAAAAATTATTTTAAAAAAAATATATCTTTTTTTTTTTTTTTTAAATTTAAAAATTTATGTACTTTCTTTAAAAAAAACTTATTTTTTTAAAATGTATTTACTTAAAAAAAAGCTTGTTTTAAAAAAAATATATTTTTTAAAATGTATTTATTTAAAAAAAAAACTTATTTTTTTTTTAAAATATTTTTTATTTTTTCTAAATAACAATTTTTAAAAAAATATTTAAAAAAAATATTTAAAAAAAATATTTTAAAAAAAAATTATTTTTAAAAAATTATTTAAAAAAAAATATATCTTTTTTTTAAATTTATTTTTTAAAAATTTATGTACTTTCTTTAAAAAAATTATTTTAAAAAAATATTTTTTTAAAATGTTTTTATTTAAAAAAAAACTTGTTTTTAAAAAAAATGTATTTATTTAAAAAAAAATATATTTTTTTTTTAAATATTTTTTAAAAAAATTATTTTTAAAAAATAATTTGTTTACATATATATATATATTTTTTAAAACAAAATCCATTATTTAACAAAATTATAGTTGTAAAAAAATAAAAATCAAAATAATAATAATCCATTTCTCCAATTTCTCCACCAAAATAAGGGAAATGGAGCTAGCCAAATTACATTACCCAAGTCTCTCAATTTCTCTCTATTTCTCTTCCAAATTCTCCGCTTTTTCAATTCTCTGTGTACCAAACAAGAGAAATGGAACCATTTCCAATTCTCTTGCCTCAATTCCCGCTACCAAACACACCCTTAGTACCTTTTGAAAGTGGAGCGATTGTCCCTCTCGGTTGCATATTTAGTCTTTGGCTAAAGATGAAAGGTATCTTAGTCGTTTAACTTTGACCTGGGACATAATATGCAACCCAAAGTTTCATACAAAGATGGTCGCTACTAGGAATGATAACGGGGCGGGAAATATCAGGGATCATATTTACCATCCCCGTCCTCGTTTCTCACTACAATCCCCATCCCCACCCCCATTCCCATCGGGGAATCGTTTTGCATCCCCATCCCCGTCCCCAACGAGGATTGGGGATCCCCACGGGGATTCGGGGATTTTTGGCCTTTATTAATTGAAAATATAAAGAATTGACCCATCAAATGTCTTAAAAAGTGAAAATATTAAGAATTGACCAATAAAATGTCTTAAAAAGCGTACATCGTTACATAGTTGGATTAACAGAAATGTCATTCAACTTTAAAGCATTGTATATATTAAAACATCACATATAATATATAAAAAATGCACCAAATAAGTGTATTCAGATAACGTATTGGTTGGATAATACTTAGTTAGTGCTTAACCTTTTTAAATATTCGATGATTTTGATCCATTAAATGTCACATATACATACAAATATACTTCTGGTATAATACTTGTCAATACTCACTAACATATACGTATAAAAATACATTTATACATATAATTTATACATATTTGTACATTAAAAAGTTCGGGGTCGGGGTCGGGTTCGGGGTCGGGGATTTATGCTATCCCCATCCCCGCCCCATCCCCAGTTTCATAATTCGGGGATTCCCCGTCCCCATCCCCATCCCCGGTCAACTCGAGGATTCTCTAGTCAAATCGGGTTTGGCCATCGGGTACGGATTTTTTTTGCCAACCCTAGTCGCTACCAGTGGTGGAGCTAGAAAATCTAATAGAAGGGGGCAATGAGCGATATGAATGACTAGAAAACAGGTAAAAAAATTTGTAAAATTTCAAAATGAGTCGGGTCGTTTTAATTAAACGCAAAATAATACTTTTTTTACGTAACTTACGTCAACTAAAGAAGTGAAGCATATAAAATGAGACCTAAACGGAGAATGCAAATTTATTAAGTCCATCTTAAATAAGATAAATTTGACTTGTGATCTATTATCACTTATTAGTTACAAACATGTAACTATATATTAACATAAGTCGAGCTATAAGCTCCTAAATATGTATAAAAGTAATTAGACCTTTATTAATTTCTTATGTAAATTATAGCTATAAACTTATACAATATGAATGTGTTTTATTCTTTTTTAACTGTTAACATAAATATTTTTTTTTTTTTTAACTGGAAATTAAACTTAAAACTTGAAGCTTAGTTTTGAACTAAAACAACAATACTCATTTATATTGGTAGAGCTCAAGGACAAAAGACACTTCCCAACAACTATTAAAAGTAAAAAACTGAAACATGCATTATATTAATAAAGTAGCAAAAAGTTCAATATAGATCTAAAATTTACGATAAATCCAATGAACCAATGATAGTCATTCATTCTTTTAATTAAAACAAAAAAAAATAAACTTTCACTCTTTTCTTAAAAATTAAATATCTCACAAACCGTTAATCGTTACGCGAAAAAAAACATACCATCGCGACGGGAATTAAATTATCTTTCTATAGATATGCACTTCTATATATTTTTAACGAATTTTTTTTTTCAAAATTTCGGCCCAGAAAAATCATATATGATTTGTGAAAATCACATGTGATTCTATTTTTACAAATTATATATGAATTTTGCAAATCATATGTGATTTGTAAAAATCATATATGATTTGTGAATATCACATGTGATTCGATTTTAGAAAATCATATATGATTTTACAAATCATATGTAATTTTTCTTGGCGGAATTTTTGAAAAAAAAAATTTGTCGAAAATATAGAGAAGTGCATATCTACATAAAGATAATTTACAGTTTGCAAAATATGTTGTTTTAAAAAAAGTTTGGAAAATGATTTTTTTATTAATTTTGATCAAAATGGATGACTAAGATTGATTTATTGGATCTATGGTAAATATGAGATCTATATTGATCTCAACTCTAATAAAGTTACAATGAATAATTAGACACTACCTAATATATTTAATAATACCCCATTTCCCAATATCCCTTTTGGTCTTCATCTTCCTTTTTCTCCAACCTTCCTCATTCTCTGCAACTCGACGATTTCCAGAAAAACACTATGAAGATCAAATTGATGATATTTTTCTTCTTGTAGAGGGCACTTTAGTTTCTGGGTTGAGGACACCACCGATCTTTGCAACTAAGTTAACTATTTTTCCTGTTAATTTAGTCAATCCTGTGAAGCTTTATTGGGGGCCGTTCCCCCCACTACCTACAAGGTGGCTCCGCCCTTGGTCGCTACAATTTTGAAAGGTCAGGAACTAAACCTACATTTTGGCTAAACCACATGGACGGTTTTTGCAATTTACTTTACTATATAAGGTGACTTTTTTTTTTTTTTTTTTTTTTTTTAAAGGTTTTATGTTCGGAGAAGAAGATGTGCATCCAATGTCTTTATCTACAATGAAGAATAATGTTTGTATGTTGTGCTTTTGAAATACTTCTTTCCTTTTTTTCTTTTCTTTTGCTTTTTCACTAGAGTGATTCGTGATTTAATAATTCAAATTCTTTTGTAAAATGAAACTAGGATGGTGGAGTGTAAAATATGCGACCGTTTAAAATACTGAGTACCAAATACAATACACAATACAATATTGACTCAAAATATACCAAGTACATAAAAATTTCAAAACACATAAATTATCAATATACTGAAAACATATATCATATTAGGAATGGTTTAATCATTTTGCAAGACCATGGCCACACCCGCAGACATCATCACTGACGGAGACAAAGCATCAACAACAAAGAGCGAAAAGAAGCACACTACAGCACGCAGACAACTATTCCAATCCACAACAAGTGAAGCAGATGAACCACCTTCTAAAAAGTCAAAGCCCGCCGCTTGATAACCTACTTTTGATCATGTAACTATTGGTAGTATCAAGACATACATATTTGTAATAACTTATGTATAACTGGTGTCCCTTTTGCAACATAATCTGTATTTTGCTAGACATATGACTACGTACTTTTGTAAACGATAATCAAACCAGGTATATCGCAAATGATATGTCCTAATCACGTTTGGCATGCCTTTTATATCAACCTAAAATTGTACCCAATGTCTATGTAATTAAAACTTATTACAAAACAGCAATCTGTTTTTGTATTTACCAAGTTATTTAACAACACATACACCAAAAAATTTGTGCAGTCTTTACAGCACACCTCTTCATCAAATTATACAATAACAAACACTGAGAATGTTAAACAAGATCATAGCATAAATTAAAAAATTACATAAAAGTGGCAACACGTTACTGAACATCTAATATATATATATATATATATATATATATATATGTATCATTAAGTCATAATAATTACACCCATTCACATCATCATCAGCAACCCTAAGCAACCTTCATACTTACACAAAGAGCACTAGCAAAAGACAATTAAACCCCACAACTAACCTATAAATACTACAAACCAAAACGCAAAAGAGACCATCACAACAAACCAGGCGACATTAAAATCCAACGCCTTCAGCATCTCCACCATATGTAACAACTCTTCAAGGCGGTCCTGCTTCCTGATAACATCTAACAGGAATTTAGCAGCATTAACAAAATCTTCTTTTTGGACCTTCAAGAGATGTGAAACGCACTTCAAATATGCCTCCCAGCCACACAACATCTCCAGCTCCGTCACTAGCTGACCCATTCTGCGAACCCGTCCCTGAATCTGAGTCGCTTTGTTTCTAAGATCTGCCTCTTCCAGCTTTGTAGTTTCTGTTGGTGGTAACAGCCCAGAACAGGGTAAGATAATCAAAGTCAGCATCAATACCACTAGGTGGTTACCGGATATCACTTGGAATCGTGTAATCACTTTCCAAAGTAAACTATTCGACCCTATGCCTGGGTTATATGAATATCTACTTGGGATAAGACCAAATGTTAGTTATTGAATTAGGCACAATCAATAACCCTTGCGCATATAAGTGTTTAGCTTTATGTTTGTTTCTCCTGATTTTAGTATGTTTCTCAGTATCTTCATGCTGATGAAAACCATCTCTATTTATAGTAGAGAATACTCACTCCTAGTTAATGGACATTATGGATGATTAACGGCCAATTAATCACTCATAATAAGCCTCCATTATCATAGGAATAGTGGTTACATGACCAATTAAACGTGGTCATAAAGCAGTCATAACAGCCAATTGAATGAGTCAAAGCTGTTACAAATTAATCACTGCAACACTTCCAGTAGGAACCATTACACTAGCAGCAGGAACCATACACTACCAGCAGGAACCATCACACTAGCAGCAGGAACCATAACACTACCAGTAGGAACCATCAGTTACTACACTAGCAGTAGTAACCAATACACTAGCAGTACAAACCACTATTGAGTCGAGTCAGGGTGTTCAGGGACCTCATGGGTATACACTCCGTACCTCCTAACCCAAAACTATGTGTGAACTAATCCCACAAGTGCACTAAATTTACCAACAATCCTCCCCAAATTTAGTTCATTTTCTTTTCAAGAAAAAACAAACATCTAACAAAACATGTGCCTAAACGAAAATATCCTGAGGATTGAATTTCCATCTTAGTACATTACACGTTCAAATATTCGAGAATCAGGGTGTTCTAAGAATTGAACCCTTCAACCCATTTGAATACCTGAAGATAAAATACACACAAGTTTTCAAACACATAAAAGCTCCTGACACTATACAAGCCATGTGTCCATATCCAAATTCATAAATGTTGTAAGAGCCAAAAGTCCATAGCTCCCTGAAGCGGCAAAACTTCAACATTTACATAGGTGGTTCATCTTTATTCATGCTCCTGCCAAGCACTTTTTCTAAGAAAATTAACCATTAAGAAGTAAAGACTTCATCATCCTTTCAGCAGGTTCTGAGCACAACCTTGGGATGTATAAAAAACATGTGCTCCAGTCCACTGAATGTTCAGCTTTCCACATTGAACTCTGCTCCCAAGTTTCCTCAGGAGGGAGTTGGGTGTCCTAGCATTCAGTGACTAAGTTGGACTTAAACCCATCCCTTTAGCAGACTTTATAACCAAGTCTCTAGCCAAACCCTTCGTCAAGTGATCAACTAAATTTTGTTGAGATCTAACAAACTCTATAGATACTACCCCATTCATGATAAGCTCACGAATCATGCTATGTCTGACACCTAAGTGTCTAGACTTCCCATTGTACATCTGGCTATAAGCCTTTGCCAATGTAGATGCACTATCACAACGGATAGAAATAGGTGCTATAGGTTTAGGCCACAATGGAATATCAAGAAGCAAGTTTTTCAACCATTCTGCTTCTTTGCCAGCAGCTGCTAAAGGCCACAAATTCAGATTCCATTGTTGAACTGGTGATGCAAGTTTGCTTCTTGGATGTCCAAGAAATTGCACCTCCACCAAGTAGGAATACCCAGCCACTGGTAGACGAATTGTCTTCATTGTTACTAATCCAACTTGCATCAGTGTATCCTTCTAACACTGAAGGATAGCCAGTATATGAGAGACTATAATCCATAGTTCCCTTTAGATACTTCAGTACCCTCTGAATTGCTTGCCAGTGATGAGCACTAGGATTACTAGTATACCTGCTCAGTTTACCCACTGCAAATGCAATATCAGGTCTTGTACTAGTCATGGCATACATTAGGCAGCCAATTACCCTAGAATACTCAAGTTGAGATACAGCCTTGCCATTATTAGGCATCAACTTCTCACAAGTATCCATATGTGTACTCACTGGAGTACAATCAAAGTAATTGAATTTCCTTAACACCTTCTCAATATAATGAGACTGAGAAATAGAAATTCTTTTACTTTCATGTTTAATCCTTATACCAAGGATAACATCAGCCTCCCCCATGTCCTTCATGGAGAACCTTGATGACAAAAATTCCTTTGTCAGGTCAACCTGATTTTGGTCAGTGCCAAAGATCAACATGTCATCAACATATAGACAAATGATGACTCCTTTACCAGATTCATCAAATTTTTGCTATATACACATTTGTCAGCTTGGTTAAGAACATAACCACTAGAAAAAACCACTTCATCAAATTTTTGATGCCATTGCTTAGGTGTCTGTTTTAGTCCATAAAGAGACTTAATCAGTTTACACACCTTGTTTTCATTTCCAGGCATGATGAAGCCCTGAGGTTGGTTCATGTAAACCTCCTCATCCAATTCACCATTCAAGAAAGTTGTCTTCACATTCATCTGATGAATAATCAGATTGTGAATTGATGCCAAAGCAATCAACAGTCTTATGGTACTGATACGAGCCACAGGGGCATAAGTATCAAAATAGTCTATTCCTGACTTTTGTTTAAAGCCCTGAATGACTAGTCTTGCCTTGAACTTTACAATAGTTCCATCTACCTTCATTTTCTTTTTGAAAATCCATTTGCAACCCAAAGGTTTGCAACCAGGAGGTAGATCAACCAACACCCAAGTGTTGTTCCCCATGATGGAATCCATCTCATCATTGATTGCTTCTTTCCAGAAAGCAATATCCTGGGACTTCATTGCTTCTTCAAATGTCTTGGGATCATCCTCAACAATGAAGCAATAGGAGTATTGGTCAGAGACCTCATCCCTTGTTCCTTCAACTAAGTATAGTTGAAACTCAGGTCCAAATGACTTTGGAGTCCTGACCCTTTTGCTCTTTCTGAGCACAGGTTCAGGTTGTTGAACCACAACCTCATCAGGGACCTCTGATGGTACTTCATCAGGGACCTCTGATACACCAGTGTTATGAGTTCCATTAGGAATCCTCATACTTGGTCTAGGGGCTGATGAGAATCTATTTTCATCAAAGTTTGCATCCCTTGATTCAATTATGGAGTTAATTGAAACATATTCATTAGGTTCAATAACATAGAACCTAAAAGCGTTGGAATGCTCAGCATATCCAACAAAGATGCAGTCAATGCCTCTTTCACCCAAAGTTTTAAGATTTGGATCAGGGAGTTTCACAACACCCCTACAACCCCAAACCTTGAGATAGTTCAAGTTGGGTTTCCTTCTAGTCCAGAGTTCATAAGGGGTAACCTTGTTCCTTTTGTTGGGAACCCTATTTAATAAATAGCAAGCTGTTAACATAGCTTCACCCCAGAACCCTTGACTCAGTCCTGAATAGGACAACATGGAATTAACCATCTCTTTCAGCACCCTGTTTTTCCTTTCAGAAATACCATTTTGCTGAGGAGCATAAGGGGCAGTCGTTTCATGGATAATACCAACAGACTGAAAATACAGAGTATCCATGTACTCACCTCCCCTATCAGTCCTTAATCTTTTGATCAGGGACCCAAGTTGCAATTCAACTTCAGTTTTAAACACTTTGAATTTATCTAATGCTTCATCCTTAGTATGTAAAAGATAGACATAGCAAAACCTATAAGCATCATCAATAAATGTCACAAAGTACTTCTTATTCCCCAAAGATGGAGTGACATGCAAATCACACAGGTCACTGTGTATTAGCTCCAAGAGCTTAGTCTCACGATTAACACCCTGAAAAGGTTTCTTGGTTATCTTGGTCAACATGCAAGTTTTACACTTTTAAGTGTCCATGTCAAATGTTGGGATTAACCCATCCTTAGACATATCTTGCATTCTCTTATAGTGTATATGGCCAAGTCTAGCATGCCAAAGGGTAGAGTCAGTAAGGTCAGTGGTGGTCACAAAGGCTGAATTAACACTATCAGGGACAATATTAAGCCTGAACAATTGATTACATAAATAGCCAAAACCAATAAAAACACCACATTTAGACAAGACAAATTTATCAGACTCAATAACTTGTTTATATCCATGATTATTCAAAACACTACTTGAAACCAAGTTTTTCCTTATATCAGGAACATGAATAACATTAAACAAAGTTACAATCTTTCCAGAACTAAACCTAAGGTCTACACAACCACGACCATGCACCAAGGCTGTTGAATCATTTCCCATGTGAAGAATAGAACCATCATTCAGTGACTCATAAGTCTTGAACCAGCTTCTATCTTTGCACACATGAACTGTTGCACCAGAGTCAACCCACCACGCAACATCATCATCCTGCACATAATAAGATTCAGATACATATGTAACATAATAAATCTGAAAAGACTTATTAAACATATTATGACCTTTCAGTGAGTTGGTTGAACCACCACTCCCTGAACCATTAGTGTCTGATCCATTGGTTTTACCACCAACTTTAACACCCTTGCAGTCCCTTTTAATGTGACCAGTTTTGCCACATTTCCAACAAGTAGGTGTGGCCTTCTTGTTAGGATCTGCCCTTGTGTTGTCACGATATTTTCGTTTGCCTTTGTTGTCATTGTACCTGGTGGAGTTGTTATGCTCCACCATATTGACAACAGATGCACCAGAAGCATTGCTACTCTTTGGCTTGTCATTATCCTGCACCCTGAGAGATTCCTCAATGCGCAGATGACTGCCCAACTCAACCAGAGTTAACTCCTCTTTCTTATGTTTCAAGGTATGCTTGAAATCTTTCCAAGAAGGAGGAAGTTTATCAATAACACAAGAGACTGAAATAGCCTCATCCATGTGCATATTGTGTTGTGTAAACCTTCCAAGTATTCCAAGAAGTTCATTGTATTGTTCCATGACTGGTCTTGAATCAGTCATTTTGTAATTTGTGAAATTACTAACAAGAAACTTCTTACTTGATGCATCCTCAGCCATATATTTGGCATCCAAGGAATCCCACAGTTCTTTGGAAGATTCAATGTTCTGATAAATGTCAAATAGAGAATCAGACATACCATTGAGAATTAAACCTGTGCAAATGTAGTCATCATTCTCCCATTTGCTCCTCCCCCTGATCTGCTCCACTGTAGCATCATCCCCATCATCAGGAATAGGAGTGGTTAGCACATACACCACGCTCATGCTGGAAAGCAAGAAGTGCATCTTCTTTTGCCATCTCCTGAAGTCCACCCCTTCAAACTTATCAAGCTTAGCAAAGTTTGAAGCCATGTGTTTCATTGCAGCAGCAGCCATTGATTATCACAAAATAGTTTACTTTGATTGTTGGTGGTAACAGCCCAGAACAGGGTAAGATAATCAAAGTCAGCAGCAATACCACTAGGTGGTTACCGGATATCACTTGGAATCGTGTAATCACTTTCCAAAGTAAACTATTCGACCCTATGCCTGGGTTATATGAATATCTACTTGGGATAAGACCAAATGTTAGTTATTGAATTAGGCACAATCAATAACCCTTGCGCATATAAGTGTTTAGCTTTATGTTTGTTTCTCCTGATTTTAGTATGTTTCTCAGTATCTTCATGCTGATGAAAACCATCTCTATTTATAGTAGAGAATACTCACTCCTAGTTAATGGACATTATGGATGATTAACGGCCAATTAATCACTCATAATAAGCCTCCATTATCATAGGAATAATGGTTACATGACCAATTAAACGTGGTCATAAAGCAGTCATAACAGCCAATTGAATGAGTCAAAGCTGTTACAAATTAATCACTGCAACACTACTAGGAACCATTACACTAGCAGCAGGAACCATACACTACCAGCATGAACCATCAGCAGGAACCATTACACTAGCAGCAGGAACCATAACACTACCAGTAAGAACCATCAGTTACTACACTAGCAGTAGTAACCAATACACTAGCAGTACAAACCACTATTGAGTCGAGTCAGGGTGTTCAGGGACCTCATGCGTGTACACTCCGTACCTCCTAACCCAAAACCAGGTGTGAACTAATCCCACAAGTGCACTAAATTTACCAACAGTTTCAATTTCATTGACATAGAATACAATCATCATATCTTTTGCACGCCTGGAACGAGCAACCCTGGCTAATTGATCGCAAACAAGCATGGGTGTAGCCATTTTTTTCACCTAACATATTTGTTGCGTGTATTTGATAGATTGAGATGTGTAAGTTATGACAAGGTACAATTGTTTTAATAAACGCAATGATGCAACTGAAGCCTCGAGACACAAACCAGATAATCAGTTCCCCATGCACAAGTGGACACATAAAACCTCCCTATACGGAAAAAAATAAAAAATAGCAGTATCACTTTACAATAGTGATAATATATAATCACATAAAATAAAATACAACAAAATCTTAGTGAAAAAAATTTATGTTTTTTTAACTTCGCAAGTTAACGAAGACCCCCCGCATTGCGAGGGGCCGACGCCCATCTCGTTTTGCATATGTTATTGCGCAATTTGATCTATTAAATTCGTCGAATATTGTCGGTCTAATGCATTCCCTTGTGGTTGAACAACTTGATCTTCTGCATTCACTTCAACTAATATGTTGTCATTGTCAAGTTGCACATTTGATTGCTCATATCTAGAAAATAGTTCATCACTTATACCCTCTTTGCGTATAAAATTATGAAGTGCAAAGCTTGTAATCGTGATATTTCGTTGTGCTGTGAGGGGAAAAGGTGCCATCTTTTTTAATAGCAGAAAATGTGCATTCGACTCCACAAGCAACTAAAAAGAAATTTTTTGAAGAACAATTTCACATAGATCGGAGTAAGGTAATGGATTTGGTTGCAAAGTTCCAAATTCTAGACCCAAGTTCCAAATAAATTTCAAATAAGTTATTTATATTAAGTACCACACACATATTTAAACTGTTCTTATTATTCTTGTGGTAGGGTAAACATCTTTGTGTGCGAATTATAAATGTTTCTTGTTTTGTTCTTCAAGTAAAGCCATCCAACATTATCGCTTTTAAATTATCAAATTCATTTTTCATTTCTTTTTGTGTGAAGTCCATGCCAAACTTGTCTTTTAATACTCGGCCTAACCTAACCCAAGACTGCCTATACAAGCTAGTTCCATTTCTATCGATCGTGTTCATCTCTTCAATGCATATATCTACTTTGATCATTTCATTGGACCAATATTTACGTTGTTTGAGACCTTTCATTGTAGCTATAATAAATACACATAACGATCATTATTTAGTTCACATATCTACATATTTATATAAAAATAACGGCTAGAACATGTATATAATATAGCATGCAAAATTTTACTATTACGAGGCATTCAGACCCGTGCGTTGCACCTTTTTTTCTAAATAAAATACTGAACTCTTGCTTATGTCTTAAACTAGCTTTTTAATTTGTTATTATAAGTTACAAATGGGTTCGAGCAAAAGTTACATTTGAACACATAACCCGTTTTCTTTCATTAAGCTCGAAGAACATGAAGACCACGACTACACAAAGACCACACATCCGTAAAATATCACTTCAAACCCAAATAAATAATAAAGAATTATCCCCGTAGTCACATTTGCTAAACAATGCCAATTTTAGCCGTGTAAAAATTAACAACAATCCATGTTGTCAGCCCAAATCTAAAGTAATACGTTTCAGCCCATTAGTGATAAACGTCCAAACACAAATGAAATACCCTGTCCGAAACGGATTCAATCCACACACAAATGCTACTACTGGTTACCCTAATTGTTTGCATTTCATTTGTCTTAACCCTAAAATACACATACTTCGTTTCTTTCGCCGCCCCTTACACCTAATTTCTATCATCAACAAAACTCTTCTTATCTCCTTTATAAAAAATAAATCGGATGAATCAAGATCACCTAAGAACTCAAGAACTTGTAGCCATAATCATAGTTTATCCACCCTCATCAAACCATCTATGTTGATGACGTATAGTCTATATCCGGGTCACGGACCCGCCCAAAACCCAATACTGATAAGCCCAGCATGAGCTGGGCTACGTTGATAAGCGTTTAGGCCCATGAAGGCCCAACTACGAATCTATTTACGGAATAGATATCGGATATCTCTTAATTAAGGAGATAATCATTCCCCAACCGACTTAGGCAGGATACACCGAAGGTTGAGGAACACGGAACCCTAATCATTCCGTGCGTATATAAGGGGAATCACATCCCTCGTTTAAGGTACGATCTACAAACCCTAACTCTCCTTAAACCCTAAAGTCGATTACTTACTCTCACGCCGGAGGATAATCGTGGGAAACAATCCCACGATAAGCCTAACGGTGTCTTTTGTCTTTTAGTGCGCAGGTCTCAAGCAACGATTCTCAATTGGTGTAGGAACCGGAGCTCCAAACAAGGAACGTCCAACTTTTGCATCAACAAGTGGCGCCATCCGTGGGACCATTCAATAAGAACCAGGAACTAGGATGACAAAGCGATCGCAATCAGACTTTACTGGAAAGAAGGTGCACAGCGGGGGAACCCCCAAGCAGATTTCTGGGACAACCAGTGCTGCTCTTCTCTCAAGTTGGTCGATGCGGGAATTATGCGTGAAGTTTACTACCACGACTGGCTTTCCAACCCAGTCATGGTCAAAAAGAGCGACGGTAGCTGGCGAATGTGTGTTGACTTTACTGATCTTAACAAAGCGTGCCCGCAAGACTGCTATCCATTACCAGAGATAGACTGGAAAATAGAGTCTCTATGCGGGTATCCATTGAAGTGTTTCCTAGATGCGTACAAAGGGTACCATCAAATTCAGATGGCTAAATAGGATGAAGAGAAAACGGCCTTCCACACAGGCCAAGGGGTTTACTGTTACACAAAAATGCCCTTCGGTTTGAAGAACGCGGGTGCCACCTATCAGCGGTTAGTGGATAACGTTTTCGAAAAACAGGTAGGCCGCAACCTAGAAGTCTATGTCGATGATCTAGTCATCAAGAGCCATACTGAAGATGAGCTAATACGCGACATTGAGGAGACGTTTAAAACTCTACGAGAGATAAACATGAAGCTGAATCCCAAAAAGTGCACATTCGGCGCTACTGAAGGCATGTTCCTTGGATACCTGATTGAACCTGACGGTATAAAACCATGTCCAGAAAAAACAAAAGCGGTCATCGAACTTCCTTCACCACGCACGTTGAAGGAAGTCCAATCTCTCAACGGAAAGTTGGCCGGCCTAAACAGGTTCCTATCCAAATAAGCAGAAAAATCGTTACCACTTTTCAAAACACTCAAGAAGTGCATAAAGAAGGGGGATTTTAAGTGGACTACGGAAGCAGAGGAAACCTTCACTCAGCTTAAACAGCATCTGGCGACACTCCCAACACTCGTCGCACCCCAACCAGGGGAAGAACTGATCATGTACTTGTCCGCAACCGATGGAGCAATCAGCGCAGTACTACTAACAGATCGGGATTCAGTGCAAACCCCTATCTACTTTGTAAGCAAAGCGCTAAAGAAGACGGAGGTGAACTACACCGCCATGGAGAAGTTGGTTCTTGCATTGGTGTTCCCTGCTAAACGGCTACGCAGGTATTTCCAGGCGCACCCGATTGCAGTAATCACCGATCAACCAATCAAGCAGATCATCTCTAAACCTGATGCATCCGGCCGACTCCAGAAGTGGAGTGTATTGCTGGGCGAACACAACATCTCCTACAGACCACGCACGGCAATTAAAGGACAGATTTTGGCAGATTTCATCATTGAAAAACCAGACACCGATGAAGTACCCGCACCAAATAAGACGGAACAACATGATCCATGGATCTTGTTTACAGATGGATCCTCATGCATTGATGGTTCAGGAGCAGGCCTTATCCTTACAAATCCAGAGGGAATGGAATTCACCTATGCACTGCGCTTTGAATTTACAGCGACAAACAATGAGGCAGAGTACGAAGCTCTACTTGCTGGACTACGCATTGCAGCTCGAATGGGTGTACATAACCTAGAAGCAAACATGGATTCCCGGCTAGTAGCTAACCACATGTTGGGAGAATACGTGGCTAAGGAGGATAACATGATCCAGTATCTTGCCAAGACCAAGACACTGATCAAAAGTTTTGACAGATTCACCATCAAACAGGTTCCTAGAGGGGAAAACCGCAAGGCGGATGCACTGAGCAAGATTGCCTCGACAAGCTTGGCACACCTATCAAAGCAAGTTCTGGTAGAAACACTGAAAAGCAAGTCTATCTCAGAGATGGAAGTCTCCACAATCATAGAGGAGGACGGTCCTACATGGATGACACCGATAATGAATTTCCTGAACAAAGAACTGCTACCCCAGGAGCAAAAGGAAGCTCGCAGGATACGGCGCACGGCGCAGAGATTTGAAATCCGAGACAACATCTTGTACCGACGCTCCTTCCTGCAACCATGGCTCCGCTGCGTAGGCCCATTACAGGCAAATACGTGCTGCGAGAGATCCATGAAGGTTCATGCAGTATGCACTCGGGACCACGATCCGTTGTGGCATGCGCCATGAGATCAGGATACTATTGGCCTACCATGCACCGAGATGCGCGTGACTTAATACGGAAGTGTAGTGATTGCCAAGTGCATAGGCCTATCCCGCGCCTACCACAACACGAGCTAACGCCAATAACATCACCATGGCCTTTCTACAAGTGGGGCATTGACATCGCAGGCCCTTTTCCCGTCGCAGCGGGAGGATTAAAATTCCTCATAGTCGCTATAGACTACTTCACCAAGTGGATTGAAGCAAAGGCGGTGGTAACAATCACTGGCAACCAGGTGAAGCGCTTCGTATGGGATAACATTGTATGCCGTTTTGGTCTTCCTGGGGAAATCATCTCAGACAATGGAAAACAATTATGTGACAAACCCTTCAAGGATTGGTGTGAGAAGCTAAGCATCACACAACACTTTGCGTCAGTTAAACACCCACAAACCAACGGCCTAGTGGAACGGGCGAATCGAAGCTTAGGCGAAGGAATTAAAACACGCCTGGACAAGAACAAAGGGAGATGGGTGGACGAGCTATCACATGTCTTGTGGGCGCATCGCACCTCAATCAAAACCAGCACAGGAGATACACCCTTCTCTCTAGTCTACGGGACAGAAGCTGTCATACCAGCCGAGATCGGTATGCCAACCATCCGCACTGCTGAGATAAATGTGGCAACCAATGATGAAGAACGGCGTCTTGACCTAGATCTGCTAGAAGAAAGGCGTGAACGCGCAGCTATACGTGAAGAAAAATCGAAGTCAAAAATGAAGGGATACTATGACGCTAAGGTAAGAGGTGTCTCATTCAGACTAGGTGACTTCGTCTATCGCGCTAATGATGCAAGCCACGCAGAAGACACAGGTAAGCTTGGACCAAAGTGGGAGGGACCCTATGAGGTTACTGAAGCACTAGGAACGGGCGCGTACAAGCTACGGGGCTTGGATGGTCGTGAATTGCCACGTACATGGAACATCTGCAATCTCAAAAGGTGCTACCTATAGAAACGGCTACGGCCAAACACACAACTATGTATTTTTTTTTAGTATCATGTTTTTATTTCCTCACAAACACTTGCAAGTATTAATAAAACGTTACGGTTTCTAGCTAACTCCGTGACACATTTTAATTTGTTACTTCCATATACTGTATGTTTTAACATCTATTTTATTTTTGCCTACATGGCGTGCATGCAATATATAACCCACGATGGTCAAAAGGATAAGTTAACCTAATAAACAACTTGTTGAGTAAGAGGGTTGCAAACCCATCAACGCTGGATCACGTATCCTTGTTAAACACCTTGTTCTCAAGACGTTGGAATAAGCTTTGTGCGCACCCCACGACGGATGCGCAACAATGCACATGTGCACGTTTAACAACTTTGGAACCAAGACACTTGATTCCTTAATTTGGTATTTACAGTACGCTGCATACCATTAATATACACGATTATACTTGACATTTTTTTTTAAATATCTGCGGATCTTCATACATGATTATGAAATCCTTGTATTATTCACACTGGCATATACAGATAACAACGTATACTTCTTTTACGCAAAGATAAACAAGATACGTGTGTACATCAAAGATAAATAACGTCTACTTCTTTTACGCAAAGATAAACAAGATAAGTGTGTACATCACAGAAAGAAAAATATATTTACAACACACTTCACAAAAGGAGGTCCATTAAGGGACTACGAGTTATTTCTCACAGATAGTTACAGCACCAGAGATAAACTAAAAGCTATGACTACGCTTTAAGGAAGAACTACCCACGTGGCTAGTATTATCCCCAATCCTATTCAGCTCCTGCAATAAATCAGCATCTCGACGAGCCACGGTGGCAACACTTACGGGCACCCCATCAGACCGAGGGAGGTGCGCCGCGCCAATACCACACATTACGGCCTTGCCCTTAATACCTTTCTTTTCAGCAAGCCTCGTCGCATGCGCCTCCAACACTTGTTTCAGGGGGAGTTCCCTGTCCAGGACAAAAGGATTCAGGATATCTCTAGGGCGCGCGAAAACAGGAACTTGCAGTTGGGATGCATCGGGTCTAAGATAATAGTCTGGCTGCGCAACAGCTTCTCCACCGAGATGACGGGCTAGAGTCAGACCTGCAAAAATCACGTTTATTGGATAGTCCTGATCACGCTCCAGTTCAGCGATCTTGGGGAGTTCCAAGTCCTTCATCTTATTCATGGCAGCGACCAGATTGTCATAAGCCTTCGCATCATAAGTAGGTACCTGCTCAACGGGTAACTTTAGCAGCTTAGCCTCTTGCAGATTTTCAATGGCTTCTGACTTTCCACGCTCCAGCGCACACTTCACCACATCCCCGAAGGAGTCACGAACCTCTTGCGACTCCAGGACACCTAACGCTGCTAGGCGGAGCCCATGACTTATGAGCCATCTGCGCTCAGCTATGGTGGAGAGAAGTTGCGGATATAACTCCTCGTCGTACTCTATGCTTAATTTACGCAACTTCTCCTCCTGCGTTTCTAAAGCACTTTTCACAGTGGTGCCGAAGTTTTCAAGCTGGGAGGTCAGTGCGTCCTTGCCATTTTCCAAATATTTAATAGCCCACAGACAAGAAGACTTATAGCTCGCGGCCTCTGCGCGCTCTTGATTTATTTGACACATCAGTGCCATTTTCTCCTCGGCTAGTTTTTTAGCGTATGACCCAAGAGTCTCTGCTTTACCTCTAGCACTAGCCAATTGAGCCTCAAGTAGTGCAATTCGTTTGTCTTTCTCCGCACCTTGGCTAGTCTCACCCGAGTACTTTCCCTTTATCCGCGTCGCAAGTGAGACCAGGTCATCAACAAGTTGTTCCATGGGTGCATCCCCAGCGGTCTCTTGCTCCGCGCTTTGGCTCTTTAGCCCAGCAGATTTAGCGCGAATTGGACTTGCTTGGGGGGGGGGGTGACTCTGCAGATTGTTCAAACCTACAGACAGGATGGGATACTCACAGTTATTCAGTGCTATCTAGCTATATTTTGATACATAATCTTTCAAGGATACTTACGCAAGAATGGAGGTGTCAGGTGATGGTGGGAGCGACGCAACATCACTGAAAGATGACTCCACACTAAAAACAACTGGGCGCTTCTTCCGGGAGGTGGCAGCGCCATCACCGCTGCGCTTCCTTTTGCGCTCCAATTCTGGACTCTCTTCTTCCTCATCTGTTTCTTCCACGTGCTCCGCCGCTATGGGCGCTGGTTGCACGGGAGGTACCTGTACTGTTGTACTCGGCATACTCTGTAAGGGAGTTGCTTGGAGCGCCACGGAGGAACTTTCACCTGCCTCGCCTAGGTCCATCGCTAGAGTACGCCCGGCGACCGCAACGAGCACGGGCTCTTCTCCCTCCTTCAGGGGTCGAGTTCCCACCTTTACATCCATCGGTTTTGTCAGTTGCACAACGCTGAACAGGTCCATCTCTGCGCCACAACAAAGAAATATACACAGTTCACAACAAGTACGCAGAGCAAACAGTGAATAACTTACAGTAATATAATTTAACGGGGTGCGAAGGCATGAGCACCCACCCTGACCATCGGCGTCTAAGAAGATAGGAACTTCTTCTGAACTGCCAAAATAGTTGTGGCTTAGGCCAATATGCACCAAGAACTCCTCGGGGTAGGAGCTTATAGGGATGCGGTTAGCATTTATTGTTTCCGCATCCTCTGCATTATATGATCCAGGGAGGGGGCGCTCATCCTTTGGCAGTGTCCCCTTAGCGTAAAAATCGAAATGAGATGGAAAACAAGTGTTGTCAATCCAGAAAAAGGTTTCCCTCCAATTTCTGAGCGCATCTAACTTTTCCGTGTAGCATTGGAGCGATCCCGGGCGCTTCGCAAAGGAAACCCACCCGTTTGACCACGTGGTGTGGTAAAAGGCCCGGAACAGGTGGATTGTGGGGTTTATGGCCAATAAGTGGCAGTTCACCTCGAAGTTAATTAATTTCGCCGCACCTATACAGTGCAGCTGGGACAAGTGAATGCGATAGTAATTTAATACATCACTTAAGAATAAGGATATGGGTATGCGCTGATTTGCGAATTCAAAAAATCGTGTGTATACACCAATTTTCCCATCGGGGAAATTCGCTATTGATGCATTCGCAGCCGGTACTTCCGGATGTACTGCGCTAGGGATATAATAATCCGATGTAAACTGTTGTAGCTCCTCTTCCGTTATGTCGGATGTAAAATCAGATAATTCCTTAACCATGGTATTGTTATACACAAAAACAAAGGCGCAGGCGCAGTTACCTAGGAGGTATTTCAGTCCGAAAACTTGGATGTGTTGGAAGCTTTGCTAATGGCGGATTTTTTTTCTTTTACTGTGTGTGGAGACGGTGAAAATGAAGTGAAGGGGTTATATAATCCTCTTCCTCCACGCGATGACCGACACGTGGATTCCACTAACCCTACATATGTGGTGGAGATTGCTTGATGGGATATGGGTGCAGTAATTTTTCCCCAATTTACGAGGTGCCCGTTTCCTTTTTTATGGCTAGATACAATGTATCCTAAGCGTTTTTTCTTAAGCTTCTTGGCTACGTTTCGTTTATTTTTCATAGACTACGCTGATTAGTCTAGCATCCGTAGTTATGCACTGCGCATACTAGACTGGGGGGACATGATGACGTATAGTCTATATCCGGGTCACGGACCCGCCCAAAACCCAATACTGATAAGCCCAGCATGAGCTGGGCTACGCTGATAAGCGTTTAGGCCCATGAAGGCCCAACTACGAATCTATTTACGGAATATATATCGGATATCTCTTAATTAAGGAGATAATCATTCCCCAACCGACTTAGGCGGGATACGCCGAAGGTTGAGGAACACGGAACCCTAATCATTCCGTGCGTATATAAGGGGAATCACATCCCTCGTTTAAGGTACGATCTACAAACCCTAACTCTCCTTAAACCCTAAAACCGATTACTTACTCTCACGCTGGAGGATAATCGTGGGAAACAATCCCACGATAAGCCTAACGGTGTCTTTTGTCTTTTAGTGCGCAGGTCTCAAGCAACGATTCTCAATTGGTGTAGGAACCGGAGCTCCAAACAAGAAACGTCCAACTTTTGCATCAACATATGTATTAACCCGTTTTCTTTCATTAAGCTCGAAGAACATGAAGACCACACCTACACAAAGATTGAAATACTAATGTATTATTATATTATACCGTGTGGCCCTGACGTGACAAATGGTTGAGTTATGGTAAGTTATGATAAGAGGTGTTTTTTTTGTGAGTTAAGATTGAAATGTTAAAGTTGATGTGACGCTGACGTGACAAATGTTAACCCTGAACCTAAGGGCACCATACCCATCGCTCTTATAAGTAAGAATGTCAACAAGTTAATTACTAGATTGAAGATAGATCTTTCTCATGCAGGTGCGCCACCATTGTCTAAGACCGATCCAAGTATCGCAATATATCCAATTCAATGTCGAATGCATGCAGTTAGATCTATATACATGGAAATAAAAGCAGAAATTTATCATTCGTTTAATGGGTTTAAAGTTAACTACGACTATTTATGCAATATCAATATCAAAGGACTGCTAAAGTTAGCTACATGTTCATTTACATTTTTTGCGTTTGCACAACAAATCAAAATGGACGTACAACACCATAAAAGGTACGTTTTTATTTAACTTTTATGTTCTTTTTGAGTTATTGGCTGGATTGTTCATATGTTCTCATTTGCGAACACCCGAAACACTTGTTTGTTATGTTTTTCTATTTACTGCGTAATATATAAAAAATTAAATTACATGGCGGTCCCTGTGGTTTGCTCAAAGTTTCACTCACAGTCCCTAAATTTAAAGTTGCATGGACGGTTTCCAATTTTGCAAAAAATAACACTTTTAATCTTTTTTTAACTGATGTTAAGTGAGTTCCGCTATTATTTACACGTTAGCCCTTTTGGTTAAAGACCGTTGCATCGTCTATCCTTTATAATAGCGGTCGTTCATAATTTAAAGTTTTTCAACTTTAGGTACGTTTTTATACGTTTTCGATCGTTTTATACGTTTTCATCCGTTTTTATAAGTTTCTTACGTCTTTATCTGTTTTCGTCAATTTTTATACGTTTTCTTCCATTTATATACGTTCGTCCGTTTTTATACGTTTTCATCCGTTTTTCTTACATATTCGTCCGTTTTTATTCGTTTTCATACGTTTTCATACATCTTTATCCGTTTTCATACTTTTTATTCATTCTTATATGTCTTCATACGTTTTTTTTTGTTTTTTTTTCTGTTTTTATATGTTTTCGCCTATTTTTTACATTTTTATATGTCTTTCTCCGTTTTTCATACGTTTCATCAATCTGTATATGTTTTTTTACGTTTTCATACGTTTTATCCGTTTTTATACGGTTTTATCCGTTTTTATCCATTTTCATCCGTTTTTATACGTTTTCATTCGTTTTTATACGTTTTCTTACGTTTTTATCTGTTTTCGTCCGTTTTCTTACGTTATCATACGTTTGTATACATTTTCATATGTTTATATCCGTTTTTATACGTCTCACCCGTTTGCTTATATTTTCATACGTTTTTGTCCATTTTTATACTTTTCGTCCGTTTTTTTATGTTTTTCTTACGATTTTTATACGTTTTTATCCGTTTTTATACGTTTTCTGTTTTATAAGTTTTCATCCGTTTTTATCTGTTTTCGTCCACTTTTATACATTTTCGTCCCTTTTTCTTACATTTTCATATGTTTTTATCCCTTTTATATGTTTTCATACGTTTTCATATTTTTTTATCCATTTTTATAATTTTTCATATGTTTTTATCCGTATAAAAGAGTATAAGAATGTAAGAAAATGGATGAAACGTATAAAAACGTACATAAACAGATAAAAACGTATGAAAACTTATGGAAACGTATAAAAATGGACGAAAACGGATAAAAGCGTATAAAAGCAAACGAAAACGTATAAAAACGGACAAAACGTATGAAAATATAAGAAAAAGGACGAAAACTTATTAAATATGTATAAAAACAGATAAAAAACGTAAAAAAATGGACAAAGTATGAAAACATATAAAAGCGGATAAAAACGTAAGAAAAACGGACAAAAAACGGATGAAAACTAATGAAAACGTATAAAAACGGATAAGAATGGACAAAAACATATAAAATGGATAAAAACGTATCAAAACATGAGAAAACATATAAAAACGGATAAAAATGTATGAACACATAATAAAAACGTATAAAACAGACGGAATTGCACAAACACGGACAAAAACGTATTAAAATGTAATAAACGGGCAAAAACGGATAAAAACGTATAAGATAAGATAAAAAACGTATGAAAACGTAAGAAAAACCGACGAAAAAGTAAAAAAAATAGACGGAAACTGTTGGAATCACTCCTAAATTAGAATTCAAGTGTTAGTAATTAATATGTAATAGTTAGCTTAATTAGGCCTTTATGTTTGTTATTAAGCTAAGGCTTATGTAGAAGGCCCATAAGCCTTGGTCCAAGTCCAATAAGGAAAGGAAGGGACTAGGACTGTTGCCCTAGCTCCCTCTCCTATAAATACCTTTGTAATACCCTCACTTGAGGGTTGGTTGTTCAATTCATTCACTCTTTCACTTCTACGCATAACCTTTCCTCATTTATACGTGTGTGTGTGTGTTTGTATTTGTTCAACCGATCATCTATCTCTTCTCTATTTCTTATATTGATGCTTGTGTTCTAAATATGGTGACCTAACAGTGGTATCAATCGCCAAATAGTTGGGTGAATCGGTATTGTTTTTGAAGTAAGTTTTGGTCTTACGCGTAATATTCGGTTTCCAACTTTGTCACGCTTAAAAACTTAATTTTTACACTTTTTAATCCAAGATTCTTGTACTTTCAACGTTTTAAGGTGTTAAAATATCTGTTTTTGGCAAAAAGTTTCAAACTTTACGTGTGGATCATTGTTTTTAAGCTTGGTTTTGTACGTGGGAGTCGTTCTACGCGTAACGTGTTTATAAGCTTTGGATCATCAAGTTTCACACTTTTGTGTTATTTTGGTGATATTGAAGCTGTTTCATCACAAAAATCTGGTTTAGAAACATCATTTGGCAGAAATCAGTTTTGGCTACTTTCTACGCGTAAGAAAACCCTAATCTTACGCGTAACTCATCCTTGGATCGATCTTCAGTTTTCGTGGTTTACTCAGTGTTTTCTTGCTTGGATAAGCCTGAAAACACTTCGACTTTGGATATCCTTTACACTGTGATAGTGTAAAAGATCTTTTGGGCAAAACCCTAATTTTACGCATAAGCTTAAGCTTACGCGTAGAACTCTTTAAGCATAAGATTATTTTTACGCCTAAGCCTTGTCTTACGCATAAGCTAATCCTACGCCTAAGTTTTCTACGCCTAACCTTCTGTTTACGCGTAACCTTAGTGTTTCTCATATCTTACGCGTAAGCTAATCCTACGCGTAACTATTGCTATTACGCGTAAGTTTGGTGTTTTTACGCCTAAGTGCTACTTTGCCTTTACGTGATTTCTACGCCTAAGGATACTTCATCAACATTGTTTCATTCGACTACAAAGATCCATTTAACAACACAAGTTTTCAACATGTCACAACCAGCATACTCTAGCTATTTTCCTTACACTTATAATCAACAACAACAACAACAACTAAGTCCACAACATCAACAATTTAATCAACAACAACAATTTAATCAACAACATACTCCACAACTAGGAGCAATTCCACCACAAATGGTTCAACCACCACCAAGTCTTCAAGTACAACCTTACACAAACGTTTACAATCAACATCCATCAAGGAACACTATGAAGGAACCGACTTGGTTTTCTAAGATGTGCGAAGCTTTAAGTAGCCAGCAATCCATTCATGAGGCTGGATCACTTGATAGACCTCCAATGCTCACTCCAGAAAACTACGATCAATGGGTGATTAGGTTCTTTAGGTTTTGTGATCTAAAGAAGCCACATGGAAAGTTCTTAAAGAAAGTCATCTTGGAAGGTCCATTTCAGATGCCTATTATCACTACACCCGGAGATCCTAATGGTGTTCCACCAAGAGATGATCTCACCAACATTGCAATTGTTGCTCAACTGTCTGGAGATGAACTTCTAAACTATGAAGCTGATGAGCTTGCAATGCAATATATCCTTTTAGGATTACCAAACCCAATTCTTCGCAGTGTTGATGCTCAAAAGACTGCAAAAGCAATGTGGGAACATATTCATCTTCTCATGGAAGGCACTGCACTCAATCAGGAGGATATGGAATCCAAAATTTACTTGGCTTATGAACACTTCATGATTGAACCTGGAGAGACACTAAGAGTCTTATCATCATCGATTCTCAGACATCATCAATGATTTGGATAAACACAACTTCATCATGCCAAGAATTGCAGTTAATACTAAGTTCCTGAGTAGTCTTGGTCCTGAATGAGAGAAGTATGTCATTTTCCTCCGTCAAGCGAAGAATATGCATCATGCTACATACGGATTGTTGTACGACTATTTGAAGCCTCATAAAAAACAAGTTGATAAGGAAAGGATTATCCGTGGCCAAACTGTTTCACCTTCACTTCTGGATAATCAATGATGAGTGTCTAAATACTCATCATTTTTGTACTGTTTAGAATGCCAAAAACATCTGAAAACACTTAGAAATGCATCAAAATGATGAAAATATCACAAACAAGTGTTTTATGTGTTTTAAATGCAAAAATACCAAAATCTGGTGAAAAACGTATCAAATTTGCATAATTGGCAGTTATAGTCCCCCAAGTTTCAAAAATTGTCAAAATTAGTCCCTGGTAATTCAAAAACTTGTAAAAAGTCAATTAAGGTCCATAAGATTCAAAAGTTGTCAAAACAAACCCTTTAAAGTTCAAAAATCACAAAATGACAACTTTAGTCCTTTAACTTTGAAAATTGTCAAAAATAGTCCTTGGTTAATTTAAAAAGTGAAAATTATCAAATATTAACCTTGTACTATTCATAAATGACAAAATTGGTCCTTATGATAAACTTTGGATAAATTACATTTTTGGTCCCTCTAGTTTCAAATTTGGCAGATTTAGTCCCTGGAAGGGTAAAAATGGAAATTATCAATTAAGGTCCTTATACTATTGAAGCTTGGAAAAAATTCACCCTTGGAAACTTTGGCAGGCTCAGTCCCTTAACTTTCAGAATGTTACAAGAATGGTCCTTGTATGTTACTAGCTACACAAACCCAAGTCCAAACTAAACCCAGCTGGCCCAAAAATACAACCCGGCCCAAAAATTTAAAACAAGAAAACCGCCTACACTGTTCCTCCATCTCTCCCCCCACTGCAAACCCAAAACCAGCCATGGTTTTCTCATCACCCTTATCTCACCAGCTGTAAAATCACCTTTCCACCTCCCCCCTCCACCTCTACATACTCCCAAGAAGCATTAATTAACAAAACCTGCCTTAAGACTTTTTTTGGCGCCAATTTGCATTTCAAAGGCTGTGATCACTTTGACTCATCCAACGGCTCAGAAATGTGATGGGAAATGATCAGAGATGTGAGAGGATACTTTTTGTTGAATAAATAGAAGAAAAGGAGCTGAGAAGAAAGAGGAGTTAATTTTAGAGTAGTGTAGATTGTCGTTTTAGAGTAATTTCATTTTCTAGTGTAATTTTAAGCTTCCAAGTTCTTTGTTTAAGTTATTTCAGTGTACATGAACCTTTTTTAATAAGCAATTTCAGTTCTAAGTCTTCTTTTCTATTTATGCAAAATCTTACTTATGTTCAAAATCTCAATGTGCTCTAATGATGTTTGTATCTGTTAATAAGGACTGATAAGCCAACATAAGCTCCTCATAAAGCTTATTTAAGCTTTTAGAAACCTTTAAAATTAGTCTAGTATCAAAAAGGGAAAATTACCAAAATTTACCAAGAAAATAGTTAAAAATAAAAAATCATGGAAATGGTACAAGAAAGATGGAGCATAGCTAATTTTGGATTAATGTTGGTTTAGAGCTTCTTGGGAAGCAATAGGGTGTGATCTCAATCCTCAGTTTCCTGTTTTGTGCATGAACTCATATTGTAAGCACTTTCTTTGAAATTTGTATTTCCTAGAAATAGTTATTTAATCTTGTTAATTCTGGTTTAAATCTGTCTAAAAACAGTTAATGTAAGTGAATTAATGGCTTTCTTGGATTAAAATCTTGTTTGTGTGTTAAAAGCTTGAAAACAGTCATTATAAAGGTTGTTTGGAATTGCTGATTAAGAAGCTTTCCAGTGTATGCTTGATATTGTTTGTAGTTGCTTTATATCATGTTAGCTCTAAATACCTCAGTTAAAGCCTAAAATATAGTCTTTATTTGTTTAAAAGTCAAAATCATATTTAATCTTGCTCTATTTTGTTATCTGTTAGATATTTAGAATGCATAATCATGCATATTAGTATAAAAGTCGTTTATATAGCTTAAGTAAGCCTTATAATAGCTTATTACATCATATTTAGTCCTTAAGATCAATCATAAGTTCATAAAAGTCAAAGTTCTAGTGTATTTTAAAAAGTCAAAATTTTCATTAGCCTGTTTTTTAATAAACTTTAGATTTTCATTGTGTGTTTATTATTAGGATTTAACCATTCAGCTTTTGGGATATCAATGTTGAGCTGCTTGTATTAATTATAAAAATAGTAGTTTATATACATTTAGCTTTTTAACTGCTTATTTCCTTGTTTCTTTTTACCCCTTTTTCAAAAAGCTCCCCTGCTCACAGTGTTGCTAGTCCATCTAACAAGCTCACAGAGAGCTTATTAGTGGTCTTTAGCTTTTGCAATTTAGCTTTTTGAATAGCCCACCTAGCTGTCTCTCTAGTCCAGTTCTTGTTTTCACCTTAATAGCTTATTTAATAAGCCTGCTCATGGCTTGTAATTTTGTCCATTTCTGTTTAGTGTGCTAATTAGTCAGTGTTTCTCAGCTTTTTCAAAAGCTCCTTACAAGCTCAATTTTGTAATCCAAACTTTGGGAATTAGCTTTTTAAAGAGTTCAGCTGGTAAACTTGTTATTTCCAAAGTCCTTTTTAAATTTCTAGCTTAATACAGTGCTTAAAAGTAGCTTAAAAGTACCTAGATACTTTAGAAAGTGTCCTGTGCAAAATCAGTTAAGCTTATGCTTATTGACTAGTGCTTATTCCTAAATACTTGTGCTTTTTCAGTTTTCAATTCAGCTTATTAACTATTGTTTAACTTATTATTAGTTTAGCTTATTGCTTATTCATTAGTTTAATGACAATTTAGCTAAATCTGGTGCTTATTCAATCTTAAAAGCCCACTGTTAAGAAACCTTCAGCTTATTATTAGCTTATTAGTGATTTCTGTAAAAAGTTGTAGTTAGAAAAGTTGCTTATTATCATGAGCTTAATTAGTTTGTAAAATAAAATTTCAAAAATAAAAATATTTTGCAAAAAGGGAGAGGCAGGGGTCGAACCTGAGACCACCCCCTTATAAGGGTGATAGTGGTGTACCTGGATGCCATGCGCCCTTGGGACTTGTCTTGGTTTTATTTTGCAACATCTAATATATAAGTACACTTTGTCATATTAGCTTATACGCTCCATTTAGCTTATTTGTAGCTTAATAAGACTAGCTTTTTCAGCTTTTGTATTTTTTATAAAATTGTATTAGTATTAAGTATTTTATAAAAAAATTTCAGATTTTTCTAAATAGTTTTAGTATTTTTAAACATTTAATTAGTGTAAAATCTTATTTAATTCATAATAAAAAATATAAAAGTCTAAAAAATATATATCTTTTTTCTAAAATTTTCTTTTATCATATAGTACGTAAGAAAATTAGTTCTACACTTGTAGGACTTTTATTTCATAAATTTTACGTTTTATCTTGCGCTCCAGCGTAATTTTTGTACATAACGTACGTTTTCATTTTAAGTCACGTTTTTAAGTAATTTAAGTTTACGTTTTAGTTAAAATAGTTTATTTAAGATATTTTGTTTTATAAAATCACTTAAACATCATTGTAAAAATAGTGATAGCGTTTATTTAATATATTTTAACTTTTTAATTTCCTTTAATTTGCATTTAAGTCGCTGTAATTAATTAATCTTTTCTTTAGGTATAATTCTTCATCAAAATCCTTACTGATCACTATCCTTAGTGATTATTCGACATTTGTCTGTGTTTATACACCAATTCATCCTCCGTGGGACTTAACGACCCAGGAATCCACTATATTCCTCTGATCTTAAATTGCATTGGTGTGTGAACTGTTTTGAGTTTCTTACGGTTGGTCATTCACAAGTGGCTAGCTTGCGTAAGATAACTTGACGGTTTTGCACCAATCAAATTTTGGCGCCGCTGCCGGGGAGGCTGTAAGCGTGTTTTAAGCATTTCCAGACCCGTACTTGTGCATATACCATCGTTTGTAAACAGTTTTTTTGTAAAGTTAATCAAAATCAAAAAAGTTCATTAACACTTTTTCTAAAGTGTTAACAACACCAAAAATATTTTCATTCTTTGTTTTTACAAAATATTTATCCAAAAATCCAAAAATATTCATCTTTATCCTCTTACCCTTTTTGATTCTTTATTCCTTTACCCTCTATCCATTTGATTCTAACTTCTTCTATTCTAATGGAATCTCTCGACTACGACGAAATCTGGAACGAAGTTGAAAAACTTCCTATTTTATACAAATGTCAAGAATTCGTGTTGTTCGTGATGATCCATTGATTCTGCGTAGGGAAATGGAACGAGAAACCGGGGTGACAAAGGACCAGGTACTTCCCTCTAATAATGGAGGTGCTAAATACGTCCAACCTACGGTTATCCAAAGATCTAAACCCTCAATTGCTCCTAAGCCGTCTAAAATTGATCCTACACTTTCACGATTTACGGTTAAAAGCAAACATGCAGAATTTAGACTGGTGACTAGCAAGAATGACTTGCCTACTCTTCACGTTTCTCAAGAACCAAAACCGGAGACCATAACGGAAATGGTGGAAATTGCTAGCTCTCAGAGCACACCACTTGTTCCACCTCCGGATTTTTCAAAATGTTCTTTGAGTCTTATTAGTCATTCAGATCACCATGTTGGTTTTGTTGATTCTTTGAATAAACTGATTCCTTCTCATAACTCTCAAATAGAATCGTTTATTCCTTGTGTCGGTTGTGGTGAGCTTCTTTTTGGTTCACCCTGTCGTTGGTGTACTTGTGTACAATGTGGTAATGATATCCATAACGGGAGTTGTTTGTTTTGTGGTTCGAGGAATTCATTTGATTATGATCCTAATCCGAACTCATTTAACGACCCCTCAAATTTTTCCAATTACCCACCACAACCCGACTTATCTTTATATAATCAACATAACTGCTGTGAATTTTGTGGAGGTCCTCACCCAGGATTTGAATGTCAATCCGGAAACACGTTTGTCTATGAACAGTTTTCCGGTGATGCTCAGAACTTTGGTTATGACCAATATCCATATGATTCACCAATCCAGGCTCAACAGTTTTACTGTTGTGAGAACTGTGGAGGTTCCCATTTCAGCTCTGATTGTCAAACAGGGAATCCATTTCCTTGTAACAATTATGACTATCCATATCACGACCAACCTCCACAGTGCCAAATAACTCAAACTCCTCAGCAAACTCAACAAGACACTTATCTAGAGCTTCTGGAGTCAGTGAAAAGAACTGAGGAGTTGAGTAAGACAGCATTTCATAATGTTCCCAGTTTTTCTTGTGTATATTGTGGGGGTCCTCATGATGATTATCAATGTCAACCTTCCGGTTTTGACAAATATCCACTCCCACAATGTCCCGTCATTCAAAATTCACATGAGAAATCCATGGAAGAATTGCTAGCTGAAGAGCAGGCTGCTAAAATAAATTCCCAAATTGCTTTTGAAAAGTCTATTAGGAAATTAATTGCAAAAGAAAAAGCAGCCAGATCTAGATCTCAATTTCATTTTATTCCTGATGACAGTGATGATGAAGATACACTTGAAGATTCATCAAGTTCATCAGATGATATCCCAGCAGTTGAGATTCATTCTCAAACAACTGCTATCACACCCAAAGCTCCCACTCACTCTCTGAACATGGGGGACGAGCATCTTGACACTGTTCCTGAAAAGGAATCGGACGAATTCATAAAGTCTAGTGTTGAGGACCTTGTCCCAATCCCGAGAGAGTCACAGGGAATTCTCGAGCATTTGTGTGATATCCCTACCCCTCTTGTCTTCCAAAGTAATCATGTTGAGATGTTCTCTGATTCTGATGAGGACTATTCTTTATCTTGTGGAGACATAAGTTATGTGGGGGAATTACCTTCTGAGCTTGTCAGCTTAGGAGAAGAGAATGATGAAGAAATAATCCAAGACGAAGCTCTTCGTCTTACATTATTGAATGTTAATCTTCTCATTTCTAGAATCGAGGCTTTTAATGAAAAGCCTACTTCATATCCTATCCCCTTTGAGGATAGTGAACTTTTGTTCAATGATTCTATTCCCGAATTGCAAACGTTCCATTTTGATCATATGGGAGAGAAGATTAGTGGTATTACCACTTCTCATTCTCATAATTCTCTCCCCGATTATGAATCATTCACTTTTGAGGAGTTCTCCATTGAACTCACTCAAATCAATCCCGAATATGAATCATTCACCTTTAAGGAGTTCTCCTGTGAACTCACTCATATCATATCTCTACCGGAGTATGATAACTTCTATTTTGATCTAGACACACCCGGGATATGTCTAGACCAATTAAGCTTAAAAGATGAAATTCATGCTATCATGAATTCTCCTTCTAATGATGATGAGTTAGTCAAGATTATTATCATGACTTTCTTTCTCTTCTTCACCTATCCCGTGGCTTCTCCTGTTCTTCACTCCTTCGGGAATGAAGACATTATCTTTGACCCCGGCATTTTCATTTATCATTTGTGAGCCGGTTCTATGTATATCTCATCGGTGTGGAACTTTCACGTACTTCAATGTTTATACAAACATCTTGAATGAGAGTCCGATGGAGATTGTCTCTTCCACTTACTTCCCCATGAACCAATTAATTCGGGGTCGAGTCAAGCTAGCGACTCGGTAATCAAAAACAGTAGCTAAACATGGGTTTTCACCCGTGTGTACCACCTTAGTGTGGGGGAGATGCCCCACATGTTGTATATAGACCTTAAAAATAAATGAAAATTGTAAATATTAAAAAAGAGAATAATTGTTGTGTTTCTACACTTAGCTAGAAATGTTATCTTTTTACGTTCTAAGTTTCGGCATAACAGCCGGTACTTTGAATATTGAGGACAATATTCATTTCTAAGTGTGGGGGGGAAATTCTGGCGAATTTGATCATAAATGTACCCTTTTAGTCCCTTTTTCCCTAAAATGGCCAAATTTTAAAATTTTTTTATTTAGTGGAAGTACTATGTACTAAACACAACAAATGGTAATCAGTCCATCATGTCTAACCCATATAAGGATTGGCTAATCCAGGAGCAAACGGCTCTTGGTAAAGATATCTCAAATCCGTTTATGGCTTACAATTTGCCTAAAATTGTATGGTGTTCAGCTCACCATATCTTTAAACTAGTGAAAAGTTGGCTAGCCCGCAAGTTTATGGCTTGTGGTAAAGGCAGTTGAAAACCCATAATTGGTAATCGGCTCACCAAAGATAATATTGATAATTTATCTAAGAGTTGGCTAGTCCAGAAGCAAACGGCTTCTGGTAAAGACAAATCAAATCCGTTTACAGCTTATGATTTGCTCAAAATCATTTGGTTATCATTGTGCCAAGATTCTTACTTGAATCAAAACAATTGGCTACTCCAGAAGTAATGGCTTTTGGTAAAGAGATAAAATCCATTAACTTTTCATAAATCATTGCTAGGGACTAGCAATATCTTAGTGTGGGGGATTGATGAGTGTCTAAATACTCATCATTTTTGTACTGTTTAGAATGCCAAAAACATCTGAAAACACTTAGAAATGCATTAAAATGATGAAAATATCACAAACAAGTGTTTTATGTGTTTTAAATGCAAAAAAACCAAAATCTGGTGAAAAACGTATCAAATTTGCATAATTGGCAGTTATAGTCCCCCAAGTTTCAAAAATTGTCAAAATTAGTCCCTGGTAATTCAAAAACTTGTAAAAAGTCAATTAAGGTCCATAAGATTCAAAAGTTGTCAAAAAAAACCCTTTAAAGTTCAAAAATCACAAAATGACAACTTTAGTCCTTTAACTTTGAAAATTGTCAAAAATAGTCCTTGGTTAATTTAAAAAGTGAAAATTATCAAATATTAACCTTGTACTATTCATAAATGACAAAATTGGTCCTTATGATAAACTTTGGATAAATTACATTTTTGGTCCCTCTAGTTTCAAATTTGGCAGATTTAGTCCCTGGAAGGGTAAAAATGGAAATTATCAATTAAGGTCCTTATACTATTGAAGCTTGGCAAAAATTCACCCTTGGAAACTTTGGCAGGCTCAGTCCCTTAACTTTCAGAATGTTACAAGAATGGTCCTTGTATGTTACTAGCTACACAAACCCAAGTCCAAACTAAACCCAGCTGGCCCAAAAATACAACCCGGCCCAAAAATTTAAAACAAGAAAACCGCCTACACTGTTCCTCCATCTCTCCCCCCACTGCAAACCCAAAACCAGCCATGGTTTTCTCATCACCCTTATCTCACCAGCTGTAAAATCACCTTTCCACCTCCCCCCTCCACCTCTACATACTCCCAAGAAGCATTAATTAACAAAACATGCCTTAAGACTTTTTTTGGCGCCAATTTGCATTTCAAAGGCTGTGATCACTTTGACTCATCCAACGGCTCAGAAATGTGATGGGAAATGATCAGAGATGTGAGAGGATACTTTTTGTTGAATAAATAGAAGAAAAGGAGCTGAGAAGAAAGAGGAGTTAATTTTAGAGTAGTGTAGATTGTCGTTTTAGAGTAATTTCATTTTCTAGTGTAATTTTAAGCTTCCAAGTTCTTTGTTTAAGTTATTTCAGTGTACATGAACCTTTTTTAATAAGCAATTTCAGTTCTAAGTCTTCTTTTCTATTTATGCAAAATCTTACTTATGTTCAAAATCTCAATGTGCTCTAATGATGTTTGTATCTGTTAATAAGGACTGATAAGCCAACATAAGCTCCTCATAAAGCTTATTTAAGCTTTTAGAAACCTTTAAAATTAGTCTAGTATCAAAAAGGGAAAATTACCAAAATTTACCAAGAAAATAGTTAAAAATAAAAAATCATGGAAATGGTACAAGAAAGATGGAGCATAACTAATTTTGGATTAATGTTGGTTTAGAGCTTCTTGGGAAGCAATAGGGTGTGATCTCAATCCTCAGTTTCCTGTTTTGTGCATGAACTCATATTGTAAGCACTTTCTTTGAAATTTGTATTTCCTAGAAATAGTTATTTAATCTTGTTAATTCTGGTTTAAATCTGTCTAAAAACAGTTAATGTAAGTGAATTAATGGCTTTCTTGGATTAAAATCTTGTTTGTGTGTTAAAAGCTTGAAAACAGTCATTATAAAGGTTGTTTGGAATTGCTGATTAAGAAGCTTTCCAGTGTATGCTTGATATTGTTTGTAGTTGCTTTATATCATGTTAGCTCTAGATACCTCAGTTAAAGCCTAAAATATAGTCTTTATTTGTTTAAAAGTCAAAATCATATTTAATCTTGCTCTATTTTGTTATCTGTTAGATATTTAGAATGCATAATCATGCATATTAGTATAAAAGTCGTTTATATAGCTTAAGTAAGCCTTATAATAGCTTATTACATCATATTTAGTCCTTAAGATCAATCATAAGTTCATAAAAGTCAAAGTTCTAATGTATTTTAAAAAGTCAAAATTTTCATTAGCCTGTTTTTGAATAAACTTTAGATTTTCATTGTGTGTTTATTATTAGGATTTAACCATTCAGCTTTTGGGATATCAATGTTGAGCTGCTTGTCTTAATTATAAAAATAGTAGTTTATATACATTTAGCTTTTTAACTGCTTATTTCCTTGTTTCTTTTTACCCCTTTTTCAAAAAGCTCCCCTGCTCACAGTGTTGCTAGTCCATCTAACAAGCTCACAGAGAGCTTATTAGTGGTCTTTAGCTTTTGCAATTTAGCTTTTTGAATAGCCCACCTAGCTGTCTCTCTAGTCCAGTTCTTGTTTTCACCTTAATAGCTTATTTAATAAGCCTGCTCATGGCTTGTAATTTTGTCCATTTCTGTTTAGTGTACTAATTAGTCAGTGTTTCTCAGCTTTTTCAAAATCTCCTTACAAGCTCAATTTTGTAATCCAAACTTTGGGAATTAGCTTTTTAAAGAGTTCAGCTGGTAAACTTTTTATTTCCAAAGTCCTTTTTAAATTTCTAGCTTAATACAGTGCTTAAAAGTAGCTTAAAAGTACCTAGATACTTTAGAAAGTGTCCTGTGCAAAATCAGTTAAGCTTATGCTTATTGACTAGTGCTTATTCCTAAATACTTGTGCTTTTTCAGTTTTCAATTCAGCTTATTAACTATTGTTTAACTTATTATTAGTTTAGCTTATTGCTTATTCATTAGTTTAATGACAATTTAGCTAAATCTGGTGCTTATTCAATCTTAAAAGCCCACTGTTAAGAAACCTTCAGCTTATTATTAGCTTATTAGTGATTTCTGTAAAAAGTTGTAGTTAGAAAAGTTGCTTATTATCATGAGCTTAATTAGTTTGTAAAATAAAATTTCAAAAATAAAAATATTTTGCAAAAAGGGAGAGGCAGGGGTCGAACCTGAGACCTCCCCCTTATAAGGGTGATAGTGGTGTACCTGGGTGCCATGCGCCCTTGGGACTTGTCTTGGTTTTATTTTGCAACATCTAATATATAAGTACACTTTGTCATATTAGCTTATACGCTCCATTTAGCTTATTTGTAGCTTAATAAGACTAGCTTTTTCAGTTTTTGTATTTTTTATAAAATTTTATTAGTATTAAGTATTTTATAAAAAAATTTCAGATTTTTCTAAATAGTTTTAGTATTTTTAAACATTTAATTAGTGTAAAATCTTATTTAATTCATAATAAAAAATATAAAAGTCTAAAAAATATATATCTTTTTTCTAAAATTTTCTTTTATCATATAGTACGTAAGAAAATTAGTTCTACACTTGTAGGACTTTTAATTCATAAATTTTACGTTTTATCTTGCGCTCCAGCGTAATTTTTGTACATAACGTACGTTTTCATTTTAAGTCACGTTTTTAAGTAATTTAAGTTTACGTTTTAGTTAAAATAGTTTATTTAAGATATTTTGTTTTATAAAATCACTTAAACATCATTGTAAAAATAGTGATAGCGTTTATTTAATATATTTTAACTTTTTAATTTCCTTTAATTTGCATTTAAGTCGCTGTAATTAATTAATCTTTTCTTTAGGTATAATTCTTCATCAAAATCCTTACTGATCACTATCCTTAGTGATTATTCGACATCTGTCTGTGTTTATACACCAATTCATCCTCCGTGGGACTTAACGACCCAGGAATCCACTATATTCCTCTGATCTTAAATTGCATTGGTGTGTGAACTGTTTTGAGTTTCTTACGGTTGGTCATTCACAAGTGGCTAGCTTGCGTAAGATAACTTGACGGTTTTGCACCGATCAATCAACAACTTGCTTTGTGGGCTCAAACCAGTTATCCTCCTCAACCAACTGCTACAATTACACCATACGATCCGTCACAACAACAATCTCAACAAACTCAATTGGTTCCATACAACAACAACAATGATCAAGCACTTTTCAGTGAAGCTAATGAGGTCTCCAATCCGTTCGATGCATTGCAACAAGGATTTGTTATGATTGCTAAAGCCTTTGGCCGTTATACAAACAAATCCAACAATCGCATTCGTTCCTCATCAAACACAAGGAATCAAGCTGTTATGAACAATGGACGTGTTGAAGTTCAGAATCGTGGTTATGGTCGTCAGATGGGCGGTGGTCAAGGGTTTAATGCTATGGGTAGGAATAACAACAGAGCTCAAGTGGTTGAACAGGGAAATGCTCAGAATGGGTTGAATGGTCTTCGATGCTACAACTGTAATGAGAAGGGACACCTGGCTAATGCATGCCCAAAGCCGAGGACTAGGGGCAATGCTTATCACAAGGAGGCTTTACTTTTGGCTCTTAAGGATGAAGCTGGTGGAACTCTCACAGACAAAGAACAGAACTTTATGGCAGATGCAGACTCAGATGATGATATGGAGGACTTGCAGGCCAATGCAGCAGTTATGTTGATGGCTAATATGCACGAGCTACACATGAGTGACACAGGCCCAGTGTATGACACTGATGGCTTGTCTCAGGTACCCGAACAAACCATATTTATCTCTGATCTAATATCTCCGCCAACATCTGAATCCGGCGAGGCTCAGACTGTTCAAAATGAGTCGTCCACATCTCATTCTGACGATTCTCAACTAGACCCCGTAGTTACATTTGACGATCAAGATGACCTTATGGTTTCCTTTGATACTCAAATTGACTCCGTGGTTATACTTGAGGATCTGAATAGTGATCATGTTGTGACTCACGTTGAACACACTGAACCTTTTCCTAATCCAGATATTGATCTGTTACTTAAAGACCAACAATCCCGAATGGAAGAATGTCGTGAATTAAATCAGAACTTACACAGTAAAAATGCACTGTTAACCAGGGATATTGAATGCTTAAAACGGCAACTCAATTTTTTCAAAACTCAAGAAAAACGTGAAAAAGGTTTTGAAGCCGCTTTTGCTAAATCTCATCAAAACGAACAATCTTTAGAACGACAGATGCGTGATCTAGCCGTTTCGAAGAATGCTTTGTTGTCTCAAATAGAACAACTGAAACGTGAACACAAACAAAAAATTAACGCTCTTACCTTGGAAACTCAAAAAGCCAAGGCTGAGTTGTTAACTTGTCAAAAACAGTTCTCTGCATACAAAAAGCATTCAACAAAACGAATAGATGACCATCTTGAAGAAATTGTCGGCTTACAAAACAAACTTAAAGAATTTCAAAATGTTGTTTACAAACATGGTGAGTCAATCACAACTATTCAAAAGTTTACTTTAAAACCCAATCCAGATGGATATGGACCGAATCTTGCAGATTACAAACCTAAGCTTTCAACCAAAGCATTCAAACCAAATCCTGAAGTTTCCAGTGCAGAATATAAAGTTGATGATTCTGTTATGAGTATTGTTGAATATCATCGTCAAGAAAAATTAGATGCAGAAGACGAGAGTTGATCAAAATTAGAAAATGTTGTTTACAACAAACCTTTTACCTATTCACAAGCTGTCACTTTCGTCACACCAAAGGATTCTTCTAACACACCACGGATTATCACAAAAACGTCTGAGTCTTCTAATGTTACTCCCCAACCAAATTATGCACAAATTTATGGTCCTTTACCTTCCATCAGTGAAGTAAATTCAAAACCCGAAATTCGTCAAATTCTTAGATATTTCGACATTTTCACGTCTGACCTCAAACTTTTAGAACATGAGATTGAATTTCATTCTGAAATAAAAGTTGAACATTTTCAATCGTCTCTGGCGCGAGAACAAAGAGATATTTTTCAGAAAAGACTTTTACCCCATGTTAAAATTTTGAAAAATTGTGCATTATATTGGGAAAGGGAATTTCATAAGGAACTTGGATTGATGAAAGTCGTTTTCGAGAAAACATAAACATCTATTTCTAATACGAAACGTAAAAAGAAAATGTTACGAAAAGATGTTGATCGACTCTTGGAAGATGTTATCTGTGCTGATGTCCATAATGTTGTGTTATTGCATTATTTGCCATATGCATCTGATTATATCTCTGCTGATACTGTTGATTCTGTTGAAATTGTTGAGAATACTGATAATGTGCATCAGATCGAGTCTTTAAAAGTTGAAAATGAACGATTGTTAAACGAGCTTTCAAATGCAAAACGTCGTCTTCAATGGTGTCAAAAAGATTGTCAAAATTTTGAACTTGCTTTGCAAAACAAAATCAACCAGTTGCAATCCAAAACGTTTAATCCAAAATTTGAGCAACTGTATGATCAAAGCGCGTCTTTGAAATGTCAAATCTCAAAATATGAACAAGAACTTGTAAAAGTTAAAAAGGAATATGGTGTCATATTTGATTTACTTAAAAAGACTCGTGATGAAGCATCAAACGAACTTGATCATTTTCTTGCACACACTAAGGAAGTCATGAATTTTTCTGGAAATCTTCGTTCTGAAAATCAAGAATTGGTGCACACTATCTTTAAGTTAAGAGAAATGTTAGGAAAGTATGAACAAGTTCAGCCTAGCATCATTAAGAGAATTGCACCTGTAACACTTAGCAATCGTGAACCCAGAATGCCTACTGACAAAACACAAGTTACTAATGTGCTTCCCTCTACTGAAACAGGAATAATTGCCTCTTTTCCTAATGTCCGCACTTCACAGCCTAGGAGCAATACAAGGAAGAATAGGAAGTTGCGACCTAAGAAAAGAACAATAAAGAATGCTGAAGTAGAAGAACACCCTAGGAATTTGAATAAGACTCCCGTTGCACCCACTTTAGATATTGCGTCTAACAAATGTAATGGAAAAAGTGTTGTAACGAATGCTAAACCTTTAAGTACTTTTGATATTAAGTCTGATGCTTCTTGTGTTATTTGTCATAAAAGTATGCTTTCTGATTGTCATGACAAATGTGCTGCTAGAGCTATCTTGTCTCGTTTACGGAATCCTAAGACCCGGTATACCTTTAGGCCCACTAATGCTTCTAAGTCTGTGCTTGGTAAACCGCCCTCTTTAGATTCTAAGAAACGCATTGATGTCCCTGTAGCTCCAGTATCACCTCCAAGGACTGTAGTACCACCTAGTGCATTCACTAAGACTAAAGTAAATACTAGTTGGAGATGGCAGAAATGGATACATAATACACTAGGATTTAAATGGATGCCTAAAGTAATTGATGTGTGTATTTCTACTATAACTGCTTCGGAACCCTCTAACACTTCGGGTTCCACATCTACTTCTATTCCATCTGTGTCGTCTGTGTGTAATGCAGGTGATACAGATCATCCTTTGGATTGTTGATAGCGGATGTTCCCGACACATGACAGGCAATCTTAAACTGTTATCAAACTTTATTGCAATGTTCATTGGCACTGTCAGATTCGGGAATGATCACTTCGCAGCTATCATGGGCTACGGAGATTATATCAATGGCAATATCGAAATTAGTAGGGTTTATTATGTGGAAGGCCTCGGTCACAATCTCTTTTCAGTCGGTCAATTCTGTGATGGAGATTTGGAGGTTGCTTTTCGGGAGAAAACTTGTTTCATTCGTGATCTACAAGGAAACGATCTTATGTCTGGCTCTCGCAATTCTAGTCTCTACACAATCTCGATGCAAGACATGGTTGCTTCATCTCCCATCTGTCTACTCTCAAAGGCTACATCAACAAAATCCTGGCTATGGCACCGTCGTCTCTCACATATAAACTTTCAAACCATCACCAACCTTGCTCGACACAAACTTGTTGAAGGTCTCCCAAGATTCCGGTATTCTAAAGATCACCTATGCTCAGCTTGTGAACAAGGGAAAAGCACTCGTGCTCATTTTCCTTCAAAGGTGGAACACAACTCTCAGCATGTGCTTCATCTTCTTCACATGGACTTGTGTGGCCCGATGCGCGTGCAAACGATTAATGGCAAACACTACATCTTGGTAATTGTCGATGACTACTCACGATGGACTTGGGTCTACTTTCTTCGCAGCAAAAAGATCAAGGTCCACAGATGATCATCACCTTTCTCACGAAAATTCAAGTTCAGCTCCGGAACACCGTCCGCCAAATCAGAACAGACAAAGGAACTGAATTTGTGAACCAAACTCTTCGAGAATTTTACGAGAAAGCGGGAATTGAGCATCAGACATCTATTGCACGTACACCAGAACAAAACGGAGTTGTTGAAAGACGAAACCGTATGTTAGTGGAAGCTGCAATAACAATGTTAATCAATGCTAAACTTCCAGATTACTTGTGGGCAGAAGCTGTATCAACTGCATGCTATACTCAAACCGTTCCATGATAACAAAACGCCACAACAAAACACCTTTTGAGCTTATCCACAACCGAAAACCGAATCTCAAACATTTTCATGTATTTGGATCCCTTTGTTATCCAAATAATGATCGTGATGACTTTGGTAAGCTCAAAGCCAAAGCTGACATTGGAGTCTTTATTGGTTACTGTGAGAATTCTAAAGGTTACCGGATCTGGAATCGTCGTACAAAGCAAGTTATGGAAACGATTCATGCTAATTTTGATGAGCTTACAGAAATGGCTTCTGAGCACAACAGCTTGGAACCCGGTCATAACCGTTTAAACTTCCCTCAAACCCCATCATCAGCTGAACCAAGTCCCCAGCTTACTCGTCAACAAATGGAAAGACTATTTGCTCCTCTGTTCAGTGACGATATTGATGAACGTGCTCCAGGTGTATCCGATGTTTTCGCTGCTCAACCTGATACTACTCTTATACCTGATACACCTTCTACAACAACTACGGTTGAAGAAGCACCACCAGTAGACTCTACAACAACAGTTGAACAAACTGGATCCAACGACGCTGAACCAGCTGATGATGTTCTTAATGAAGTACCCCCACCTGCAGATTTTGATCCAAATGCATTCTTTAACCCGTTTGCTAATGAAACTGTTGCACCTGATGTTGCAGAATCATCTACAAGCCATTTGAATCCTCAAAATCTGCACAATGTATATCAACATCAACCCTCTACACATCGTTGGACAAAAGACCATCCTCTAGAGAATATTATTAGCAACCCGAATCAGCCAGTCGTTACGAGACAACGTCTTCACACAGATGGTGAACACTGCATTTACGCACTCACTGTCTGCCAATCTGAGCCTAAAAACATTAAAGACGCAATGACAAAAGACAACTGGATTGAATCCATGCAAGAAGAACTCAACCAATTCAAACGTCTTGAAGTATGGGAACTGGTTGAAAGACCAATAGGGGTCTACGTCATTGGTCTCAAATGGATTTGGAAGAACAAATTGGATGCTGAAGGGGTACGTAATCAGAAACAAGTCACGTCTGGTGGCTAAGGGTTATAGACAGGAAGAGGGTATTGACTTTGAAGAATCATTCACTCCGGTTGCTCGTCTTGAGGCTGTTCGGATATTTCTCACATTCGCGGCTCATATGAATATAACGGTCTTTCAGATGGACGTCAAAACTGCTTTTCTGAATGGGCAACTGAAAGAAACAGTTTATGTCAGCCAACCAGAAGGATTCGTTGATCCTGAGTTCCCGAACCATGTCTACAAACTGAACAAAGCTCTGTACGGACTCAAACAAGCTCCTCGGGCGTGGTACGATAAGTTATCATCTTTCCTTATTGCCAATAATTTCACCAAAGGTTCGGTCGACCCAACTCTTTTCATTCAATATCACGGGGCACATATCTTAATTGTTCAAATTTACTTGGATGACATCATTTTTGGGTCAACACATAAAAAGTATTCAATCGCTTTTGCAAAACTAATGAAGAAACATTTTGAAATGTCCATGATGGGTGAACTTACGTTTTTTCTAGGATTGCAAGTTCATCAATCACCCCGTGGTATTTTCTTAAGTCAGTCCAAATATGCCCTTGAATTGTTAAACAAATTTGGAATGCAAAACTGTGACACCTATGCCACACCAATGGCTCCTACCAAGAAGCTAGACGCTGATTTACATGGGAAATTGGTGGACCCTACCAAATACCGTAGTATCATTGGGTCTCTCATGTATCTAACAGCTAGCAGACCTGATATTGTTTTTGCCGTATATCTCTACTCCCATTATCAGTCGCGACCAACTGAAACCCACCTCTCTGAGGCTAAAAGAATCCTCCGATACATCAAGGGAACCATTAATTTGGGGATCTGGTATACGAAGGATTCTGGTTTTGAACTAATAGCTTTTTCAGACGCTGACCACGCAGGATGCTTAGATTCACGGAAAAGTACTTCAGGCGCATTACAATTTCTTGGTGATAAACTGGTGTCATGGCAATCGAAGAAGCAGGATTGTACATCGCTGTCCTCAACCGAAGTAGAATATGTAGCCATGTCGGCGTGTTGTGCTCAAGTCATTTGGATGAGAACACAACTCAAAGACTATGGTTACGTATTTGACAGAATCCCGATGTACTGCGACAATCGGAGTGCTATTGCGATCTCGTGCAACTCAGTTCAACATTCGAAATCAAAGCACATCGATCTTCGATATCATTTCATCAAGGACCACGTGGAACAGGGTACTGTTGAATTATACTTTGTGGGTACAGAATACCAATTGGCAGATCTTCTCACCAAAGCCTTAGCTCCTGCTAGGTTTAATGAGTTGGTCCACCGGATTGGTATGCGGTGTTTGACTCAAGAGGAAATGGATGAACTCTTAAAAATTCTTAAAAACCAGTAAAACACCAAAACCTCTTTTGTAAATATTTTTCAAAAACAAAATACAAAATTATAAAATTAGATAAAACAATAAAAATATTCTTCTATCTATCTTTCTTTTAACGTGGCAAGTACAAATCTTCCGTCAACACTCAAATCTTTCAAAATTCAGTATTTTTTCGATCAAGTGTTGAGGGGGAGAAAACAAATATTTTTTCAGTTTCATAAATCCTTGTACTTGCATGTTACCTTATCCCGGTTGTTTCTTTAATAATGGTGGTCACATTTATGGTTTACTGACACTCCTCGGACTAAAATTTATAAACTTTCATTATTTCTTAAGTCGAGGGGGAGTGTCGTCAAATTTCTTTCCAAAATATCATTCGTTTGGTAACCAAAATGGAAGTTATGGGTATTGGATGTTAATGGTAAAGATGGAGGGACTAAGTGTGTCAAAAAGCCAAAGTGTTTTTTAACAAAACACCCTCACCAAACCATTACTTCTCATTTATTACAACATTTAATATCCCAACCACCCAAATCCTACGCGTAAAAACTCATCCTCAAACCCGTGTTTTTTATCATCAAACTGTAAGTGTTTTCACGTTTCTAACATGATTACAAACAAAGGTTTTTAATATCATAAACATCCAACGGTTAAATCTCGTGTTTTAATGAGATTTGTGTTCTACGCGTAAAATAAGAACACAAATTCTTCATTTGAGTGTTATTGGTTAGAATGGTTGTGTTAAAACGTTTATCTAATCATATTGAAACCATCTCAATCTTTAAAACTCACTCAGAAATACGAATTGATTGATTCTTGAATTTAGGGTTTATGCGTATATTTGGGGGTTTACAAGTGTGAACGTTTTTGGTTAAAAAGATTGTTGTGTGATGTTGTTTACAAGATGAATTGATCATATCCATGTTTAGAATCAACCCAGAAACACTAATTGATTGTTAACTAGAAATTAGGGTTTATGTTCTTGATATTTGGGTATTTTTGATTCGTTGAGAATTTGATGATAAAACTTGGACAGGACAACTCACTTGACTTCTTAGTATTACCAGAACAAGTTTTTTGCATTTCCTATGGCTAGAATTCTTAGTCGTAATTCCTAGGGTTTAGGTCTACGCATATTCGCATAAGTCTTCTTACGCGTAACTGTTCTATGAGTATTCATGATTTGATCTGAAAAATAACTGAATGTATGTGTTAATATTGGTGCTATGATGAACTTATTTCAGGTTTATTACGCGTGAAAATTCACAATCAAGGGTATTTTCCATTTACGCATAAGGATCACCTTACGCGTAACTTTTACGCGTAAGGTTCTACATAAGGGACTACGCGTATCCTATGAAGGATATGCGTAAACAGTGACCTCTACGCATAAGGTTGACTCTTACGAGTAAGCCTTACGCGTAAGGTTCCATATACGCTTACGCGTAAGCTTTACGCATAAGGCACTTTTTTCCTACGCGTAATATTTCTTACGCGTAAGTCAAGAACCTACGCATAAGCTTATGCTTACGCGTATACCATTCCTGTTTACGCAAAAGCTTGCTATTTCTACGCCTAAGCCTAGTTTAACCTTAATTATGAATTGTTACGCGTACAAACTTGTAAATAAATAAATCATAACGCCACGAAACCAATAATGTCACTATAAGCTTAAAACGTTTAATAAGTTGTGAAAAATAAGTGAAAACATGAACTTTAAAACTTAAAGTTAATCAACTCACGAAACTTATCACGACGTCATTAGACTATTGGACAAACAAGTGACATTGGACTCGTAACAATCATCGACATATCACATTCAATAATTAGACAATAAAACCATCTGTTGACTAACATAATGTCTTTCGATATGTTGGTTCTTTTGGCTAAATATCTTTCAGATCACGACATGGACGCTCAAATGCAGAATGTGGATGCACCAAATGTTCTCACCGTTGCTGATATCTTCCCTAATGGCTATCCGATGAAGATAGGAAAGAACAACCTTCGTGTTGATTTTGATACTCTCACCTGCTCAAAGTCTTCTTGTTCAATTGCTGTGGATATTCTGAAGAATCACCCTTATCAGAACATGCTCACCAATTCTGCTACAGTGCCGGAGATATACATTCACCAGTTCTGGAATACAATGCAAAAGATCAAAGGTCAAAATGCTGTAACGGTGACGCTCAACCACAAACAAGTCACCATCACACCTGCAGACTTAAGGGTTGTTCTTCTCATTCCTGTCATCGAGCCAACCGAATACAATGCCACACCAACTGAAGAGACTGTTCTGCAATTCATGATCGATATTGGTTATGACGAAGCTTCAAGAGTAATCACAAAGCATTCATACGTGGATCTTAAGAATATTCCTCAGCCGTGGAGAACTCTCTACATTATCATCACCAAATCCGTTTCTGGACGTGATAGTGGTTATGAGCATCCCTAGCTCGTTGAACTACAGATTTTTTGGGCTTTGGTCAACATGAAACATATTGAAGTTGAAGCTCTGATATGGGAAGACATTATGTCATTCCTCAAAAAGCAAGGCTCTAAGATCCCATACATCAGATACACAAAACTGTTGATCCAAAGAGCTCTTGGGTATAATCCTGATATCCTCAAGAGACTCAATGACCCCACCAATCACTCCATGTTGCATGAGCCTACACTCACAGTCAGATTCAAGGACTCTACAACAAAGAAACAAGGTGCAGTGCTGCCAGATCACCTCTTAACTGATGATATCAAACAACTGTACTCGTTCAAGCGATATCTGGTAGCAGTTGAAGAAGGCAAAGTAGGCTTTTGATGAGTGTCTAAATACTCATCATTTTTGTACAAAATAAACTGCAAAATCATCTGAAAACACTCTGAAACACATCAAAATGATCAAAATATCACAAATCAGTGTTTTATGTGTTTTAAATACAAAAACATCAAAATCAGATGAAAAACATATCAAATTTGCAAAAATTGCAGTTTTAGTCCCCCAAGTTTCAAAAGTTGTCAAAAACAGTCCCTGAGCACATAATTTCAAAAGTAAAATCACCAAAGGTCCTTTTAAAATCATAACTTGTCAAATTTAGTCCTTTGGTGAAAAATGTCAAAAGTTTGAGAAAATTACAAAATTAGTCCTCCAAGTTTCAAAATTGGCAGAATTAGTCCCTGGAAAATTGGAAAATGACAGATTTGGTCCCTGTACTTTTGAAACTTGTCATTAATGGTCCTTTGAAGTAACTTTGATGAAATGGCAGATAAGGTCCTTGCATTTTCAGATTTGGCACATTAGGTCCCTATGTATTTAACTCTTTACAAACTAATTGTGACCCCTTGCCTAATTGTGAACCCTGCCATTTACATTTTTGGACCCCTTGATATTTAATAACTGCCTGGTCAATCCCTCTAGTCAAACCAAACAGAAAAACGCGCCAAGCCTTCACCCTCCCCACTTGATCCCTGAAATCACTCAACTAGCCATCCCCCCTCCTCTCCATATCACACTCCTTGTCCCCTCCATATCAACAAAAACAAGAATCATTTAATGATCCTTCAACCCCCTCACTCAACCCTCCACCTGTTAAAATCCTTTTGGCGCCAAAATGAATCAAACGGCTATAACTTGTCCAAGTCATCCAAGGGTTATTATTATTGGTGGGAAATGCTAAAGTCAAGTGGGAGAAGCAGTTGGCATATAAAAGAGAGGAGAGATGCAAGCATAAAGGAGTTAGTTAGTTTTTATATTTTCTCCAATGTCGTTTTTTTTATAAATGTTGTAGTTTAATCAAAATAGTGTAATTTCAGTTTTCATGTATCAAATTTAAGTTAACTAATCATTGTATTAAGCTTTTGAAGTTTTCAATCCAAGTTTGAGATAAATTTCATGTTTCCTGTCACTGTTGAAAATTTCATTCTCAATTTCTTATGATAAAGCTCTCAGTAGCTTGTATTTGATATCAAACAAGTTCATATTAGCTTATAATAGCTTTGTATAAGCTTATATTCAAAGTTCAAGTCATTTTGTTACAAAGTCAACAAAAGTCAACTGTTTAAGCTTAGTTGGATTTGAGCATGGTTTGGTGTTGCAGACATCTGATATGGGTTGGATTAGGTTCAATTAGTGTAGTCAATGGTTTGGTTTTGGTCTGCAAGCAATTTGGATACACATGAGTGAGTTTCTCAGTTTCCATTCTTGAGCCATTTTGCATATTAAGCTTGTATCTGTATTTGTGTTTGATTTTAGTGCCTACTTGCTTCTTCAGTGTTAATTAGGTTATTTAGATTTGGTTTGATCCTTATCACATGGTGGTTCATCAGTTTGCTTAGTTTTTAGTCCTAACAGTTTACAAAAGGAGTGTTTGGTATTGATGTATAAACTGCCCTTAAGGCCTAGTTAGTGGTTGCTTACTGTTAGCTTATCTTTCTTAAGCTCATTTGAGCATTCTTCAGTCATTAAATTGGGTCTGCAAACATCTTAAGTCAACATTTCATCTCATCTGATTTAACAGATTGCCTGTTGTGTTTTTGGAAATCAAACCACTTGCATTGTGTTTAAACTACATAGATATAGGTTGATTTAGTCTCATTACAATCATTAACATCAATATCAGTCTACAAATCAAGTTTAAAACTCAAGAAAGTCAAAGTTTCATTGTTTTTTCAAAAGTCAAAAAGTGATAATCTTGTTTTGAGCCTATCTAAGAGGAATTTTCATGAACTCAAATCTGAGTCAATTTCAATAAGTCTTGTTGTTTTAAAAACTTCCCCTGGTCTAGTTTATAGTTATGATTTTTATGTATTTTTGTAATTTTTTCTAAAAGCTCAAAAGAGCTTGTGATTATGGAGCTTAATCCCCTGTGCAGGGTACTGTTGCCTGCACAGGTTTGTGCAGGTTTTGCAGACCTTGCACAGGGCTCACTTGAGCTCCTCTGGGTCTGTAAATTGGTTATAAAACTAATTTTCCTTTTCTAATAATTTTCTTTTATCATTAGGTTTGTAAAAATGAATTTTTCATATCCGTATGTATTTTCCTTCTTTATTTTCACGTTTTATTTTGTACGTTAACGTAATTTTTATTTAAACGTAAGTTTTAGGTTTTAAACGTTCATCACTTTAAATATAGTGATAGCGTTTATTTAATATCTTTTATCTTTTTAATTTTCTTAATTTGCATTTAAGTCGCTTTGATTTATAATCTTTTTCAGTAGTATAATCATTCAATCCTAATCCTTTCTGATCGCTATCATTAGTGATCATTCTACCGTCTGAATCAGTGTTGCACACACCATTGAGTCTCCGTGGGACATAACGACCGGGGAATTCATTATATTCTCCAGGACTTCATTGCATTTGTGTCTGAGCTGTTTTAAGTCTTTTAGACTTGACTGTTTAGCACAGATCAAATTTTGGCGCCGCTGCCGGGGAGGCTTTAGCGTGTGTTTAACCATTTTCAGATCCATTGTTGCACATATTCCATCTTTTGTAAAAAGTTTTCTGTAAAGTTATCTGAAAATCCAAAAAAAGTTCATTAACACTTTTCCTAAAGTGTTAAAAACGCCAAAAATATTTTCATTCTTTGATTTTATCATCATGTTTTTCAAAAATCCCAAAAATATTCCTCTTTACCCTCTTACCTTTTTGATTCTTCATTTCTTATCCTCTGTTAACCTTTGATTCTTTCTATGTCTTATCCTCACCATCTTGGTTGTCAATGGTGTGGTGGTCCTTATAATGGTGGCAATTGCCCCAGTTGTGGCATGGTGGAGTCAGGAAACGGGTCTGTCTATAACCAAGATCCCTATTCCTACCATAACACAACTGATTTATTCCATCAGCTACCACACTGTGATACTCAGCAGTTTTACTGTTGTGAGTACTGTGGTGGTTCACATTCCAGTTCTGATTGTCAATCAGGAAACACGCTTGTCTATGAGCAGGTTCCTGATAACAATTATGACTATAACACATACCACTCACAGCCACATCAGTTGTACTGTTGTGAGTATTGTGGAGGTCCTCACTCTAGCTCGGATTGTCAAACAGGGAACCCAATTCCTTGTAACAATTACGACTCTTCATATCAAGACCAACCTCCACAGTACCATATGATTCAAGCGACTCCTCATGAAACTACGACAGACCTTCTACTGAAGACTCTGGAGTTATTAAAAGAACTTAAGGAGGAGTCGGCTATGTCCTCCCAAGATAATCCAAATGAAAAATCCATGGAAGTTTTGTTAGCCGAAGAGCGGGCTGCTAAATTAGATTCCCAAATTGCCTTTGAACAATCTGTTAGGGAATCAATTGCAAAAGAAAAAGCGGCCAAATCTAGCTCTCGATTCCGTTTCATTCCTGATGACGATGATGATGAAGATATCCTTGATATCTTACAATTTTATAACAGTTCATCAAGTTCATCAGTTGAGACTCCTTCCGTGAACAATCAGGGAGAAAAGACTATGATGGAATTGCTAGCAGAAGAACAAATGTTAAGTATAAAACATATGTATGCTAGTCCTTCTCAACTCCCTCAGTCTGTTGTTATCACACCCGAAGCTCCCACTCACTCTCTAAACATGGAGGATGAGCATCTTGACACTGTTCCTGAAAAGGAATCGGACGAATTTATAAAGTCTAGTGTTGAGGACCTTGTCCCAATCCCGAGAGAGTCACAGGGAATTCCTGATCTTATGTGTGATATCCCTTCCCCTCCTGAGTGTTTAAATGATCAATTTGAGACTTTCTCCGATTTTAGCGATGATTGTAAATCTTATGGAGACATCGAGTATGTTGAGGTATCACTCCCACAGTCTGATCCTTTTCTTGAGGAGTTCTCCGATGAACTCACTCACATCACTCCACTTTCATCAGAAAGTGACGATGATCTCTTTGATTTCGAAGCTGATCTGGGAGAGACTGAAAGTCTCATTGATAATGATCATTCACTCACTTCTTATCCCAACAGTCCAATCGAGAATGTTGATCACTTTGTTCCCGAAACATTCAAAGCTACTTTCACCAATCCTCTATTTGAATTCGACTCTGAATTCACTTTAATTTCTGAGAATCCACTCTTTGATACTCAGATTGAGGATAGTGATGAGCCCACAATGGAACAAGAGTTCACAAATTCACATCATGTGAATGATTCTCTTCATGAGGAGTTCGCCGGTGAACTTTCTCATATCATATCTCCGCTGGAGTATGATTGCTTGGATGGCAAAAATCATGATCGGGGGGAGAGAATCTCAATTTGCATAGTTATGACAAATCTTCCCACCCTCCCCACCGAGATGCCTTCCAACCCAAAGAGCTCAACCAATAAAATCCAAATAAGTGCAATTGCACTTAATCCCGAGGAAGAAGATCTAGTTATGATTGTTATCATGATCTTCCTTCTTTTCTTCACCTACTTGGTGACTTCCTCTCTTCTTCACTCGTTCGGGAGTGAGGACACTATCTTTGACCCCGGCATTTTCATTTACCATCTGTGAGCCGGGTCTGTCTTCCTCTGTATATCTCATCGGTGTGGAACTTTCACGTGCTTCAAATGTTTGTCCAAACATCTTGATTGAAAGTCCGATGGAGATTGTTTCTTCCACTTTGCTTCCCCATGAACCAATGAATTCGGGGTCGAGTCAAGCTAGCGACTCGGTAATCAAAAACAGTAGCTGAACATGGGTTTTCACCCGTGTGTACCACCTAAGTGTGGGGGTGATGCCCCACATGTTATATATATATATATATATTATCTAAAAAAAAAAAAAAAAAAAAAAAAAAAAAAAATCTTTCTAAATAATGGCCGTAGTATTTCCCTTTTACGTTCTTTGTTTCGGCATAACCGCCGGTACTTTGAATATTGAGGGCAATATTCATTTCTAAGTGTGGGGGGGATTCTCACGAATTTTATTATATAATTATACCGCCTAATCCCCCCGTTTTTGGCCAAAAATTTTTTTTTGGAGTAAGTGTTCTACACTTACTCATTTGGTTATCAGTCCGCCATGTCTGTAAGACAAAAGGATTGGCTAATCCAGGAGCAAACGGATCTTGGTAAAGATATATCAAATCCGTTTATATGGCTTGCAATTTGCCCAAAATTGTATGGTTCTCAGCTCACCATATCCTAAAAAGTGAAGAGTTGACTAGCCCGCAAGATTATGGCTTGTGGTAAAGGCAGTGGAAAATCCATAATTGGTAATCAGCTCACCAAAGATAATATTGATAATTTATCTAAGAGTTGGCTAGTCCAGAAGGGTACGGCTTCTGGTAAAGACAAAACCAAATCCGTTGAAAGCTGGTGGTTTGCTCAAAATCACATGGTTATCGGTGTACCATGGTTCTTACTTGAACTGAAAAATTTGGCTACTCCAGAAGTGATGGCTTTTGGTAAAGAGATAAAATCCATCAGGTTTTCTCAAAACATTGCTAGGGACTAGCAATATCTCAGTGTGGGGGATTGATGAGTGTCTAAATACTCATCATTTTTGTACAAAATAAACTGCAAAATCATCTGAAAACACTCTGAAACACATCAAAATGATCAAAATATCACAAATCAGTGTTTTATGTGTTTTAAATACAAAAACATCAAAATCAGATGAAAAACATATCAAATTTGCAAAAATTGCAGTTTTAGTCCCCCAAGTTTCAAAAGTTGTCAAAAACAGTCCCTGAGCACATAATTTCAAAAGTAAAATCACCAAAGGTCCTTTTAAAATCATAACTTGTCAAATTTAGTCCTTTGGTGAAAAATGTCAAAAGTTTGAGAAAATTACAAAATTAGTCCTCCAAGTTTCAAAATTGGCAGAATTAGTCCCTGGAAAATTGGAAAATGACAGATTTGGTCCCTGTACTTTTGAAACTTGTCATTAATGGTCCTTTGAAGTAACTTTGATGAAATGGCAGATAAGGTCCTTGCATTTTCAGATTTGGCACATTAGGTCCCTATGTATTTAACTCTTTACAAACTAATTGTGACCCCTTGCCTAATTGTGAACCCTGCCATTTACATTTTTGGACCCCTTGATATTTAATAACTGCCTGGTCAATCCCTCTAGTCAAACCAAACAGAAAAACGCGCCAAGCCTTCACCCTCCCCACTTGATCCCTGAAATCACTCAACTAGCCATCCCCCCTCCTCTCCATATCACACTCCTTGTCCCCTCCATATCAACAAAAACAAGAATCATTTAATGATCCTTCAACCCCCTCACTCAACCCTCCACCTGTTAAAATCCTTTTGGCGCCAAAATGAATCAAACGGCTATAACTTGTCCAAGTCATCCAAGGGTTATTATTATTGGTGGGAAATGCTAAAGTCAAGTGGGAGAAGCAGTTGGCATATAAAAGAGAGGAGAGATGCAAGCATAAAGGAGTTAGTTAGTTTTTATATTTTCTCCAATGTCGTTTTTTTTATAAATGTTGTAGTTTAATCAAAATAGTGTAATTTCAGTTTTCATGTATCAAATTTAAGTTAACTAATCATTGTATTAAGCTTTTGAAGTTTTCAATCCAAGTTTGAGATAAATTTCATGTTTCCTGTCACTGTTGAAAATTTCATTCTCAATTTCTTATGATAAAGCTCTCAGTAGCTTGTATTTGATATCAAACAAGTTCATATTAGCTTATAATAGCTTTGTATAAGCTTATATTCAAAGTTCAAGTCATTTTGTTACAAAGTCAACAAAAGTCAACTGTTTAAGCTTAGTTGGATTTGAGCATGGTTTGGTGTTGCAGACATCTGATATGGGTTGGATTAGGTTCAATTAGTGTAGTCAATGGTTTGGTTTTGGTCTGCAAGCAATTTGGATACACATGAGTGAGTTTCTCAGTTTCCATTTTTGAGCCATTTTGCATATTAAGCTTGTATCTGTATTTGTGTTTGATTTTAGTGCCTACTTGCTTCTTCAGTGTTAATTAGGTTATTTAGATTTGGTTTGATCCTTATCACATGGTGGTTCATCAGTTTGCTTAGTTTTTAGTCCTAACAGTTTACAAAAGGAGTGTTTGGTATTGATGTATAAACTGCCCTTAAGGCCTAGTTAGTGGTTGCTTACTGTTAGCTTATCTTTCTTAAGCTCATTTGAGCATTCTTCAGTCATTAAATTGGGTCTGCAAACATCTTAAGTCAACATTTCATCTCATCTGATTTAACAGATTGCCTGTTGTGTTTTTGGAAATCAAACCACTTGCATTGTGTTTAAACTACATAGATATAGGTTGATTTAGTCTCATTACAATCATTAACATCAATATCAGTCTACAAATCAAGTTTAAAACTCAAGAAAGTCAAAGTTTCATTGTTTCTTCAAAAGTCAAAAAGTGATAATCTTGTTTTGAGCCTATCTAAGAGGAATTTTCATGAACTCAAATCTGAGTCAATTTCAATAAGTCTTGTTGCTTTAAAAACTTCCCCTGGTCTAGTTTATAGTTATGATTTTTATGTATTTTTGTAATTTTTTCTAAAAGCTCAAAAGAGCTTGTGATTATGGAGCTTAATCCCCTGTGCAGGGTACTGTTGCCTGCACAGGTTTGTGCAGGTTTTGCAGACCTTGCACAGGGCTCACTTGAGCTCCTCTGGGTCTGTAAATTGGTTTAAATACTCTCAACCAGGTCTTCTCAAAGTTCCAGTTGGTGTTTTCCTGTTTTCAGCTTATTTGATTGCTTATTTTCTTGCTTAAAGTAGACCCCCCCTTTACTGTTTTTAAGTCTAAACCTCTTATAATCAAATCTGTTAGACTTGTAATCCTGTAGTTGTAGCTTGTTGTTTTCTGTTGCATATTGGTTCTCTTAGCTTATTTTAGCCTTTGTATTCAGTTGGTAGCTTTTGAAGTCCATTTGCTTAATCTAGTGCTTATTTTTAAGCTCATTCCACATCAGTTTCAAATCCTTCCACACAAGCCCATGTTTTTCCATTTTTCCTAGCTTCCTAGTATTATTTTAGAGTTTTCTTGAATTTTTCAGATTTTTCTAAGTTGTTTTGCTATTTTTCTTAATTTAAATTAGTTTTTAATCCTTTTTAATTAGCTTTAAATACAAATAAATTAGAAAAAGCTTAAAAAAATATGTTTTCTATTTTCTTAGGTTAAGATAAATATAAAAGTAATAAAAAGTATTTTTCCATAATTTTCTTAGTTTAAAAAGTATTTTTTTAGCATTTTAATTAGTTTTAAATAGTTTTAAATTAATAATAAATACATAAAAAGTCTAAAAAATATATTTTCAGTTTTAAAATTAGTTTTATAATATTTTAGATTTTTCTAAGTCTTAAATTTATTTTTCTAGTATTATTTCATATTTTCTTTTATTTTAGAGTATTATTAAATAGTTTAAAATAGTTTTTAATTAATAATAATTAATTAATTAGTTATAAAAATAATTTTCCTTTTCTAATAATTTTCTTTTATCATTAGGTTTGTAAAAATGAATTTTTCATATCCGTAGGTATTTTCCTTCTTTATTTTCACGTTTTATTTTGTACGTTAACGTAATTTTTATTTAAACGTAAGTTTTAGGTTTTAAACGTTCATCACTTTAAATATAGTGATAGCGTTTATTTAATATCTTTTATCTTTTTAATTTTCTTAATTTGCATTTAAGTCGCTTTGATTTATAATCTTTTTCAGTAGTATAATCATTCAATCCTAATCCTTTCTGATCGCTATCATTAGTGATCATTCTACCGTCTGAATCAGTGTTGCACACACCATTGAGTCTCCGTGGGACATAATGACCCGGGAATTCATTATATTCTCCAGGACTTCATTGCATTTGTGTCTGAGCTGTTTTAAGTCTTTTAGACTTGACTGTTTAGCACAGATCAGCTTTCTCGATGAAAAGTCCGCTGGTACACCTACAAGGAAAACAAGAAGAGGCAGTGCAGGAAGTGTTACAAGAACTGAGAGTCAAAGAAAGTTCCATAAGAGGAAACCTGGACACAAACGGAAAGTTCCCTCTAAGGAAGCTGTTCCCATTCCCATTCCCAAGTATGAACCGCAAAGAAAGCTAGAGGATGAAAGCTCTGAGGAAACCGAATCAAACGACGAGGTCATCTACTCTGAAACTGAAACCGATGTAACTCCAACAGTAGCTAAACCTCCCAGTCCAATAGCTGACCAAGGCAAAGGGAAGACTCCAGTACTTGAGCATGAAGAAGAGAGCTCAGATGAAGAGCCACTGGATACTGACTACAGGAAGAAGTTCAAAATCACTAGACTCCAACACATGGCAAAAGAGTTTGAACAGGAACAAATGCGTGGCCCCGGAGGGTCAAGTGGTGGTGTCCAATCTACACCAATTCCTGATGCGGTTAATCAACCCGATAAGGGAATTGGTGCCACCACTCTTGAGCAACAACAAAAGCGCCTAGAGGATTCTATTGATTATGACATTGAGGAACCAGAAACGGAGAAGTCTGAGAAAGAAAAAGCTGATGAAGAAGCTCGGATTCAGGCTGAACAAAAGGCTAAAACTGGACAAGATGACGAAGTGAACTATGATGATTTTTTTCTCAACAGTCCAATTCGTTCCAAGGAGGAAACGTCTGAACCTCCTAAGGATCCTGAACCTCCTCATGTTTCCTCATCATCAGATTCGTCTTCTCACTCTTCACCTCCACCATCCAAAAGATCAACCAGATCCACATCCAAATCTGTGAAGAACCCAATAGACTCTTGGATATCTCGGGCTAAGACAAGGATTGTCAATGCTGTCAAGCAGTTCAGGAAGAAAGACGTGCTTACCAAAAAGCTGAATTTTCTCGCTGACCAGATCCAGTATCTTCATGACGAGACTGACAAGATGTCAGTTGAAAGGGAATATGTCCAGAAGTTCATGAAACGTGATCTTCAAGGGGAAATGAACGAAATGATTAAGGGCTATACTCATCAGTTCTTACTCGACAAAGTTCCGGGTGTGACAAGAGAAATGTTCAACAGACAACTCTATCCGAATCTGAGGCATTTGGCCAAGCAAACTATAAGATCAACACCAATGACCGTAACAATCAACCCAACTGATCCTATAGTCTTCTCCGATGCTGAATTGGTTTCCAGACTAGTAACTCAAATGTCTAAACGATCTTCAACATTTACTTCTTACGAAGGTAAATTGTTTGAAGCATTGCTGGAATACCAACTCAAATCAGCCTGCAGAGAAGAAGCTCAAAGGCCTAAACGTCCAAGAGACGATGATAAAGATAAGGATAAGGATAAGGAGCCTAAACGTCCAAAGCAGTCTGGAGAACCATCATCTATGCCACCACCACCCCGAAGGACTTCACCACCAAGACGATCTCCTCCACGCTCTTCTGCTGACAAACCTCAGGACTCTGAGTTACCACCTCAGACAGAGAAAATCGGTGATCACTTCGAGTATACTGGTGGTAACGATGAGGAAGTCCCTGAGCCCCAACAACAACCCACCTCTCCCGACACAGCTAAGAAACCAACATCCTCATCTAGGCCAAAGAAAAAGAAGAAGAAGACGCTTAAGACTGACGTCGTATCATGGATAGACGAAGATGACACAGAATATGACTGGTTCTCTAAACTTGTTGATGCTACTCCCACCCTAACTGATGATCCATATATGGTAGAAGGTTGTACATTGGAGCATGCTAAGTTACTGCAAGAAAAGTTCCGAGTGAAGAAAATGACGAAATCATAGTTGAGAAGCATCAAGAATGAAGCCTTTCAACTACTCAAAGACAGCTCGGAAAGTGCTATTGAATTTGAGTATCACCTTGAAAACATAGCACGAGCCATGTCCAACAACATTGATTGGCTCAACCTTGAAGCAAACATTGACTTCACTAGAAGAGACAAGGCTCCATACTACACCGATTGGTCTAAACCTCTACTAACGATTGGTCAACCAGATCAACCTAAGATTCCATTTCGCTACTTCTTCAACAATGACTTGGAATTTCTTCTACACGGTAGCGATGGTTCAAAGAAATACGCTACATCACTTACACTTCCGTTCCCGGCAGCCATATACTCCAACTGCATAGCCATCGAAGAAAAGGCTACCCACATGTTTTCTAACATTATGGAACGGTATGACATTGATGCAATGTATGGGATTCACCATTGGCCGGAACGCCGACGAATCTACTACAAGAGCTGCCAGGTTCGTAAGTCTCAACATGAAGTGTACAGTGCAAAAAGGATCGTTGCTATTAAGCATGTCACTCTTTCGTCTAAATGGGATTACACCTTCCTCAAGACTATCGTGGTCAAAAGACAAGACGAAAGAGATATGAATTCTGTGAAGCGGACTTTCAGAACTTGTCTCTCAACGACATTGAAGATCTGTATCTTGCCAAAGTACAGGGACGAATGAGACAATTCTCGACTGAAATTCAACGTGAATACATCAAGTCCTTGCTCATCTTCATCAGAAGCATAGTGATCCAGGAACGTGTAGAAGATTTACAACTTGCTGTTGAGTCGTATCAGACTCGTGTCAACCTCACCAGACCTCAGCTAGAACTTCCTGACATCAACCAACTTCCACAATACACTCTCGTCAGCAAACCATTCGGAGTAGTTTACCGTAGTGAACTACAACGCAACTGCTTGATGGCGTGTAGAGATCTTCATAAGTTTGGGGATCACACACTGAAGAAGGTCAGGGACGGATTGGCTTATAGGTTGAAGGTGATACATGAAGGCATTGGGTCTCCAAAGCGATGGAATTCTCAGGAAAGACGGGATGTAAAGAGTATCATCACCCGTATTGATGAAAGGTTGTACAGAAGGGACCAGTTCAGAACTCTGGAGAGCTTCGTAGGTGGTCGTCCCAGGATTAATCTCACAGGCTATCAACGCCCTGTTCGCATTCCTGGAAAGATTGATGGACTTCCTGGTACCCCTTAAACTGTTTCAATTTCATATTAATTTGGATGTGTGATCATTTAATGACAATGGCTTATGCACACATAACAGTGTACAACTCGTACTTGTAATGAAAGGACCCTGTGGTACGCTTCAGTGCCACAATCCTTATAAAAGGAGCGAAAGCTTCTTACTTTTGAGCAAAACTTATCAAACATTTCACTTTTCAAAGGTTTTGATCAAAAGAACAAGTACTTCCCCTTATGTTTTTCAAAACCTCAACCGTTAATATCACTTGTTGAGGGGGAGTATTTGATTAAAAACTTTGTTCACAAATTGTTCTTCGTATAATCTTCCCACAATACTCAAAATGGTCATATTTATCAACATTTCTTAAAAAATAACATATTTATATGCCATTTTTGAGGGGGAGAAAAATTAGGTGATTAGAAATATGTTGTGTTTTGCTATTGAATCCTCGTGTGAAAAGACTTCAACCCATGAATTGACGGGAACTGAACAGTCATACATTGAAAAGATTTGTCTTTCAAGACTTATCCAAGTAAATTGTACCTATCCGAGAAGCTCTTGATAGACATGAACTTTGACGGGTTTGACAACCTTTCGGGGTTGTCCACATCTTCAAGGTAGTTATTAGAGCTAGTTGTCACCTAAAAGCTGACAATGTATCTCTTTAACTATGCAACGTAATCGTGTCTCGCAAGGAACTGTCTATCTTGAGTCGATCAATTCAAAAAGTGCGCGCTCTTCTCTCACTGTGCAGATTTCTGTCAAAAATCTTAAGCACATGTGGAGGGGGAGTATTTCTGAAAATCTAAAACTCTTGAAGTGTTCAAACATGGCTTTTCATTCACAAACACTTCGAGAGATTTTCATGAAAATGTTTTTATGGCAATGGAGTTATAAGGTGATTAAGGTTAGGAATAACCGTCCTATGATCCGCCAGAGCCGGAGGGATCTACCCAAGGACACTACCAATAGTTAGAATTAGAAGTCCTTAGGTATGATTATAAAAAGGAGAAAATGAGAAACGGAGAAAGAAGGAGTTGAAGAATTAAAAAGAAAAGCAAAGTAAATGGTGAAAAGAAATAGCCCTCCAAATTATTCAACTTAGGGCAGACACCGGGTTCAATTCATATGCTACTGGTTGTCACTTGATGACGCCGGTATTGAAGATTAAAAGTCGTCATGGACCCAGTGACGCATGCACTAAACCTTCTTAGCCACTCAAGTTTCTCTCAACAGAAGCTTGTTTCATTCTCACAGGGAACCGTACGTAAACTATCAGCTTTCTCTTAGAGATTGCTGGTATTGAAGAAGGAGACCCTCTCCCTAGTATCCGCTCAGGAAAACCAAAACGTACTATTGAGTCTAGAGCCACGAGATTCATCAAAAGATCTCATAGGTACACTTGACATTTCATCACCTGTCGTTCAACAATAAGAACAACAGTGGTACGTTGTCGAGTCCTACACAGATCCTAGCAATCTGTCGAGAACATTTATGAGAGGTTCACAATTGTGATCCTCAGTGATTGAATGGAAACTCCTGCCAGGGTCAACATCAAACAGCCCTGACAGCAGGTCACTTTGGTAACTCCCCGTGGATTACGCTTAGTGTGTCTCAAACGGTCTACAGTCGTGAGGTGCTTCGGTGTACCTCAGCGACTCATCTGAACTGTAGGTGTACTTTGGTACATCGCGTTATCTCACTTGTGGGACTCCAGTTCAGGAACGGCCTTTGTGAGAATTAGAGTTGTGTTTTCACACTATGCTGTTAACACTCTCGAAGTTCAAGCTTGTAAGTGCCGGAATCCGCTTATTACTAACCTTTCTTATGTTTTCTTCTTATGGAAGCTCTGGAGCGGACTGATCGTGCATATTCTTCACATGCTCATACCAACATCATCACTAATGGAAGTTCTCTCTAAAGGCAACACAAAAGTCAGAATGATTCTTCGTCAAGTCAAAGAATCTACAAAGTTAAAGACTAAGAGAACTTCATCAGTACTGAAATCCAACGTTAAAGAGCGTGTGAGCATGTTGAAGAAAGACGTGGAGACACTGGAGCAACGAAGATGACCTGATGCAGACAACAACAACATACTATCACTACCATCACAAAGAACAAAGATCAAAGAACAAATAAAATGATGACGTCAAAGCAGAACTTTTCAAAGAAAACAATTTCTCTACACTGGGGAGATTGTTCGAATCAAGGCAATTCTTCTCACAAGAAAGAAGAATGTCAGAAGACGTCAAAGCTACTATTACATCAACACCTTCACCGTTCACATCATCAATCACTAACACTTAGGGGGAGATTGTTGGAATCACTCATAAACTAGAATTCAAGTGTTAGTAATTAATATGTAATAGTTAGCTTAATTAGGCCTTTATGTTTGTTATTAAGCTAAGACTTATGTAGAAGGCCCATAAGCCTTGGTCCAAGTCCAATAAGGAAAGGAAGGGACTAGGAGTGTTGCCCTAGCTCCCTCTCCTATAAATACCTTTGTAATACCCTCACTTGAGGGTTGGTTGTTCAATTCATTCACTCTTTCACTTCTACGCATAACCTTTCCTCATTTATACGTGTGTGTGTGTTTGTATTTGTTCAACCGATCATCTATCTCTTCTCTATTTCTTATATTGATCCTTGTGTTCTAAATATGGTGACCTAACAGAAACGTATAAAAACGGATAAAAACGTAAGAAAACGTATAAAATCAGATGAAAACGGATAAAAACGTATGAAAATATATAAAATCATACCTAAAGTCAAAAGAATTTAAATTACAAATGGCTGTTATTATAAAGGATAGACGATGCAATGGTCTTTAACTAGAAGTGCTAACGTCTAAATGATAACGGACTCACTTAACACCAGTTAAAAAAAGGACCATAAACGTTATTTTTTGCAAAAATAAGGACTGTTCATGCAACTTTAAACTTTTAGAGACTGTGAGTGAAATTTTGGGCAAACCACTAAGACCATGTTATTTACTCTATATAAAATTATCAACATTGTTTAGTTTTAATACTATTATTTGAAGGGTTTTTCTATCTTATGCCCTAGGGGCACAAGATAATAAGTAAAAAAGTATATAAAAAGTACACGGGGCCCTACAAAAAAGAGCACAAGTACTTATAAAAATTATATTTTTTGTGAGTACTTAAGTATTTTTTTAATACTTTTTCGCTTCTTATCATGTGCCCCTAGGGCACAAGATAGAAAACCCGAAATATCCCTAAATTTCATGGGCTTTATAGCTAGTAAAACATCACTTATAGCTAAACATTGTCTTATTAAGAAAAGAATTTGTTATGTGTAGCCCTATTTTCAATGTTAGCAGTAAGTGTACCTTTTACATTAAAATAATGCAAAAACTAACAAAAATTGTCTACAATATTAACACTAAACACAATACTATTTTTGTGCAATGGATAGTGAACATACAAAATGTACTAAATACAGTGCATTACTATTCATTGCACTAAACACTATTCATTTTATTAAAACATTTTGTTTTTACTAATCTTTTGATATTTAATATAAAACATAAAAATTAGTTTATATAAAAAATATTTTTGTAAGTTTCACATCAATATCATCAAAATGAGCTTAATATTGATATATAGTACTTAATTTATTTTCATATGTATTGCACTATCATATAATTTATAGATTATAAAGTACAATTATTGCAAATATATAGTGTATACGTTGGAACACATTTTATTTGATGCAAACATATTCGAATATGATACTTTTTTTGCATTATTTTAGTGTAAACTTTTGATGTCAACATTGAAGATGCTCTAAGAGTTACATTTAAAAGTTTTAAAAAATAAAAAAATAGTTGTACATTAGTTCGATTGGGAGTAGTTATATGCACGGGTAAGTGGTTTGTTATGAAGGTACAAATATAAATGCATACGTTATCGTTAGAGCAATTACATTGGTAACGCCGGTATGGGGCGTTAGGAGGCGTTAGCCGATGGGAGGGTGGGGGTATAACGACGTTATATAGTGGGCGTTAAGCCCATAACGGGCGTTAAGTGTAAAAAAAAAAAAAAAGAAAAAAAAAAATCTCATTTTACCCCCCTTAACCATTTCAAATAAATTTTCACTTACACCCCTTCAATCTATTCAAATTCAAATTTAAATTATACTGGTTAATTGTGGGCGGGATAAATTCAAATTCAAATTTTAAATTTAAAAATAAAACATGAGCGGGATTTATTCAAACTCAAAATCAACTCTGCCTATATATACAACTCTGCCAGAGTTGTTTAGAACACACAACACACAAGTTACACACACAACTCACACACACAAAAAATGTCTCGCAAAGATTTTTCTCAGCAATTCCCAAGTCCACCAACTCGCAAAGATTTTTCTCAACAATTCCCATCTCCACCAACTAGCTTTTCAACTTCAGAAGAAGTTGAAGTTTACTCAACACCACCTGAAAATGTCTTTCCGGTTTTCCAACCGGAAAATCTATTTTTAAACTCTCCACCTGTGAACAATCCAATTGTTCCAACTCAACCTGTCAACACTCCACAGGTGGATCTTGAAAACAACCCATTCGGGTTAAGTGAGGCTTCCCTTCGTCAACTTGAACAAGACGAAGAAAGCTATAGGGAGATAATGGAAGAGGAGGCACGCGAGGAAGCTGCTTGTCGTGAGCAAGAAGCAAGGGAAGCTCAGTATCTTCAAGACAACTACTTCGACATAATGGAGACTCGGCTCTTTAATGGCGAGTTTAATTCCCCTTCAAGTTCTGAGGGTTGGGTCTCAGATAATTCGTTTTTTTTAAGCTTTAGTAGTTTTATGTTTAATGTAATTCGTGTTTACCGTTTAATGTACTTTGTGTTTTAATGTTAAATGTGATATGTTTAGTTTAATAAATGAAGTGTTTGTTTTAGTTTAGGGGTTGAAATTGAAAATATGAAATGTTAAAGTTTAACTTGGGATGTTATTGATGTCGGTGTTTTTTTTGGGAATGTTAAGGTAAAATGTTAAAGCTGATGTGGCGCTGACGTGGACGGTGTTAAAGTTTAACCCAATTTACTGATGGGAATGCTTTTAGAGCTACATTTAACATTTTACATATGAAAAAAATTAAATAAAGCATTTTAGACCCAAATGGCCACAACCGCTCCTCAGTCATAAACCCTTTTTTATTAAAATTCGTAAACCCTTCCAATCATATCATCACTGGTACGTTTTTTAATCTAGGGTTAATTTTTGCTAGAGCTTATTGCACTTGATCTATTAGATTATTCTATTTAGTTGTTGAATTAGGCTGTCTTGATTTGAGATACGTATTAACTAGGCAAATTTTTGTTGATCAGGGATGGCGGAGGGCGAGGTTACTATGATTATTATCGACACTTCTGCATGGATGAAGGACCTGAAAACATCATGCTGGTTCCGTGATCAAACTGATGCCGCTGAAATCTATTGTGAAAGAAAACTCAAAGTACGTACGTTTATTATTATTACTACTATACGTAAATATTAATTAATTAATTAGTTGTTGTTACAGGCTCATCCCGATAATGTTATTGGCATAGTTACATGTGGTCAAGTTGTGCTTAAACCTACTGATGATCTTGAACACGTCAGGAAGGGACTTGCTTGTTTAGGCGCATACGGGCAATGTACAGATTTACTTAAAGAGATCATGCGATGTGAGCTTGGATGGTTTGATTACCAAGATATGAAAAAACGGATTGTTGTGTTTGCTGGAGGGTAAGTATCGTATGCTCTCCTAATTATGCATGCATGCATATCTCCTATCTTCTTATAATTACTTTGTATGTTTATTCTAATTATTATTATATCTTATTTTTATTTTATTTTTTTCAGTTCTGTAATTTATTATGATTTTGAGTTGCCAGAATTTGTTAAGCTCTTAAAAGAGAGCCGTGTGGTTGTTGATGTTGTCGACTTTGGTTCCCGGCTCAAGAACAATGAAAATAAGGCAGAAAAGCTTAAAGCGTTGGTTAATGCTATGAATGATAATAATAATAATGAGAATGAAGACAGCCGCTATTTTCTGATTGAAGACGATGGATTCTCTCTCTCTCACCACATATCAAGCTCTTCAATCCTCCCTCCTCTTGTTGCTGAAGAAGAAGTTCCAATCATCCGCAGACCCAGCAAAGCAAAAATACACAGTGGCTGGTCCTCTATTGATTATAAGCATAATACCGTTGAAGAAGAACTAGTTTATTCTGGTTGGTCGTATGGAGAAGAAGTAGTTGATCCTGGTTGGCCGTATCGAGAAGAAGTAGTTGATTCTGGTTGGCCGTATGGAGAAGAAGTAGTTGATTCTGGTTGGTATCAAGAAGACCCAGTTGGCTGGGATTGAACTGTATGTAAATGTTTGTCTGTTTTGGAACATTTATGTTTCTATCTATTTAAATAAAGCTCTCCAATCCTGCCTCCTCCTTCTCTTGTTGCAGATGAAGCGTGGAAAGTAAAATTAGTACGCCAATAAAAAGAAAAAGTTGCTTGTGGCTTGGAGGCCTGGGAGTAATTTCCAAAACTATGCTTGTTTTTTAAATCTTGTATACTTTTATGCTTTATAAACACATTCTCAAACTATGTTTTTTAATTGAAAGTATGAATTATATGAATATGTTTCCTAGATCTGTATGATGCGTTGTGAATCGTGCGTTGGTTTGTCTTGTATTTATTAGTGGAATTTAGTAAAAATTATGTATGCTTTTTACTAAACAAACTTGCACTCGTCATAGTATTAGTTTGGAATGGATAGTTATGTACTTACGATTTGAAAGGCATGTTTGTCGGTAATGCTTAATCATCTTAATTTCTTGATGAGAATACCTCAGTTCACATGGTCTTCTCTATTTCCCGCACAGTAGTTACATACCTCCTCCACTTGCTTAGCAGTATGTTGGAATCATTGTATTGCAGAGATTCCAATATCAATGAATGGTATGTATTATGAAAATGTAATAGGTGTGGCTAGAAAGCATCAGGTGCTTATATATGTACGTGAATTTGAGGAAAGATACAACAAAGACTCCTGCTCTTGCTAATGAGTAATAACAACTTGGGGATCTTCTTGAAAGAGGATAGTGTGAGCCGTGATATCCAGACTTTATATGCAAAGCATCCAGTTTATAGCCCCCAAAATCGCTGTGTTCTAAAAGCCCAAAAGTTGGCTTGGCTATACTTCTATGTCCATGTGGTATGGAATCCTACACCTTAAGGTTAATTGCCAGCTGATGCACTCTGAAAACCATATACTAGCTTGTAATTTACTCGAGAATAGAAGAGCTGATATGGTAAATTTTACTGCACCTTGATCATTATCTATTTTTTGCTATTTGGTCATTTTTAATGACCCCGTTATATGGCTTCATTAATTCATTGTCTATGTTTGCATCTTTATATGTTCCTGTGATGCATAATCATACACTTCACTAATATTTTCATTGTACATGTCTTGATTTTCTAATGTACCCGCACCTCTCCTATTTAATACTAAGTCATTCCAAAAAACCCTGAAGGTCCGTCTTTTTCTGTGATTTCAGAGCTTGAATTCGTCTTATCATAAAGGTGATGTAGATACACTAATAAAATGGCAGCTTTAGTGCTTAGTATATACGAAGTCTCTCAAATTAAAATTACTGTTGAGTGAACATTGGTTGGTGATGTATCTGTAATATTGCATTGTGAGATTCAAAAATTTTTGTTACAGAAAAGTGACCCATCTAAGTGTAGCCTTATAGTATCTTTTCAGTTTCAATCCAGACTTACGTGATTCAAAAATTTATCTTTAACGTAAGATGAATATCACGAAAAATTTAGAATGTTCACTTCTTATACTACTGTATGAAAAACACATATTATTGCTTCTTTATAAAGCTCATCTATCACTCTCTTTTTTGCTGAAGTGATGGTCTTACTAACTTCGAAATGTGCCATTCACATGCAGATACACAAATCTCGGGTCTTCAGTTTGCCAAGGGTGTTGTTAGGAATGCTGGAATTCCTGTTCTATAAACCCACGATGAATGGAAGGTGATAATACTTGCAAGGAAAGTTATAAGGGACACGGGTTTGAATGCATATACTATTAAGCAACTTGGTGAAATCTCCACTGTTTCACATTTTCAATTTGCTATATATCCCTAACGCATGAAAATTAATTTCCGTACACGTCTTTAAGTTTATATAGAGCAATACTTTATAACCGATGTCTTATCCGGCTGTCTATATGGTTCTGCAGACCAATTAAATATACCAGAATGCTGAGCCAATCTCCTCCATTATTCCGAAAATTTGTTGAAGGAGCATAATAGTCAAATTTAGCACTCTTTGTTGACAGCAATCTTTTGCTCAGAATCAGTATATAAATGCACGACAAAAAGGGTGCAATTCCATCTGGAGTTAGACTCTCGATTGCTCTTCCAAGTTCCTCAACGCCAATTTTGTACGTGTCCCAATCAGCAAACCTTATTTAACACAACAACAACTAGCTGTTTAGCTTGAATGTCACATGTTGACTATTAGCCCCAGTGGTCATTCCTTTCGATTTTATAGGAGCATTCATCTTCATCTTATGCTAACAACAATATACAGTAGGCCCTTGATTTGGTCACATAGTCATATTCTCACTCTTTGGAAGTATATTATCACCAAATTATTCAAGTGTGCTACATTTCAGTTTATGCTAACAGCTAATACTAGCAATATACAGTAACATAATGAATCCTAACTTATGCAAAATTTTATGTATCAACCATAGAGTGATCAAGAATATGACTTTGTGACCAAATGATCAAAACCAGAGACGAATCGTCAGGCTAAACATGAGAGAGATTTCACATGTAAGTATGTAACTATGTAAGGCGACCAATTAAGTTATATCGGCTCTTTGCGAGCAGAAAGGTGAAGAGATTGGCTATTAAAGATACAAAGTTGGAGAAAAAACATGATTGTTAGATTACACAACAAGAAAAGGATGGTTAATTCTTTTTGGTTAGGTTTTGTTCCTGAAGTTGTGCATTTCTTAACCGTGATTCTTATAAAGATAAAATATCAAATGTAATGACTGCAAAAGTAGTACACTTTATATCGATCAACGATGGCACAACAACCAATTTTTTTTGAATCAACCATTAGGCAATAGCACATAACACAGAGGAGTAATTCCCTTTAAAGACAAAGATCTTGCAAGTAATCGCTATTTGTGAGTTAGTTTCTTATTTTTAACCTTCTTGGTCATTTGTAATAGTCACATCACTTAAAACAGCAATGAACTATTAAATGTGTTTGTACAGAAGGTTTGCTTAAGGGAGGCTAGTACTGCGGCAATTGTAAACCCCAACAAAAGAAAATCCACATGCCTCCCTTTTCCTACAAAGAATACTTTTATAAGAAATTACCAACTCATATTACAAGCTCGGCTGTTTTTAATATAACAGAACAAAACAAGACCACATCAAGGACCAAAGTTTCCTTTTCCTAAAAGTCTCTCCACAGCAGCATTGCCTCCACTAGCACATAGAGCCCCGAGAGCCCTGATATTCTCTTGGGTATCCAAAAACCCCATCTCTTGAAGTCGTGATAGTTGAGTCTCATAAAGTTGTTCTGGTGGTACTACAAGCACAAAAACGGAGATACGGTTATATACAATCATTAACTGTATAGTAACAACTTTATGCTAACAACTGAAGCTTAATTAGAGTAACAAATCAAAGCAAAAGCAGTAAAAAACTAGGGAAACCATAAAAGAGTAGTAATTAATAAAACTCAATTAAATTCTGTAAACCAAACATGCTTTTAGATCTTTACCTGCAGTAGCACTAGGAAGTGGGTTAGAATTAGGAGCTGCAGATCCTGGAGCTGTTTCAGTGTGTGTTGCTGAAGGAGTTTGAGTAGCAGCCCCTCCACATGTTGTTGTAGCATTCAGAAACGGTTCTTGAATATTTTCATACATATATTCATAAATTTCATCCATAAGCGTAAAGTCCCGGGTTGCTTCACATATTAGTTTCATAATATCTGATGGGACAATGATGTCATGCATTTGAGGGTCGGTCAGGAGCATGCTAAATTTAGCAAGTTGGGGATTACGGTCAACGATGTCTTTAATAATTGGTAATAAAGGATCATGCACCACGTGAATTGTGTGATCTGCCTGCACGCCTACATGATATCAAAGAAATTTATCATGCCAAGCTGTAAAAGTGGGTGATTTTTACTAAACAAGAGAGCAAACGCATAAATCTAGATAGAAAATTGATTAGGAAGGTTTGTAATGTTTCGGGATTCAAGAACTACCATATCAGTAACATCAAAGTTCCCACACAAATATAACAATCACTTAGCTAATACCTAACTAAACACTGAACTCACAATTTGTAACCAAAAACTAAGCAAGCCTAAAATCTCCAATATGCAAACCATATTTAAGACGACCACGCCGCTAAGTAATGTATCACTATAGTAATGTATCAATATACTAAGACGACCACGCCGCTAAGTTAACAACCACCATAATTATTGCATTCACATAATCATACAGTTAAGGATATCTTCATCATAAAAAGTAACAAATTAAATAGATGATCAAGCTTCCTACTACTGTATTACAGTAATTATTTATAATGCAAAACTGCATATAAAAACAATCATCACATATAAAAATAAAAATAAAAATAAAAACCATAAAACAAAATAATTATATACCATAGCTATTTAGGGTTCGACCATCCTTCAAAATTATTCCTTTATGAATCAACTTCTGCTCATTAGCAGGAGCTAGCAACACAGTTTTGAGCCAGTAAATCCTTAAAATTAACAACCCTTGTCCTGACACTCGATCTAACGGAAAACTTGTCCCCGTTTGAACATCGTAAGTTTATGTTAATCTCAGCTTCACCCATTAGAACAAAACCCTAGCCTACTAACAGAAGAATACTATGAAACAAAAAATAAAAAAATAAAAAATAAGGTGTGTGTTTTGATGAATGGATTGGGGTATAAATAGTTACCTATTGTCAGTACCGGGTGGGGTATAAATAACGTGCACATGACCATTAATTGTAACTTCCAAGAGCATGTTCAATCATAACACCATAACATCAATAACACCGTTTACGTCAACGCCACATCAGCTTTAACATCCTCAAAAAACACCCACAAAAATAACATCCCAATAACATCAATAACATTTCATATTTTCAATTTCAACCCCTAAACTAAAACAAACACTTCATTTATTAAACTAAACATAACATTAAATTTGAAAACATATTACAATACGAAATTAAAAAAATACATTGAAAAAAAAATTACAACAAATAAAAAAAATACATCGAAATTAAAAAAAACACCGCAAATTAAACGTTACAACATAAAGGAAATGACAACGAAAAAAAAAACATAGCAAATACTTATTCATCATCGTCGCTCTCTTGTTGTTGTCCATGTCGTTCAAGATTCTTCAGCTAAACATGCTCCATAAGGTCCTGTTGGAGTTGGGTATGCGTTTGTCGGTCGTGTATTTCTTTTGCCTTACGACTGTGAGTATCACATCTTTCGACCCATCTTCGTTGCCTCAAATTTGCTGACGGATCCACCCACAGTTCGTTATAGTCACGTAATGCAAATTTTTAATCTTTTATAATCATGTTATACAAAATAATGCCACAATACATGATTCTACGTATCGTGGCAATTTCCCATTGACGTGCCGGTTGTTGTAGTATACCCCAACGGCCTTGAAGAACACCAAAAGCACGTTCAATATCCTTTCGGGCACTTTCTTGTCTCCTTTTAAAGTACGTATGTTTTTCATCAGTTGTTGCCGTGAAGGATTTGACGAAAGTTGCCCACTGTGGATAAATTCCATCAGCCAAGTAATACCCATGTTCATACCTAGTTCCGTTGACCATATAAGGTGCTCTTGGGGCATTATCAGCAAGAAGGTCGTCGAATAACGGAGAGTTATCTAAAACATTAATATCGTTATTTGCCCCGCCATCCCAAAAAATGCATGCCAGATCCATAAATCTTGAGAAGCAACAGCTTCAAGCATAATTGTTGGGTATTTTTTTATCACCCCTAGCAAAATGCCCTTGCTAAGCCACTGGACAATTTTTCCATTCCCAGTGCATACAGTCAATGCTACCAAGCATTCCCGAAAAACCATGTTTTTCTTCATGTTGTTGATAAATTTTTTGAATGTCGGCCCATGTTGGTTTTCTTAAATACTCCGGCATAAACAAATCAATAATACATTTGTTAAAATTATCAAGACATACTTTTGAAGTACTCGCACCCATTTGCAAGTATTCATCAAATGCATCGGGTGAGGTGCCGTACGCCAATTGGCGTATGGCAGACTTACACTTCATTAGAGCACTTATACTCATTCGACCACAAGCATCGGGTGTTTGCCTAAAGAAAGTAAAATGATCTGGAATATTATCGGAAGTATAAGATTCAATACCTTCAACTATTTGCAGGAATAGTTTCCGGCTCATACGAAATCTTCTACGAAAATTCCGGTTTGAATACTTACAACCTTGTACGAAATAATCGTTGTGCAGACGTTCCTCTGCAAGCTCACGTTCACGATATATATGGGTACGAGAACGACTAGGATGTTGAGATTCAATACCTTCTTCTTGTTCCAACTGAAGGTGATACTCGTACGCAGACGCCATAAATTGGAAGTCTTCTTGGTCTTCTCTGTCTGACCAAGACAGAGGAATATCACCAAATTCATTTGGATCCATTGTGAACGAACTTGATTCTTGAATTATCAAAGTGTGACAGAAGTATATAAATTGTGAATTTGAATTATGAAAGTGTGAAAAAAATGGAGTTTTAGTTGGGTATTTATAGTGGTAAAAAATGATTTTGATCTTTTTTTTTTTCTTTTTTTTTTTTTTTTTTTTTCTTTTTTGTAAAAACTAGCCGTTAGGGACCAATTTTGAATTTTTTTTGAAATCTAACGGCTACTAGCCGTTGCAGGGACTAGATTTGAAATTTTTTTGATTTTTTTTTTAAAGCCACTAACGGGCGTTAGTGGAGCAACGCACAAGGACCAACGGTGAAATAACGCCACAACTCCAACATTTAACGCCACTAACGGGCATTATTTTGCATTCTAACGCCGTTGGTGCGTTATGATTGGGCATGCTCTAAGTCCTATCGAGACCACATTAACATTAGCATTTTTTTAGTGGGTGTCTGACATTGCTGATTTTCTCTTCTTTCTTAGTATCCAAACACTTTCACTTTTCTGCTAATAAACAGTTTTTAATAAGCAGGTAAAAAAACTACTCATTTCATATTACTTATTTAATATCAAGTTAAACTTGGTTTTTACTATCATACACAACCTAAATTATGTAATAAAGGAATATGATTGATCATATTTATTAAATTATCTTTTCAAGTATTATTGCATCTTTTAGAAAAACAAAGAAATTGAAACACTAAGGATATGTTTGGCAAAACTAGCTGTCAACTGTATGCTGTAAGCCGTAAACTGCAAAGCTATTAACATGAACTACAAGTTGTATATTTTTTTCAGTAAAAGTGTTTGATAAGTTAACTGTTAAATGTAATTATAAAATATAAAATGACATATTTATAGCTGTAAACAAATGTTTGGAGGGTATATCAGTAATTTAAAGTTTTAACAGCTCCAAAATATTTAAAAAGCTTCATAAATCAACTTTTCATTTAGGAGCTATTTGTTTGAAATAAGAGCTTGAAGTTAATGTATCCAAACAAAACTACTTATTTTATAAGAGATTATTTTTGTAACAAAAAACTAACAACTCCTCAAAAAACCTTACCAAACAAGCCCTAATTCTATAAACAATTATTTTTAAGCCGCTTATAAATACTTATTTTTAAGTAGAAGTAGAGAAAATAAGGAATCTCAAACACCCCTCTTATATTAATGTCATGCTCAATTTTGTAACCTCAAATTAAAATATTGGTAAACTTTATAACCATAATTATATAGAGATATGTTATACTCACATAAACTTTACAAAACAACTTTCACAAAATTGAATTGGTTATCTGCGATTGAGTTAATCAAAGAAAAGAGAGAGAAATTAGGCATAAAACATCAATCAAAACATGAACAAGTCATTTTATGAAACTTTCTTTGTAAAATTTGTATGAACATAGCGTTTCTTAATCATATATTTCAATAACAATTTATTAGCTTCTGTTTTGAAAGTAAAGACAACTCTTAAAATTATGATTTTTCTTTTTACATTAACTAAATAATGATATGACAAATACATTAACTCAATAAAAATGCCAAGGACCACGTTTCCACTCTTTTTACGCAACCACTTCTATTAGTCTTTCACACCATTACCGGAAAACATATGACAGTCACCGGAAACCGGCATCCAAGGACGGACCCACTTGGAAGCCGTGTGTGACACGACATTCAATTTCGTGTCAAATTTTAATTGTTGCTCAGAGAATCCAGAATTCACCTTTATTTCAAGAGCCCAAATTTTAATTATTGCTCAGAGAATCCAGAAATCACGAGATGACCTTGCAACAGGAGAAATTACGAGTTCCAATGTGGTGAAGCCATAAATTTAGAGACAAGGAGCAACACCTATGTGTTCAAATGTTCAATGACCTCGTCTCCAATATTATTAATGCTAGATGTAATAAGGACACCTTAATACCGCATTTCTTAGTGTCACCTCAACGTCACATCAACTTTCTCTTTACAACCAACTTCACCACCGACTTAATGTAATAAGACAAACAACTTCACGACCAAAACATATCACACTTAAACACAAATATACCTTACAAAAACCATATATTAAATACACACACAAAAAACTTCCCACGACTCGGTCGTCTGCACGACCGAGCCTTGCAAATTTTTGCTTCAAGACGCGTCTAAGGGGGGCTCCGTAACAATGAGGATGTGTCCTTCATGCTTGAAGACTCAGTCTTCTAGCCCTTATTACGCCCGGTCTAATATTTACAACATGTTCTGCTCCTCTTTCAATTACATTATGTTAAGCATTTGTTCAAATTCACCGTGTTCTAAGTAGGAGCGGCTCAACATTCACGAAAACCTAAAGCGAAGCTTCAAAACAAGACTTTTTAATCAAACTTATTTGCCGAAAAATTTATATAAAAATAAATTAGCTATTTTTATGTGAAACCATTGATCTAGTTTTTAGTATAAATATGGTAATATATCTCATTTTCCATCGATAAATAAGCTAATCCATTTTATATTTCAATCTAAGATAGTTTGTAGTTAACTTTAGTTTTGAAAAACTTATTCCCGCAGTGGATTTTGTTATTGGAAGGGAGTTTTTAGCTAACTATAGGTAAATAATTTAAATTTATAATATATATAAGTATATCAATCGGTGTATCAATTTTTACATGTATAATTTTCTCAAAATCTTAGTTCTTAAAATAAATATGTATCTTTTATAACCAAACAATGTTATGGCTTAAAGAACTTCAAGGTCAAGAAAACTATATTTTTAGCTTGTTATCATCAAGTTACTTAAAATTTTCAATGCTAAAAAGAAATAAAGACACCTTCGTACACTCTATGTTAGTCAAACCTACTTTCAAGTGATGAAATAGCCTGATCTATAACATCTAAGAAATAATTAGTTCTATAAATCTCTTCCGAGGTTTTTATAGCTTCATTGTTAAGGTCATCATCATTATAGTTCGTTTCCCTTCAAACTTAAGCTCTAAATTTATTTATTTATCAATTTATTTTGTGAAAATTAAGGCATTTTTAAAACCATTATCGCAATATTAAAAAAAAAAGAGCACAAGACCCTCTAGTTGTTTAGTAGCATCACTAATACATTAGTCGATCTTTTGATTATGAATTTTTGCTACTGGAATTTGATTGCAAACAACACGTCATTTCAGATAATCATTTCTAACGGAATCTCAAAATCACTTAGTTCATGTTTAACTAGAGTATTTGAATCATGTTTTTTGCTTTAGGTACGGGGAAAACTTTATTCAATGCTTATAAAAAATCGTTTATTTGTGGGGCTTGGTATACATGGCTTAATTTTCTACAGCCTGTATGGCTTAATATATGAGGAACACAATTTTCTATTAGTTCAAATTGATCAACTAATTTAGGGTATTACATAATACAGATCTGTTAAGATAAGTGCCAAAAACATATGTGACTAACTCAGTGTACATATATACTAGGTCTTGAAAAATCAAGGGCTGAAAATTGAGGGTCTAAAGCCCCAACTATAGTTGCTTTACCTTTGAACCATCACCGGCTCGAAAACAGAAACGGATCAACAATACACGTTTTAGTGAAATAAAATTTGTACTCGAGAAGTAGGGGTGAAAACGAGCCGAGCCGAGCCCGAGCCTGCCAGAGCTCGAGCTCGGCTCGTTTATATATAAAAAGCTCGAGCTCGAGCTCGATTCGAGCCTCACATTTTGAGCTCGAGCTCGGCTCGTGAAACTTTTCACAAGCTCGAGCTCGGATCGTTAACAAAAAGCTCGGCTCGTCAACACAAGGCTCGAGCTCGTTAACACTGTTATACGTATAGAAAATATATATACGTATATATTTCTAGGGCTCGTTTAGGCTCGCGAGCCTAAAAGAGCTTTTTAAATAGAGCTCGGGCTCGAGCTCGATTATTAAATGAGCCCAAACTTAGGCTCGAGCTCGGGATCGAGCTCGTTTAGGCTCGGCTCGTTAGAGCTTTTTACCGATTCGATCCCGAGCTTTTCACGAGCGGCTCGGCTCGTTTCCACCCCTATCGAGAAGTATCCTAAAACAAAAACTGTGACTTATTTTAAAAGTAAAGGGTGTAAAATGTAAAGTTCCAAACTACGGGGAGGATAAATTGTCACTCCTCACGACAGACCAACAAAAACAAATGTACTATGAAAACCCACTTTGAGTTTCCCCCAAATCAGGCATAGATAGATTTGTTTTTTTTTTTTTTTTATGTTTCAATTCAAAGCCAAAAGAATTATATAAACACTGTAAGTTATATGGTCTATGTATGCTTATTAGTCTTATTCTTTGTTACTGCTAGCTATGTTTGTGCTTATTGAATTTTTAGTTTCTCTGTAGAGGGTGTTTGTTTTAGCTTTTTGTTTTCCCATATTAAGTCATAATAACTCATAACTCACAAAATTAAGCCCCACATAATAAGCTAATAAGCCCGAAAATAAGCTGAAACGTACCAGCACCCCCTTTTGGGCTAGCTAAGCATTAGTGCTTTAACGAAAATGTTAGTTTCTAAGGGGTTTTATTTTAACTGATTTTCGGGTCTACGAGCTTATTTTCTATTTTATTTAGTAACTATGGTTTCCGTGTAACCGTGTTTCTGGCCTTTTGGTCGACTAGTCCACGGGGTTGGGTTTGAACCAACCGCCACACAGGTCTCAAACTGAAATCCCTCCCTTTTGGTGTGACCACTTCAGGTGGTTGTTGCCATCAAGGCACGGTTTAGGAGCTTATTCTTCTTAATCTTGTTTTGTTGCTGCTGCACTGGTGCTGCTGCTAAGGGGTGTTTTGGTAAGCTTATGTTAGGAAATAAGCTTACCCAAACACCCCCTTATTTACCGGCTCATGTACTTATTTTTCCATTTAAGTCATACTAACAAGCTAAATCAAACCCCTTAAGGTTGGTTAGCTAAGCATTGGTTATTGGTTATGATTTCTAAGATATCATAGCACTAGTTTATTATGTTGTTATCATATGCAATTCTTGTTATCTGTTAGGAAAAATATTTCATACAAAAGATTGATGTTTACATACCGAACAGAGTTTAACAACACTTGTTGCTTAGGAGCTTGTTTTCGCACATTTTAAGTCATACCATAAGTCAGGAAAATCAGCTAATCCAAACACCACCTAGTATATGTAATTCTTGTTGGTTTTTTTATTTCTCAATGTCAACTGCTAATAATGTCTTTTTTGTTTGGTTGTTTAGGAAAAGAAGTCAACGAGGTTTGTGAATGAACATATGTATTTATTCAGTTTTGTTTGAATAAAAGCCCTCGCTAGGTGAATCTTAGCTTTGAATTACTTTAATCATCAAAAGATATGGAGAATCATGCACATGAGTCAATAGACACTGTTTTTAACTGTGTTATTCCCTACATACAAAACGGTGATGACCGAAACTCTGTTTCTTTGGTTTGTCGTAGATGGTATGAGCTAGATTGCATGACACGTAAGATTTTGACTGTCCACCTGCGTTACTCCCCAGCACCGTCTCGTTTGCATCAACGATTCCCATCTATTGAGTGTCTAACCCTCAAAGGATTGCCATTTTCGTTTGAAAGGAAATTAAGCAGTGAAATCACCCCATGGGTTCAAGAAATTTCTGTTTCATATAAGTGCTTGAAAGCGCTTGATATCCGTAGGGTAGTCATTCGTGATTCGGATCTCGAGCTCTTGGCCAAAACTCGTGGTAAAGATTTACGGGTTTTGAAGATTTACTCGTGCGAAGGGTTTTCCACATATGGATTACTACATATAGGCAAGTATTGTAATGACTTGAAAACTTTGTGTTTGGGAGGTAATTTGTTGGATGAGAAAGATGGTAAATGGTTACATGAATTGGCGTTGCATAACACGAGCATTGAATCATTGAACGCACCGTTAAAATTGGATGTTGAAAATGTTACTCCTCTTGCAAAAATCTGTAGTCAATCTCTAGTATCTTTGAAAATACGTTATTGTCATCTAATTGATCTAGTAGATGTCTTTAGCCATGCAGTTAGGTTAGAAGAATTTTATGGCGATGGATCGGATGAATTGACTGAATCTGATGATTTCTTCGGTAGGGAGGTTGTTATCAGTTTTCCTCCACGTATGTGTTCCATGGGTACGAATCACCTGACCAAAACTACGTTTCCATTTGTACTCCCCTTTGCGCATCAGTTAAGGGAATTGGATCTTACAAATGTACGTTTGGATGTTGATAGCCAGTGTTTCTTCATTCAGAGGTGTCCCAACTTGGAAGTTCTCTATACCGGAATTGGCTTTAATAAGTACAAGGGATTGCAGGTTATTAGTCAGTTTTGCAAGAAATTGCGCAAATTTACGGCCGCTGGGTATGTGTCACACATGGGACTGATTTCCCTGGCACAAGGATGTGTTGATTTGGAACTTTTGCGTATTAACCTCAAATATATCACAAATGAAGCTATTGAGTGTATAGGAACTCATTTGAAGAACCTTCACGATTTCGAAATGAACCTGAGTGGTGTTGCTAAAGAAATAACTACACCGCTAGACAAGGGGGTCCGACTTATGTTAATTGGTTGCAGCAAACTTAAAAGGCTAAGTATCCACCTTCGACGTCGACATGGAGGATTAACAGATGTTGGTTTGGGTTATATCGGGAAGTATGGTCATAATTTGAGAACTTTGTATCTTGGTTATGTAGGAGAGTCTGATGCAGGACTTGTGGAGTTATCAAAAGGGTGCCCGAAATTGAGAAAGCTGAAAACGGTGGGTTGTCCTTTTAGCGAGCAAGCAATTGCCACTTCTGTGTTTAATATACATTCTCTCAGGTATATGTGGATTTGCGATAGGCCATGGCATGTTACTTTGGCAATGACTCGACCAAATACTTAATTTTGAAACAACGGGAAGACATGTGAATGATGCAATTATAAGTGAGGAAGTCACGGCTATTGTTAGGAAGTTTATTCGATGGTTAAATTATCTAGCTGGTTTATCTTTTACCGTTCATGTGCTCCTATAGTCCTATTTTTACTCATTTAAGCATCACAACTCTAAGATGTATCACTAGAATTATAAGCCAGAATGATGCATCGATGATATTTGGTTTGAAAACTTGTTCCGTTTCACCTTTAATCGTATGTGTCATAGTTTGTGCTGTGAAGTTATAGAGCAGGAATTATTTTAGTACGTCGCTAGTTAATGGGGATCGATTACAATACTTTGGAGCTTTGTTGTATTTAGCTTACCATTTGCTGTTACATATATCATTCGGGTCACCATGCATAAAACACCCAGTGTGTTCTTATATATTCAATTCAACAGATTTGTGAATACAGTTTTATAAAGGGAACTTGTTTTAGGAACACATAATATAAACAGACTAGGGTATATATAGAAAGTAAGTTCATCATCTCGTTTATACGATGCAGTAGACTGACCACGGTTATACAATGTTCAGAACCTCATAAAAATGATTTTAAGAGCACCCGGCGACTGTGCATTGTAGGGCATAACGCCTACTTATGGCACGAGCCACCATACGTTAAAAGGACAATGTGACACATAAACTATCAAAAATAAGGCTAGGTGTAGTGGTGATCACATCATCACCGCCAACTCAATGTCACATCACATTACTTTTTTAACTCCATGACCAACATCACCACCAACAAATTAGGTGTAATGAGACGACTAAATTCATCATCCAAAAATACCACACTTTAAACACAAACACCCCACAATACACTTACACACACATATATATATATATATATATATATATATATATATATATATATATATATATATATATATATATATATATATATATATAAAAGTCAGTCAAAACTTGTCTGAGACACGTATGGCGTATGTTGGGTTTTTTGGGGGGGGGGGGGAGGGACTTGTTGGCATAGGCTATGCATGCGTCATGTGTTATACTATTATAAACAGTGTTAACATTGGTTAGAGTAAATACTTTATACAATAGTAAAATTAAAAGTTACATGCATAGATATAATAGTAAAAAATGTCTAGTTTGATGCATTTTTGTACCATTATCCCTTTAATCTTAAAGAACCCAAAAATAGTTTTAATTTTAAGAAAAAATTACACGTTTGGTCCCTATGGTATACCTCAAATAACAACTTTAGTCCCTAAGTCATTTTTATTACACCACAGATACCTATTTTTGAAACCTTACACGCATTTAGTCCCTATTTTGGATGGGCGTTAGTTAAGTCCGTTAAGTATTTTGCGCTGTTAGTCATTCGTTAAAAAAATTTACACCGTTAGTCCTTATTTATTAAAATATAGTTTTCCCCAGTTATTCCCTCCGTTAATACTAGTTATCGCCCGTTTTTTACATTTTTGTCCGTTTTTATCAGTTTTCGTTCGTTTTTATCCGTTTTCCCCAATTTTTTTTTTGTTTTTCGTCCGTTTTTGTCAGTTTTTATCCCTTTTTTTTACGTTTTCGCCCATTTTTTTTACGTGTTTGTCTGTTTTTATCCGTTTTCATTCGTTTTTTATCTGTTTTCGCCCGTGTTTTTACGTTTTTGTCAATTTTTTTCCTTTTGTGTTCGTTTTTTATCCGTTTTTTTACGTTTTTGTCTGTTTTTATCCGTTTTCGTTTGTTTTTTGATCACAAAAAGTTTCCAAAAAAAAAAATTGAAATTTTTCACAAATTTGAAAAAAAAATTCCATAAAAAATTTGAAAAAATAAATTGGAAAAAAAATATTTTCGAAAAAAAATAAAAAATTTTAAATAAAAAGTTAAAAAAAAATTGAATAAAAAAATATTTTTCAAATATATATTTTTTTTTAAAATTAAAAAATATTTTCGAAATATTTTTGAAAAATATTTAAAAATTAAAAAATATTTTCGAAATATTTTTCTTTTTAAATTAAAAAATTTTGAATAAAAAATATATATTTTTTAAATATTTGAAAAATATTTTGAAAAAATATATATATATTTTTTTTAATATTTGAAAAATAATTTTTTTATTCAAATTTTTTTTTTCGAAAATATTTTTTTTCCAATTTTTTTTTTCAAATTTGTGAAAAAATTCCAATTTTTTTTTTGTGAAAAAAAAAAACGAACGAAAACGGATAAAAACAGACAAAAACGGATAAAAAAACGAACGCTAAAGGAAAAAACAGACAAAAATGTAAAAAAAAAAGGCAAAAACGGATAAAAAATGAACGAAAACGGATAAAAACAGACAAAAACGTAAAAAAAATGGGCGAAAACGTAAAAAAACGGACGAAAACGGATAAAACGTAAAAAAAGGTCGAAAACGGATAAAAAACTGACAAAAACGGATAAAAACGGAAGAAAAAACGAAAAAAATGGGAAAACGGATAAAAACGAACGAAAACGGATAAAAACGGACAAAAATGTAAAAAAACGGGCGATAACTATTATCAACGGAGGGACTAACTGGGGAAAACTATATTTTAAAAAAAAAGGACTAACGGTGCAAATTTTTTTAACGAAGGACTAACAGCGCAAAATACTTAACGGACTTAACTAACGCCCATCCAAAATAGGGACTAAATGCGTGCAAGGTTTCAAAAATAGGTATCTGTGGTGTAATAAAAACGACTTAGGAACTAAAGTTGTTATTTGGGGTATACCATAGGGACCAAACGTGTAATTTTTTCTAATTTTAAAGAACCGTAGGAAATTTCATTTATGTAATTAACTCTAGAAAGTAAGTTCATCATCTCGTTTATACGATGCAGTAGACTGACCACGGTTATACAATGTTCATAACCTCATAAAAATGATTTTAAGAGCACCCGGCGACTGTGCATTGTAGGGCATAACGCCTACTTATGGCACGAGCCACCATATGTTAAAAGGACAACATGACACATAAACTATCAAAAATTAGGCTAGATGTAGTGGTGACCACATCATCATCGCCAACTCAATGTCACATCACATTACTTTTTTAACTCCATGACCAACATCACCACCAACAAATTAGGTGTAATAAGACGACTAAATTCATCATCCAAGTATACCACACTTTAAACACAAACACACCCCACAATACACTCACACACACAATATATATAAAAAAAGAAGTCAGTCAAAACTTGTCCGAGACACGTATGGCGTATGTTAGCGACTTGTTGGCAGAGGCTATGCATGCGTCATGTGTTATACTATTACAAACAGTGTTAACATTGGTGAGAGGAAATAGTTTTAATTTTAAAAAACCGAAGGAAATTTCAGCCTTTAAAGAACCAGTCAGAAGTTTAGTGTCTAAATAACCCATAAAGTCATAACATCTCTTTTTCTTTAGGTGGTGGCATGTAGTTTTGTGTACGTATGGCAGTAATAATCTAAAAACAAAATTATTAGCCGGACACCATCGGCTGATGACAAGAGTACAAGTCTTCAGCTCAGTGAGGCTAGCCTGCTCTTAGCCATGCGATTGCATGGCCAACAGATTCACGGGCTGAGATGTGAAACTCACATACTGAGATTGACCTAGCTAACTAGTGAATATTTTGCATCTCTGTCTACGCATGTTGTTGTAAATGACCCCCATGAGCACCGAGAATTACTGATCTTTGAGTATTATTAACCTCCCTCCCATGTCGCTTATATCTAGATAATAGTTAAAATAATGGGCTAATGAACGTCTGGGCACTTTTTTTTGGTACTAGCTTAGCTTTAGGATGTTTTGTTTGGAAAATAACCCCATTGTTTCCTATTTGCGGCTGGCTCATGTAGTTGTTCATAGTTGTCATGGTGATTAACAGATTGCGGATTTGTGGTCAACTTGATGGAAAAGTTTCTTGTTTGAGGTAACTCATGAAGTTTTGTTCATTTTGTTGCTTGAAACTTGTTTGTGTTGCCGTCACGTATCTACAGAAGGTTGCCGCATATATCGAATCCAGAATACATTTATTCATCGATTTAAAAATAACGCAAAATTATAATCCTTAAAATTCAAGAGCAAATATAAGCTACCAAACATAATATTTGAAACGTAGAAACAAAAGCAGTACTAAAAAGTAAAAACGAGCATGAAACCTAAAGCCTAAAGATATTATAAGTCATACTAATAATGAGCTAAGCTTCGTGTATGTGTTCTCAATGTTTGAAGCTTGTCACACATTAAAGTTGGAAACTCTCGGCGTTTTAAATTCCATCGTAGTTCATCACTGCAACATTGTTGGACCAACGCTATGTAATCATCGATGACTTTATTCTCGATATCAGTTCGTGCAATAGTTCCAAAAGGGTATTTCTCATCAAACACAGCAGATGATTTCACATAAAATTCGATCCCATATTCCTTGGTCATCATCGGTGACTTATAGTCATAAATATTATCAACTTCTAAAAAATATGGATGGACTGGCGGAGAGTCTGACCATGGGCTAGTAACATAATATAGTATGCCAAAAAATAGGAACAGCCATAATACTATTTCAATAGCAGATGGTTCGTCAGGATGCATCCGAGCCATGAATACATATCGTAGATGTTTGCCTGTCTGGCTCAGACACTCATATGCTTCCGTAACTTTCTTAAAGGCTTCGTTGGAGCCAGGGGCTTTGTTGTTGTCGGGATGAACCTTTTCTGACAACTTCTTATAGGCATTATCAATCTCTTCACGACCGTAAGTACCCTGTCCGACACCCAAAATATCAAAATAATTGTGGCTTGCTAAAATTTTAGACACGAGCGCAAGTTGTTCTTTTGTATAACCTTGCTCTAAATCTGTACAGCCCTCGATATCTTTTCCATTATGATCCTCCAAAAGCTGATATTCGCTCATCCGATGTGCTTGTGATTGTGTGTACTCATTATTAACACACATGATGAGTAAACTCCTGTCGAAAAATAATTTAGTTCACTGAGTTTATAAAACTCCTACAAATGGAACTTAACTGGAAACAAAAAATATGATCACAAAGCATTTTTAGAAAATTATCCTAAAATACATGTAGTCTTGTATAATCAAATCAACCAAAAAATTCTTAAAATTCTCGACACAAACTTTTTATACATTATAGATATCAAACAAAAAATCACCTAAACGAAGATCACGCATGCATGTGAAACTAGCTTGATTTTTTACACATGAAAACTTAGACTAATAATTAACTTAAATTATAGAACAAAAATTACCTCAAATCACACACACACAACTGTGTTGGACTCTTGATGATGCTAATCTAAATGCATGGCTTCGTTTGATTTATTTATATAGGATGAAGACTAAAGTAATCCTAAGCCACTTTTAACTCTACCATCCATATTTGAAGTGGGCTAAACTATACGAGTAAGCTAAATCCGGCCCAAACCATCTCATATTCTCATGCTTAAATATCTGGATTTTGACCTTTAAATATCTGGATTTTGACCGTTTTCTTTCATTAAGCTCGAAGAACATGAAGACCACACCTACACAAAGATTGAAATACTAATGTATTATTATATTATACCGTGTGGCGCTGACGTGACAAATGGTTGAGTTATGGTAAGTTATGATAAGAGGTGTTTTTTAGTGAGTTAAGATTGAAATGTTAAAGCTGATGTGACGCTGACATGACAAATGTTAACCCTTAACCTAAGGGCACCATACCCATCGCTCTTATAAGTAAGAATGTCAACAAGTTAATTACTAGATTGAAGATATATCTTTCTCATGCAGGTGCGCCACCATTGTCTAAGACCGATCCAAGTATCGCAATATATCCAATTCAATGTCAAATGTGTTGGGGGTTATCTCCCAGAACAGGGTTAAGACAATCAATGACAGTAGCAATACCACTAGGTGGTTACCGGATATCACTTGGAATCGTGTAATCACTTTCCAAAGTAAACTATTCGACCCTAATGCCTGGGTATCACGAATATCTACTTGGGATAAGACCAAATGCAGTTAGAGAATTAGGCACAATTCTATAACCCTTTCACTAATAAGTGTTTATCGTTTTCTGTGTCTGCTTCATGCATGATCAGATCTCCTATTTATAGGAGGTTACTCTTGAGCTATTCCAATGGAATTATGAGTATTAATCGGCCCATTAATAGCCTCATAATTATCCCCATTATAGCCGTTAGTGGTTACATGACCAATTAAACGTGGTCATAAAGAAGTTGTAACTGCCATTTAGCAGTACTTTCCATAAGCAGTACTTTCCACTAGCAGTACTTTCACTTGCAGTGGAAGTACAGCCTATCAGTGGAAACACTGCTTATCAGTACTTTTATAGCACTATCAGTGGATACACCACTTCAGTGGAAACACTGCCTATCAGTGGAAATACTGCTTATCAGTGGAAACCACAAGCAGTACTTTCCACAAGCAGTACTTTCACCAAGCAGTACTTTCACCAAGCAGTACTTTCACCAGTACTACCAATACAAACCACTATAAGAGTCAGGGTGTTCATGGACCTTATGGGTGTACACTCCGTACCTCCTAACCCATTACAAGGTGTGAACTAATCCCACAAGTGCACTAAATTTTCCAACAATCCTCCCCAAATTTAGTTCACTTCCTTTGCATGAAAAAATAAACATCAATCAAAACATGTGCATAAACGAAAATGTCCTGAGGATTGAATTTCCATCTTAGTAAATTACACGTTCAAATATTCGAGAATCAGGGTGTTCTAAGAATTGAACCCTTCAACCCATTTGAATACCTGAAGATAAAATACACACAAGTTTTCAAACACTTAACAGCTCCTGACACTATACAAGCCATGTGTCCATATCCAAATTCATAAATGTTGTAAAAGCTAAAAGTCCAAAGCTTCCTGAAGCGGCAAAACTTCAACATTTACATAGGTGGTTCCTCTTTAGTCATGCTCCTGCCAAGCACTTTTTCAAAGAAAATTAACCATTAAGAAGTAAAGACTTCATCCTCCTTTCAGCAGCTTCTGAGCACAACCTTGGGATGTAAATAAAACATGTGCTCCAGTCCACTGAATGTTCAGCTTTCCACATTGAACTCAGCTCCTAAGTTTCCTCAGGAGGGAGTTGGGTGTCCTAGCATTCAGTGACTAAGTTGGACTTAAACCCATCCCTTTAGCAGGCTTTATAACCAAGTCTCTAGCCAGACCCTTCGTCAAGTGATCAGCTAAGTTCTGTTGAGATCTCACAAACTCTATAGATACCACCCCATTCATGATAAGCTCACGAATCATGCTATGCCTGACACCTAAGTGTCTAGACTTACCATTGTACATCTGGCTATAAGCCTTAGCCAATGTAGCTGCACTATCCCACCGGATAGAAATAGGTGCTATAGGTTTAGGCCACAATGGAATCTCAAGAAGCAAGTTTTTCAACCATTCAGCTTCTTTACCAGCAGCTGCTAGAGCCACAAATTCAGATTCCATTGTTGAACTGGTGATGCAAGTTTGCTTCTTGGATGCCCAAGAAATTGCACCTCCACCAAGTAGGAATACCCAGCCACTGGTAGACGAATTGTCTTCAGTGTTACTGATCCAACTTGCATCAGTGTAACCTTCCAACACTGATGGGTAACCAGTATATGAGAGACTATAATCCATAGTTCTCTTCAAATACTTCAGTACCCTTTGAACTGCTTGCCAGTGATGAGCACTAGGATTACTAGTATACCTGCTCAATTTTCCCACTGCAAAACCAATATCAGGCCTTGTACAAGTCATGGCATACATCAGGCAGCCAATTACCCTAGAATACTCAAGTTGAGATACAGCCTTGCCATTATTAGGCATCAGCTTCTCACAAGTATCCATAGGAGTACTCACTGGAGTACAATCAAAGTAATTGAATTTCCTCAGTACCTTCTCAATATAATGAGACTGAGAGATAGAAATTCTATTACTTTCATGTTTAATCCTTATACCAAGGATAACATCAGCCTCCCCCATGTCTTTCATGGAGAACCTTGATGACAAAAATTCCTTTGTCAAGTCAACCTGATTTTGGTCAGTGCCAAAGATCAACATGTCATCAACATATAGACAAATGATGACTCCTTTACCAGATTCATCAAATTTGCTATATACACATTTGTCAGCTTGGTTAAGAACATAACCACTAGACAAAACCACTTCATCAAACTTTTGATGCCATTGCTTAGGTGCCTACTTAAGTCCATAAAGAGACTTAATCAGTTTACACACCTTGTTTTCATTGCCAGGCATGATGAAGCCCTGAGGTTGGTTCATATAAACCTCCTCTTCCAATTCACCATTCAAGAAAGCTGTTTTCACATCCATCTGATGAATAACCAGATTGTGAATAGATGCCATAGCAATCAGCAGTCTTATGGTACTGATACGAGCCACAGGGGCATAAGTATCAAAATAGTCTATTCTTGACTTTTGTTTAAAGCCCTGAATGACTAGTCTAGCCTTGAACTTTTCAATAGTTCCATCTACCTTCATTTTCCTTTTGAAAATCCATTTGCAACCCAGAGGTTTGCAACCAGGAGGTAGATCAACCAACACCCAAGTGTTGTTGCCCATGATGGAATCCATCTCATCATTGATTGCTTCTTTCCAGAAAGCAATGTCCTGGGACTTCATTGCTTCTTCAAATGTCTTGGGATCATCCTCAACAATGAAGCAATAGGAGTATTGGTCTGAGACCTCATCCCTTGTACCTTCAACTAAGTATAGTTGAAACTCAGGTCCAAATGACTTTGGAGTCCTGACCCTTTTGCTCTTCCTGAGCACAGGTTCAGGTTGTTGAACCACAACCTCATCAGGGACCACTGATGGTTCACCATCAGGGACCTCTGATATACCAGTGTCATGAGTTCCATTAGGAATCCTCTGACTTGGTCTAGGGACTGATGAGAATCTATTTTCATCAAAATCTGCATCCCTTGATTCAATTATTGTGTTAACTGAAACATGTTCATTAGGTTCAATAACATAGAACCTAAAAGCCTTGGAATGCTCAGCATATCCAACAAAGATGCAGTCAATGCCTCTTTCACCCAAAGTCTTTTGCTTTGGATCAGGGAGTCTTACAACAGCCCTACAACCCCAAACCTTGAGATAATTCAGGTTGGGTTTCCTTTTAGTCCAGAGTTCATAAGGGGTAGCCTTGGTCCTTTTATTTGGAACCCTATTTAATAAATAGCAAGCTGTTAACATAGCTTCACCCCAGAACCCTTGACTCAGTCCTGAATAGGACAACATGGAATTAACCATCTCCTTCAGCACCCTGTTTTTCCTTTCAGAAATACCATTTTGCTGAGGAGTATAGGGAGCAGTAGTTTCATGGATAATACCAACAGACTGAAAGTACTGAGTATCCATGTACTCACCTCCCCTATCAGTCCTTAATCTTTTGATCAAAGACCCAAGTTGTAATTCAACTTCAGTTTTAAACACTTTGAATTTATCTAATGCTTCATCCTTGGTATGTAATAGATAGACATAACAAAATCTAGAAGCATCATCAATAAATGTCACAAAGTACTTCTTATTCCCCAAAGAAGGAGTGGCATGCAAATCACACAGGTCACTGTGTATAAGCTCCAAGACCTTAGTCTCACGACTAACACCCTGAAAGGGTTTCTTGGTTATCTTGGTCAACATGCAAGTTTTACACTTTTCAGTGTCCATGTCAAAAGCAGGGATTAAACCATCCCTAGACATATCTTGCATCCTTTTATAGTGAACATGACCAAGTCTAGCATGCCAAAGGTTAGAATCACTCTGATCATAAGTGGTCACAAAAGCTGAAATAACACTGTCAGTGGTAATATTAAGCCTGAACATTTGATTACATAAATAACCAAAACCAATAAAAACACCACATTTAGAAAGAACAAATTTATCAGATTCAATAACTTGTTTATATCCATGATTATTCAAAACACTACTTGAAACCAAGTTTTTCCTTATATCAGGAACATGAATAACATTAAACAAAGTTACAATCTTTCCAGAACTAAATCTAAGATCTACACAACCACGACCATGCACCAAGGCTGTTGACTCATTTCCCATGTGAAGAATAGAACCATCATTCAGTGACTCATAAGTCTTGAACCAGCTTCTATCTTTACACACATGAACTGTTGCACCGGAGTCAACCCACCACGCAACATCATCATCCTGCACATAAAAAGATTCAGATACATATGTAACATAATAAATCTGAAAAGACTTATTAAACATATTCTGACCTTTCAGTGAGTTGGCTGAACCACCACTCCCTGAACCATTAGTGCCTGATCCATTGGCTTTACCACCAACTTTAACACCCTTGCAGTCCCTTTTAATGTGACCAGTCTTGCCACATTTCCAACAAGTAGGTGTTGCCTTCTTGTTAGGATATGCTCTTGTGTTGTCATGATATTTGCGTTTGCCTTTATTGTCATTGTACCTGGTAGAGTTGTTATGCTCTACCATATTGACAACAGATGGTCCAGCAGCATTGCTACTCTTTGGCTTGTCATTATCCTGCACCTTGAGAGATTCCTCAATATGCAGATGACTGCCCAACTCAACAAGAGTTAACTCCTCCTTCATATGTTTCAAGGTATGCTTGAAATCTTTCCATGAAGGAGGGAGTTTGTCAATGACACAAGAGACTTTGATAGCCTCATCCATGTTCATTTGGTGTTGTGTAAACCTTCCAAGTATTCCAAGAAGTTCATTGTATTGTTCCATAACTGGTCTTGAATCAGTCATTTTGTAATTTGTGAAATTACTAACAAGAAACTTCTTACTTGATGCATCCTCAGCCATATATTTGGCATCCAAGGAATCCCACAGTTCTTTGGAAGATTCAAAGTTCTGATAAATATCAAACAGAGCATCAGACATACCATTCAGAATAAGACCTCTGCATATGTAGTCATCATTCTCCCACTTGCTCCTCCTCCTGATCTGCTCCACAGTAGCATCATCACCATCATCAGGAATTGGAGTAGTCAGCACATAGACCACACTCATGCTTGACAGCAAGAAGTGCATCTTCTTCTGCCACCTCCTAAAGTCCACCCCTTCAAACTTGTCCAGCTTAGCAAAGTTTGAAGCCATGTGTTTCATTGCAGCAGTTGCCATTGATTATCACAAAATAGTTTACTTTGATTGTTGGGGGTTATCTCCCAGAACAGGGTTAAGACAATCAATGACAGTAGCAATACCACTAGGTGGTTACCGGATATCACTTGGAATCGTGTAATCACTTTCCAAAGTAAACTATTCGACCCTAATGCCTGGGTATCACGAATATCTACTTGGGATAAGACCAAATGCAGTTAGAGAATTAGGCACAATTCTATAACCCTTTCACTAATAAGTGTTTATCGTTTTCTGTGTCTGCTTCATGCATGATCAGATCTCCTATTTATAGGAGGTTACTCTTGAGCTATTCCAATGGAATTATGAGTATTAATCGGCCCATTAATAGCCTCATAATTATCCCCATTATAGCCGTTAGTGGTTACATGACCAATTAAACGTGGTCATAAAGAAGTTGTAACTGCCATTTAGCAGTACTTTCCATAAGCAGTACTTTCCACTAGCAGTACTTTCACTTGCAGTGGAAGTACAGCCTATCAGTGGAAACACTGCTTATCAGTACTTTTATAGCACTATCAGTGGATACACCACTTCAGTGGAAACACTGCCTATCAGTGGAAATACTACTTATCAGTGGAAACCACAAGCAGTACTTTCCACAAGCAGTACTTTCACCAAGCAGTACTTTCACCAGTACTACCAATACAAACCACTATAAGAGTCAGGGTGTTCATGGACCTTATGGGTGTACACTCCGTACCTCCTAACCCATTACAAGGTGTGAACTAATCCCACAAGTGCACTAAATTTTCCAACAAAATGCATGCAGTTAGATCTATATACATGGAAATAAAAGCAGAAATTTATCATTACGTTTAATGGGTTTAAAGTTAACTACGACTATTTATGCAATATCAATATCAAAGGACTGCTAAAGTTAGCTACATGTTCATTTACATTTTTTGCGTTTTCACAACAAATCAAAATGGAAAACACCATAAAAGGTACGTTTTTATTTAACTTTTAGGGGGCGTTTGGTTGGGGTAATTTTAAATTCCGGAATTTTAAATTCTAGAAAATTTAAATTCTTGAGAATTTAAAATCCCGGAATTTAAAATACCTTCGCATGTTTGGTTGACAGAAATTTATAATATATTTTTTATTTTTTTTAAAAGTTTATAAAAAAAGTAATAATTAAAGTTTATAAAAAAAGTTTATAAAAAATTTATAAAAAAAAGTTTATAAAAAATTTATGAAAAAAGTATATAAAAAATTTATAAAAAAAGTTTACAAAAAATTTATAAGAAATTTATAAAAAAAAATTATAAAAAAAAGTTTATAAAAATTTATAAAAAAAGTTTGTAAAAAATTTATAAAAAAAAGTTTATAAAAAATTTATAAAAAATTTATAAGAAATTTATAAAAAATTTATAAAAAAAAAGTTTATAAAAAATTTATAAAAAAAGTTAATAAAAAATTTATAAAAAAAGTTTATAAAAAAAATTCATAAATATTTTATTTAAAAGTTTATAAAAAAACAATAAGAAAAAAAGTTTATAAATTTTTTTTTTCAAGCAAATTAAAATTTCTCACTTTTTGGAGGCATTTTAATTCTCTCCATTTTGTCAATTCGGGGAATTGAAATTACTTCAAATGCTCACATTTAAGTTATCAAACATGACATTTGAAGTGAATTAAAATGCAAATGCCCCCAATATTCTCCAAATTGCCCCAACCAAACGCCCCCTTATGTTCTTTTTGAGTTATTGGCTGGATTGTTCATATGTTCTCATTTGCGAACACCCGAAACACTTGTTTGTTATGTTTTTCTATTTACTGCGTAATATATAAAAAATTAAATTACATGGCGGTCCCTGTGGTTTGCTCAAAGTTTCACTCACAGTCCCTAAATTTAAAGTTGCATGGACGGTTTCCATTTTTGCAAAAAATAACACTTATAGTCTTTTTTTTAACTGATGTTAAGTGAGTTCCGCTATTATTTACACGTTAGCCCTTTTGGTTAAAGACCGTTGCATCGTCTATCCTTTATAATAAAGGTTGTTCATAATTTAAAGTTTTTCAACTTTAGGTACGTTTTCATACGTTTTCGATCGTTTTATACGTTTTCATCCGTTTTTATAAGTTTTCTTACGCCTTTATCTGTTTTCGTCAATTTTTATACGTTTTCTTCCATTTATATACGTTCGTCCGTTTTTATACGTTTTCATCCGTTTTTCTTACATTTTCGTCCGTTTTTATTCGTTTTCATACTTTTTATTCATTCTTATATGTCTTCATACGTTTTTTTTATAATTTATTTATTTTTTATTTTTTTCCTGTTTTTATATGTTTTCGTCTGTTTTTTTACATTTTTATACGTCTTTCTCCGTTTTTCTTACGTTTCATCCATCTGTATATGTTTTCTTACGTTTTCATACATTTTATCCGTTTATAAAAGGTTTCATCCGTTTTTATCCATTTGCATCCGTTTTTATATGTTTTCATTCGTTTTTATATGTTTTCTTACGTTTTTATCTGTTTTCGTCTGTTTTTCTTACGTTATCATACGTTTGTATACGTTTTCATACGTTTTTATCCGTTTTCAAACTATTTTATCCGCTTTTATACATTTCACTCATTTTCTTATATTTTCATACCTTTTTGTCCATTATTATACTTTTCGTCCGTTTTTTTTACGTTTTTCTTACGATTTGTATACGTTTTTATACGTTTTCTTACATTTTCCGTTTTTATGAGTTTCATCCGTTTTTATCTGTTTTCGTCCACTTTTATACATTTTCGTCCATTTTTCTTACATTTTCATATGTTTTAATCCCTTTTATATGTTTTCATACGTTTTCATATTTTTTTTATCCATTTTTATAAATTTTCATCCGTTTTTCATACGTTTTTATCCGTATAAAAGAGTATAAGAATGTAAGAAAATGGATGAAACGTATAAAAACATACATAAACAGATAAAAACGTATGAAAACGTATAAAAATGGACGAAAACGGATAAAACGTATAAAAGCAGACGAAAACGTATAAAAACGGACAAAACGTATGAAAATATAAGAAAAAGGACGAAAACTTATGTAATATGTATAAAAACAGATAAAAAAAACGTAAAAAAATGGACAAAGTATGAAAACATATAAAAGCGGATAAAAACGTAAGAAAAGGGGACAAAAAATGGATGAAAACTAATGAAAACGTATAAAAACGGATAAAAATGGACAAAAACATATAAAATGGATAAAAACGTATAAAAACATGAGAAAACGTATAAAAACGGATAAAAATGTATGAACACATAATAAAAACGTATAAAACAGACGAAATTGCACAAACACGGAAAAAAACGTATGAAAATATAAGAAACGGGCAAAAACGGATAAAAATGTATAAGAACAGATAAAAACGTATGAAAAAACCGACGAAAACGTAAAAAAAATAGATGAAAACGTATAAAAACGGATAAAAACGTAAGAAAACGTATAAAATCACATGAAAACGGGTAAAAACGTATGAAAATGTAAAATCATACCCAAAGTCGAAAAACTTTAAATTATAAATGGCCGTTATTATAAAAGATAGACGATGCAATGGTCTTTAACCAAAAGTGCTAACGTGTAAATGATAATGGACTCACTTAACACCAGTTAAAAAAAGGACCATAAACGTTATTTTTTGCAAAAATATGAACTTTTCATGCAACTTTAAACTTTTAGAGACTGTGAGTGAAATTTTGGGCAAACCACTAAGACCATGTTATTTACTCTATATAAAATTATCAACATTGTTTAGTTTTAATACTATTATTTGAATGGTTTTTCTATCTTATGCTCTAGAGGCACAAGATAATAAGGAAAAAAATATATAAAAAGTACACGGGGCCCTACAAAAAAGAGCACAAGTACTTATAAAAACATATTTTTTTGTGAGGACTTAAGTATTTTTTTTAATACTTTTTCGCTTCTTATCTTGTGGCCCTAGGGCCTAATTTTCAATGTTAGCATTAAGTGTACCTTTTACATTAAAATAGTGCAAAAACTAACAAAAGTTGTCTACAATGTTAACACTAAACACAATACTCCCTCCGTCCCTAAATAAATATCCACTATTTACTTTTAAAGTTTTTTTTATCCCAATTTTGACATTAAATTATTTCATTTGTGTTATGTAATACTTGATGAAAATTATAACAATAAATGTACATTTAAAACCCAATATATTCATATGTTTTGCATCAAGTAATACATAACATAAATAAAATAATTTAAGATCAAAGTTTGATAAGATCGTTGTAAGCTCTTAAACTAGGTCTAATATTATATCTAGGAACACATAATAATAAAGGCGGAATATTCAAACATAGAATCAATATTATTATGAACACGGTTTTTCATTCACCATCTCTAACTAAACAATAATAAAGATCAAAGACTTGATCTAACACTAACTAACTAATAACCACTAAACCCTAGGCGTTTTCCCTACGCCTAGGTTTCCCCCACACACACACACCTTTAGACGTCTACATCTTGTACGTACTGTAAAACTAATGACCCTATGTCTCTTTATATACTAGAGACATCTAGGGTTTACAAGAGGAATCATAATACAATTAGGAAACTAAATATTCTTTTAAGCATATCTTCTAGAATCTTCCAAATCCTCCATCTTTTTGTAGTTTCCCTTCTTGTCACTTTTAGTCCTTCATGTTTCATTCTTCTTGTTTTGTATCATCAAATCTATAATAGACCCAACAATCTTCCCCTATTTGATGATGACAAAACAAACACGAATCTTGTACGAATTTCCCTAGACGAAGTAAAGAAATTGAGATAATTAAATCTCACCATGAATGAAAAATCTTATCTTCCATGCTTCCCCTTGACTTGAACATGTCACTCAAACATCTCTTCCCCTTTTTGTTATTATCCAAATAGGGAACGTATGCAAATAATGATCTTGACCACCACGAACCAATATCATACTTCCAATCTAAGACTTCCAATGCTTCAAATCACCCACCATTACGCACCATAGGAAAAATGGATTCAAAACAATAGAAACTGCAACTAGCTGTAGTAATAATGATCAACAGTAGTAAAAATCAAACACTTCCCCTTGAGTGATGCATGTATATCAAATGATTCTTCAAATCTGTAGGCTTTATGTAATGATTACTTGTGAAGAAAACCGAGTATAACGAATTTGATGAAGAAGTAGAATTTCCTAAACTTGTGTCTTAAATCTTGTACTATCCACGGAACTTCATACTTATACGAATCACCAAATATAAGTAGACCGCAATCCCTTGACAAGAATCCTCAACTAGTATGAGACACTGAGCACTACAATGTAACTCCTTCAAGTGATAGCCAATGTGTGCATAGAGCATCATAAGAAAAATCACACATTGCTAGATTCATCAAGCTAGATGATAAGAACACAAACCAAGTAATTCCACTTCACCTTCTAATAAGTGATAAATAATCCTCTTCGTAATCAATTATTCAATGAATCAAATACAAGCCTTTTTGAATCCTTTTAAGAACATAAATTTCTTCCTGTGTGTGTGAACCAAACAACCATTCTGTGTGTGTGTCATCCAAAAATCCATAACCATTATCAAGCTCGACTTCCCCTTAAATCGAAAACCATATGAGAAAGAATCAGTACCTTGAGCAGTACTTTGAGAACAACAGTACTTTCAATAATCAGCAGTACTTTCAAATTCCAAGCAGTACTTTCGTGTCCAAGCAGTACTTTGCTTGTAGGGGACCAATAACGCACATCAGTACTTTCAAAATACACAGCAGTACTTTCACATAAAAGCTCAGATGGAAGATCCCTTCGTTGGAAAGTTAGATTGATATATAGAGAACATCCACCCAAAATTTCGTCACGATCCAACGGTTAACGAAAAAGTTATGATCGTTTCAAAACAGTGCTGTTGTAACCTTACGAAAAATCAGCAGCAAACTTCGACTGCTTATATCTTTTGATTGAGGGTTCCGATTGACAATCCCTTCGGTGAGATTAAAGATAGATATACCAAGAAGCTTCAGTTCAAATTTTAGCTCGATCCAACGGTTCAATAAAAAGTTATTCCTTTTGGAAAACAGTGCTGCAGAAGTATTACGAATTTTTTGACAGCTTCGAAGTTTTCTTCCTTCTTCTTCAAGAAAACCTTGTAGATCCCTAGATATCACGAGCCCCAGGCTCTGATACCACATGATAAGATCGTTGTAAGCTCTTAGACTAGGTCTAATATTATATCTAGGAACACATAATAATAAAGGCGGAATATTCAAACATAAAATCAATATTATTATGAACAAGGTTTTTCATTCACCATCTCTAACTAAACAATAATAAAGATCAAAGACTTGATCTAACACTAACTAACTAATAACCACTAAACCCTAGGCGTTTTCCCTACGCCTAGGTTTCCCACACACACACACCTTTAGACGTCTACATCTTGTACGTACTGTAAAACTAATGACCCTATATCTCTTTATATACTAGAGACATCTAGGGTTTACAAGAGGAATCATAATACAATTAGGAAACTAAATATTCTTTTAAGCATATCTTCTAGAATCTTCCAAATCCTCCATCTTTTTGTAGTTTCTCTTCTTGTCACTTTTAGTCCTTCATGTTTCATTCTTCTTGTTTTGTATCATCAAATCTATAATAGACCCAACAAAGTTAAAAAAAAAAAGACTTTAAAAGTCAATAGTGGACATTTATTTAAAGACGGAGGGAGTACTATTTTTATGCAATGGATAGTGAACATACAAAATGTACTAAATACAGTGCATTACTATTTATTGCACTAAACACTATTCATTTTATTAAAACCTTTTGTTTTTACTAATCCTTTGATATTTAATATAAAACATAAAAACTAGTTTATATAAAAAATATATTTTTGTAAGTTTCACATTAATATCATTAAAATGAGCTCAATATTGATATATAGTACTTAATTTATTTTCATATTTATTGCACTATCATATAATTTATAGATTATAAAGTATAATTATTGCAAATATATAGTGTATGCGTTGGAACACATTTTATTTGGTGCAAGGATATTTCAATACGATACTTTCTTTGCACTATTTTAGTGTAAACTTTTGATGTCAACATTGAAGATGCTTTAAGAGTGACATTTAAAAGTTTTAAAAAATAAAAAAGTGGTTGTACATTAGTTCGATTGGGAGTAGTTATATGCACGAGTAAGTGGTTTGTTATGAAGGTACAAACATAAATGCATACGTTATCGTTAGAGCTATGTTTAACAATTTACATATGAAGCCGCCACGCAAAGACACTCTAATGGAAGAGATTCAGATCTTATCTCATTCATGGATTTGTCACCGGAATAAGAGTTTAAATCCTACTTGAGTAACCTGGTTAACTGATCCTGTTTCAGCTTGTATTAAAACATTGTAGCCTTTACTCTTTTTTCTAGCTTCTTGCTAGATTTTTCTATAAAATTTTCTGCTGTTCAAAAAAAAAAAAAAAAAAAAACAATTTACATATGAAAAAAATTAAATAAAGCATTTTAGACCCAAATGGCCACAACCGCCTTAAACCAAAGTATTAATACGTAACTCCTCATTCATAAACCCTTTTGATTAAAATTCGTAAACCCTTCCGATCATATCATCACTGGTACGTTTTTTTTAATCTAGGGCTAATTTTTGCTAGGGCTTATTGCACTTGATCTATTAGATTATTCTATTTAGATGTTGAATTAGGCTGTCTTGATTTGAGATACGTATTAACTAGGCAATTTTTTGTTGATCAGGGATGGAGGGCGAGGTTACTATGATTATTATCGACACTTCTGCATGGATGAAGGACCTGAAAACATCATGTTGGTTTCGTGATCAAACTGATGCCGCTGAAATCTATTGTGAAAGAAAACTCAAAGTACGTACGTTTATTATTATTACTACTATACGTAAATATTAATTAATTAATTAGTTGTTGTTACAGGCTCATCCCGATAATGTTATTGGCATAGTTACATGTGGTCAAGTTGTGCTTAAACCTACTGATGATCTTGAACACGTCAGGAAGAGACTTGGTTTTTTACGCGCATACGGGCAATGTACAGATTTACTTAAAGAGATCACGCTATGTGAGCTTGGCTGGTTTGATTACCAAGATATGAAAAAACGGATTGTTGTGTTTGCTGGAGGGTAAGTATCGTATGTTCTCCTATCTTCTTATAATTACTTTGTATGTTTATTCTAATTATTATTTTATTTTTTTCAGTTCTGTAATTTATTATAATTCTGAGTTGCCAGAATTTTTTAAGCTCTTAAAAGAGAGCCGTGTGGTTGTTGATGTTGTCGACTTTGGTTCCCGGCTCAAGATCAATGAAAATAAGGCAGAAAAGCTTAAAGCGTTGGTTAATGCTATGAATGATAATAATAATGAGAATGAAGACAGCCGCTATTTTCTTATTGAAGACGATGGATTCTCTCTCTCTCACCACATATCAAGCTCTTCAATTCTCCCTCCTCTTGTTGCTGAAGAAGAAGTTCCAATCATCCGCAGACCCAGCAAAGCAAAAATACACAGTGGCTGGTCCTCTATTTATTATAATCATAATACCGTTGGAGAAGAAGTAGTTGATTCTGATATCGTTGGAGAAGAAGTAGTTGATTCTGGTTGGTATCAAATAGAAGAACCAGTTGGCTGGGATGGCTGGGATTGAACTGTATGTAAATGTTTGTCTGTTTTGGAACATTTATGTTTCTATCTATTTAAATAAAGCTCTCCAATCCTGCCTCCTCCTTCTCTTGTTGCAGAAGAAGCGTGGAAAGTAAAATTAGTACGCCAAGAAAAAGAAAAAGTTGCTTGTGGCTTGGAGGCCTGGGAGTAATTTCCAAAACCATGCTTGTTTTTTAAATCTTGTATACTTTTATGCTTTATAAACACATTCTCAAACTATGTTTTTTAATTGAAAGTATGAATCATATGAATATGTTTCCTAGATCTGTATGATGCGTTGTGAATCATGCGTTGGTTTGTCTTGTGTTTATTAGTGGAATTTAGTAAAAATTATGTATGCTTTTTACTAAACAAACTTGCACTCGTCATAGTATTAGTTTGGAATGGATAGTTATGTACTTACGATTTGAAAGGCATGTTTGTCGGTAATGCTTAATCATCTTAATTTCTTGATGAGAATACCTCAGTTCACATGGTCTTCTCTATTTCCCGCACAGTAGTTACATACCTCCTCCACTTGCTTAGCAGTATGTTGGAATCATTGTATTGCAGAGATTCCAATCAATGAATGGTATGTATTATGAAAATGTAATAGGTGTGGCTAGAAAGGATCAGGTGCTTATATATGTACGTGAATTCGAGGAAAGATACAACAAAGACTCCTGCTCTTGCTAATGAGTAATAACAACCTGGGGATCTTCTTGAAAGAGGATAGCGTGAGCCGTGATATCCAGACTTTATACGCAAAGCATCCAGTTTATAGCCCCAAAATTCGCTGTGTTCTAAAAGCCCAAAAGTTGGCTTGGCTATACTTCTATGTCCATGTGGTATGGAATCCTACACCTTATGGTTAATTGGCAGCTGATGCGCTCTGAAAACCATATACTAGTAATTTACTCGAGAATAGAAGAGCTGATATGGTAAATTTTACTGCACCTTGATCATTGTCTATTTTTTGCTATTTGGTCATTTTTAATGACCCCGTTATATGGCTTCATTAATTCATTGTCTTCGTTTGCATCTTTATATGTTCCTGTGATGCATAATCATACACTTCATTAATATTTTCATTGTACATGTCTTGATTTTCTAATGTACCCGCACCTCTCCTATTTAATACTAAGTCATTCCAAAAAACCCTGAAGGTCCGTCTTTTTCTGTGATTTCAGAGCTTGAATTCGTCTTATCATAAAGGTGATGTAGATACACTAATAAAATGGCAGCTTTAGTGCTTAGTATATACGAAGTCTCTCAAATTAAAATTACTGTTGAGTGAACATTGGTTGGTGATGTATCTGTAATATTGCATTGTGAGATTCAAAAAATTTTGTTACAGAAAAGTGACCCATCTAAGTGTAGCCTTATAGTATCTTTTCAGTTTCAATCCAGACTTATGTGATTTTTAAATTTATTTTTGTTTTTAGAAGCTTTAACGTAAGATGAATATCACGAAAAATTTAGAATGTTCACTTCTTATACTTTCCTCTCTTATGGGCTAGTGTAGTTATAATAGGAAGTAATTTCGTGATAATAACTACTGTATGAAAAACACACATTATTGCTTCTTTATAAAGCTCATCTATCACTCTCTTTTTTGCTGAAGTGATGGTCTTACTAACTTCGAAATGTGCCATTCACATGCAGATACACAAATCTCGGGTCTTCAGTTTGCCAAGGGTGTTGTTAATTAGGAATGCTGGAATTCCTGTTCTATAAACCCACGATGAATGGAAGGTGATAATACTTGCAAGGAAAGTTATAAGGGACACGGGTTTGAATGCATATACTATTAAGCAACTTGGTGAAATCTCCACTGTTTCACATTTTCAATTTGCTATATATCCCTAACACACAACACGTAACAAGTTCATCACATGAAAATTAATTTCCGTACACGTCTTTAAGTTTATATAGAGCAATACTGCATAACCGATGTCTTATCCGTCTGTCTATATGGTTCGGCAGACCAATTATGCTGAGCCAATCTCCACCATTGTCCCGAAAATTTGTCAAAGGAGCATAAGATGAAGATGAATGCTCCTATAAAATCGAAAGGAATGACCACTGAAAAAATAGTCAACATGTGACATTCAAGCTAAACAGCTAGTTGTTGTCGTGTTAAATAAGGTTTGCTGATTGGGACACGTACAAAATTGGCGTTGAGGAACTTGGAAGAGCAATCGAGAGTTTAACTCCAGATGAAATTGCACCCTTTTTGTCGTGCATTTATATACTGATTCTGAGCAAAAGATTGCTGTCAACAAAGAGTGCTAAATTTGACTATCATGCTAACAACAATATACAGTAGGCCCTTGATTTGGTCACATAGTCATATTCTCACTCTTTCAGTTTATGCTAATACTAGCAATATACAGTAACATAATGAATCCTAACTTATGCAAAATTTTATGTATCAACCATAGAGTGATCGAGAATATGACTTCGTGACCAAATGATCAAAACCAGAGACGAATCGTCAGGCTAAACATGAGAGAGATTTCACATGTAAGTATGTAACTATGTAAGGCTACCAATTAAGTTATATCGGCTCTTTGCGAGCAGAAAGGTGAAGAGATTGGCTATTAAAGATACAAAGTTGGAGAAAAAACATGATTGTTAGATTACACACAACAAGAAAAGGATGGTTAATTCTTTTTGGTTAGGTTTTGTTCCTGAAGTTGTGCATTTCTTAACCGTGATTCTTATAAAGATAAAATATCAAATGTAATGACTGCAAAAGTAGTACACTTTATATCGATCAACCATGGCACAACAAACAAATTTTTTTTGAATCAACCATTAGGCAATAGCCCATAACATAGAGGAGTAATTCCCTTTAAAGACAAAGATCTTGCAAGTAATCGCTATTTGTGAGTTAGTTTCTCATTTTTAACATTCTTGGTCATTTTTAATAGTCACATCACTTAAACTTGAACGGAATACACACACACACATACTATTTCAGCTGGAGCATGATAAAACCGCAATGAACTATTAGATGTGTTTGTACAGAAGGTTTGCTTAAGGGAGGCTAGTAGTGCGCGCGGCAATTGTAAACCCCAACAAAAGAAAATCCACATGCCTCCCTTTTCCTACAAAGAATACTTTTATAAGAAATTACCAACTCATATTACAAGCTCGGCTGTTTTTAATATAACAGAACAAAGCAAGACCACATCAAGGACCAAAGTTTCCTTTTCCTAAAAGTCTCTCCACAGCAGCATTGCCTCCACTAGCACATAGAGCCCCGAGAGCCCTGATATTCTCTTGGGTATCCAAAAACCCCATCTCTTGAAGTCGTGATAGTTGAGTCTCATAAAGTTGTTCTGGTGGCACTGCAAGCACAAAAACGGAGATACGGTTATATACAATCATTAACTGTATAGTAACAACTTTATGCTAACAACTGAAGCTTAATTAGAGTAACAAATCAAGGCAAAAGCAGTAAAAAACTAGGGAAACCATAAAAGAATAATAATTAATAAAACCAATTAAATTCTGCAAACCAAGCATGCTTTTAGATCTTTACCTACAGTAGCACTAGGAAGTGGGTTAGAATTAGGAGCTGCAGATCCTGGAGCTGTTTCAGTGTGTGTTGCTGAAGGAGTTTGAGTAGCAGCCCCTCCACACGTTGTTGTAGCATTCAGAAACGGTTCTTGAATATTTTCATACATATATTCATAAATTTCATCCATAAGCTTATAGTTCCGGGTTGCTTCACATATTAGTTTCATAATATCTGATGGGACAATGATGTCATGCATTTGAGGGTCGGTCAGGAGCATGCTAAATTTAACAAGTTGGGGATTACGGTCAACGATGTCTTTAATAATTGGTAATAAAGGATCATGCACCACGTGAATTGTGTGATCTGCCTGCACGCCTACATGAGATCAAAGAAATTTATCATGCCAAGCTGTAAAAGTGGGTGATTTTTACTAAACAAGAGAGCAAACGCATAAATCTAGACAGGAAATTGATTAGGAAGGTTTGTAATGTTTCGGGATTCAAGAACTACCATATCAATAACATCAAAGTTCCCACACAAATATAACAATCACTTAGCTAATACCTAACTAAACACTGAACTCACAATTTGTAACCAAAAACTAAGCAAGCCTAAAATCTCCAATATGCAAACCATATTTAAGACTAATTTTTAAGATTAAAGTTAGTCACTATAGTAATGTATCAATATACTAAAACGACCACGCCACTAAGTTAACAACAACGACCATAATTATAGCATTCACATACTCATACAGTTAAGGATATCTTCATCATAAAAAGTAACAAATTAAATAGATCAAGCTTCCTACTACTGTATTAATTATTTTTAATGCAAAACTCCATATAAAAACAATCATCATATATAAAAATAAAAATAAAAAAACATAAAACAAAATAATTATATACCATAGCTATTTAGGGTTCGACCATCCTTCAAAATTATTCCTTTATGAATCAACTTCTGCTCATTAGCAGGAGCAACACAGTTTTGAGCCAGTAAATCCTTAAAATTAACAACCCTTGTCCTGACACTCGATCTAACGGAAAACTTGTCCCCGTTTGAACATCGTAAGTTTATGTTAATCTCACCTTCACCCATTAGAACAAAACCCTAGCCTACTAACAGAAGAATACAAAAAATAAAAAATAAGGTGCATGTGTGTTTTGATGAATGGATTGGGGTATAAATAGTTACCTATTGTCAGTACCGGGTGGGGTATAAATAACGTGCACATGACCATTAATTGTAACTGCTAAGTCCTGTCGAGACCACATTAACATTAACATTTTTTTAGTGGGTGTTTGACATTGCTGATTTTTTCTTCTTTCTTACTTTGGTATCCAAACACTTTATGCTTTTTTTCTTATCTTTAAGTAAAAAAAAGTTTTTAATAAGCAGGTAAAAAAACTACTCATTTCATATTACTTATGTCATATCAAGTTAAACTTGGTTTTTACTATCATACACAACCTAATTATGTATAAAAAGAATATGATTGATCATATTTATTAAATTATCTTTTCAAGTAGGGATTGTCTAACGAGTGCTCTCAGGGCACTGATTAAATCGCATCTATTAAACACAAACTTTCTTTTTAGATTAAAAATTGTATTTAATGCACATTAATGAAACTTATAAATTAACATAATTAAATATAATTTTGCATTAAATAAACTCAATGTTTCTTTTTATACTATAACCTTAAACTTTGCCCTGAGGGTACCCGTTAGACAAACCCTTTCAAATATTATTGCATCTTTTAGAAAACAAGGAAATTGAAACACTAAGGATATGTTTGGCAAAACTAGCTGTCAACTGTATGCTGTAAGCCGTAAACTGCAAAGTTGTTAACATGAGCTACATGTTGTATATTTTTTTCAATAAAAGTGTTCGATAAGTTAACTGTTAAATGTAATTATAAGATGTAAAATGACATAAAAGGACATATTTATAGCTGTAAACAAATGTTTGGAGGGTACATCAGTAATTTAAAGTTTTAACAGCTCCAAAATATTTATAAAGCTTCATGAATCAGCTTTTCATTTAGGAGCTATTTGTTTGAAATAAAAGCTTGAAGTTAATGTATCCAAACGAAACTACTTATTTTATATAAGAGATTATTTTTGTAACAAAAAACTAACAGCTCTCCAAAAAACCTTACCAAACAGGCCCTAATTCTATAAACACTTATTTTTAAGCTGCTTATAAATACTTATTTTTAAGTAAAAGTAGAGAAAATAAGCAATCTCAAACACCCTCTTATATCAACGTCATGCTCAATTTTGTAACCTCAAATTAAAATATTGGTCAAATTTATAACCATATTATATAGAGATATGCTATACTCACATAAACTTTACAAAACAACTTTCACAAAATTGAATTGGTTATGTGCGATTGAGTTAATAAAAAAAAGAGAAAGAAATTAGGCATAAAACATCAAACAAAACATGAACAAGTCATTTTATGAAACTTTCTTTGTAAAATTTGTATGAACATAGCGTTTCTCAATCATATATTTCAATAACAATTTATTAGCTTCTGTTTTGAAAGTAAAGAAAACTCTTAAAATTATGATTTTTCTTTTTACATTAACTAAATAATGATATGACAAGTACATTAACTCAATAAAAATGTCAAGGACCACGTTTCCACTCTTTTTTATGCAACCACTTCTATTAGTCTTTCACACCACTACCGAAAAACATTTGACAGTCACTGGAAACCGACATCCAAGGACGGACTCACTTGGAAGCCGTGTGTGACACGGCATTCAATTTGTGTCAAATTTTAATTGTTGCTCAGTGAATCCAGAATTCACCTTTATTTCAAGAGCCCAAATTTTAATTATTGCTCAGAGAATCCAGAAATCACGAGATGACCTTGTAACAGGAGAAATTACGAGTTCCAATGGGGTGAAGCCATAAATATAGAGACAAGGAGCAACACCTACGTGTTCAAATGTTCAATGACCTCGTCTCCAATATTATTAATGCTAGATGTAATAAGGACACCTTAATACCACATTTCTTAGTGTCACCTCAACGTCACATCAACTTTCTCTTTACAACCAACTTCACCACCGACTTAATGTAATAAGACAAACAACTTCACCACCCAAACATATCACACTTAAACACAAATATACCTTACAAAAACCAGATATTAAATACACACACAAAAAACTTCTCACGACTCGGTCGTCTGCACGACCGAGCCTTGCAAATTTTTGCTTCAAGACGCGTCTAAAGGGGGCTCCGTAACAATGAGGACTTGTCCTTCATGCTTGAAGACTCAGTTTTCAAGCCTTATTACGCCGGTCTAATATTTACAACAGGTTATGCTCCTCTTTCAGTTACATTACGTTAAGCATTCGTTCAAATTCGCCGTTTTCTAAATAGGAGCTCAACATTCACGAAAACCTAAAGCGAAGCTTCAAAACAAGACTTTTTAATCAAACTTATTTGCCGAAAAATTTATAGAAAAATAAATTAGCTATTTTTTATGTGAAATCACTGATTAGTTTTTAGTATAAATATGGCAATATATCTCATTTTCCATCGATAAATAAGCTAATCCATTTTATATTTCAATCTAAGATAGTTTGTAGTTAACTTCAGTTTTGAAAAGCTTATTCCCGCAGTGGATTTTGTTACTGGAAGGGAGTTTTTAGCTAACTATAGGTAAATAATTTAAATTTATAATATATATAAGTATATCAATCGGTGTATCAATTTTTACATGTATAATTTTCTCAAAATCTCAGTTCCGAAAATAAATATGTATCTTTTATAACCAAACAATGTTATGGCTTAAAGAACTTCAAGGTCAAAAAAACTATCTTTTAGCTTGTTATCATCAAGTTGCTTAAAATTTTCAATGTTGAAAAGAAAATAAAGACACCTTCATACACTCTATGTTAGTCAAACCTACTTTCGAGTAATGAAATAGTATGATCTGTAATATCTAAGAAATAATTAGTTCTATAAATCTCTTCCGGGGTTTTTATAGTTTCATTGTTACGGTTATCATCATTATAGTTCATTTCCTTCAAACTTAAGCTCTACATTTATTTATTTAGCAATTTATTTTGTGAAAATTAAGGCATCTTTAAAATCATTATCACAATATTTTAAAGAAGAGCACAAGACCCTCTAATTGTTTAGTAGCACCACTAATACAAATGTCTTTTGATTATGAATTTGTGCTACCGAAATTTGATTTCAAACAACACGTCATATCAAATAACCATTTCTAGCGGAATCTCAAAATCACTTAGTTCATGTTTAACTAGAGTCTTTGAATCATGTTTTTTGCTTTAGGTACGGGGAAAACTTTATTCAATGCTTATAAAAAATCGTTTATTTGTGGGGCTTGGTATACTTGGCTTAATTTTCTACAGCCTGTATGCTTAAAAATAGAAACATATGAGGAACACAATTTTCTATTAGTTCAAATTGATCAGCTAATTTAAGGTATTACATAATACGGATCTGTTAAGATAAGTGCCAAAAACATATGTGACTAACTCAGTGTACATATATACAAGGTCCTGAAAAATCGAATGATTGAAAAATCAAAGGGTGAAAATTGAGGGTCTAAAGCCCCAACTATAGTTGCTTTACCTTTGAGTCATCACCGGCTCGAAAACATAAACGACCAACAAATACACGTTTTAGTGAAATAAAATTTGTACTCGAGAAGTAGGGGTGAAAACGAGCCGAGCCGAGCCCGAGCCTGCCAGAGCTCGAGCTCGGCTCGTTTATATATAAAAAGCTCGAGCTCGAGCTCGAGCTCGATTCGAGCCTCACATTTTGAGCTCGAGCTCGGCTCGTGAAAATTTTCACAAGCTTGAGCTCGGCTCGTTAACACAAAGCTCGGCTCGTCAACACAAGGCTCGAGCTCGTTAACACGGTTATACGTATAGAAAATATATATACGTATATATTTCTAGGGCTCGTTTAGGCTCAGCTCGTACGGGCTTTTTACCGATTCGATCCCGAGCTTTTCACGAGCGGCTCGGCTCGTTTCCACCCCTATCGAGAAGTATCCTAAAACAAAAACTGTGACTTATTTTAAAAGTAAAGGGTGTAAAATGTAAAGTTCCAAACTACGGGGAGGATAAATTGTCACTCCTCACGACAGACCAACACAAACAAATGTACTATGAAAACCCACTTTGAGTTTCCCCCAAATCAGGCATAGATAGATTTGTTGTTTTTTTTTATGTTTCAATTCAAAGCCAAAAGAATGATATAAAACACTGTAAGTTATATGGTCTATGTATGCTTATTAGTCTTATTCTTTGTTACTGCTATGTTTGTGCTTATTGAATGTTTAGTTTCTCTGTAGAGGGTGTTTGTTTTAGCTTATTGTTTTCCTATATTAAGTCATAATAATTCATAATTCACAAAATTAAGCCCGACATAATAAGCTAATAAGCCCGAAAATAAGCTGAAACGTACCAGCACCCCCTTTTGGGCTAGCTAAGCGTTAGTGCTTAACGAAAATGTTAGTTTCTAAAGGGTTTTATTTTAACTGATTTTCGGGTCTACGAGCTTATTTTCTATTTTCTTTAGTAACTATGGTTTCCGTGTTTCCGGCCTTTTGGTCGACTAGTCCACGGGGTTGGGTTTGAACCAACCGCCACACAGGTCTCAAACTGAAATCCCTCCCTTTTGGTGTGACCACTTCAGGTGGTTGTTGCCATCAAGTCACGGTTTACGAGCTTATTCTTCTTAATCTTGTTTTGTTGTCGTTGTTGTTGCTGCTGCACTGCTGCTGCTGCTAAGGGGTGTTTTGGTAAGCTTATGTTAGGAAATAAGCTTACCCAAACACCCCCTTATTTACCAGCTCATGTACTTATTTTTCCATTTAAGTCATACTAACAAGCTAAATCAAACCCCTTAAGGTTAGCTAAGTATTGGTTATTGGTTATGATTTCTAAGATATCATAGCACTAGTTTATTATGTTGTTATCATATGCAATTATTGTTATCTGTTAGGAGCTTGTTTTCCGACATTTTAAGTCATACCATAAGTCAGGAAAATCAGCTAATCCAAACACCACCTAGTATATGTAATTCTCGTTGGTTTTTTTATTTCTCAATGTCAACTGCTAATAATGTCTTTTTTGTTTGGTTGTTTAGGAAAAGAAGTCAACGAGGTTTGTGAATGAACATATGTATTTATTCAGTTTTGTTTGAATAAAAGCCCTCGCTAGGTGAATCTTAGCTTTGAATTACTTTAATCATCAAAAGATATGGAGAATCATGCACATGAGTCAATAGACACTGTTTTTAACTGTGTTATTCCCTACATACAAAACGGTGATGACCGAAACTCTGTTTCTTTGGTTTGTCGTAGATGGTATGAGCTAGATTGCATGACACGTAAGATTTTGACTGTCCACCTGCGTTACTCCCCAGCACCGTCTCGTTTGCATCAACGATTCCCATCTATTGAGTGTCTAACCCTCAAAGGATTGCCATTTTCGTTTAAAAGGAAATCAAGCATTGAAATCACCCCATGGGTTCAAGAAATTTCTGTTTCATATAAGTGCTTGAAAGCGCTTGATATCCGTAGGGTAGTCATTCGTGATTCGGATCTCGAGCTCTTGGCCAAAACTCGTGGTAAAGATTTACGGGTTTTGAAGATTTACACGTGCGAAGGGTTTTCCACGTATGGATTACTACATATAGGTAAGTATTGTAATGACTTGAAAACTTTATGTTTGAAACGTAATTCATTGGATGAGAAAGATGGTAAATGGTTACATGAATTGGCGTTGCATAACACGAGCATTGAATCATTGAACGCACCGTTAAAATTTGATGTTGAAAATGTTACTCCTCTTGCAAAAATCTGTAGTCAATCTCTAGTATCTTTGAAAATACGTTATTGTCATCTAATTGATCTAGTAGATGTCTTTAGCCAAGCAGTTAGGTTAGAAGAATTTTATGGCGATGGATGGGATGAATTGGGTGAATCTTTTTTATTCGGTGGGGAGGTTGTTCTCAGTCTTCCTCCACGTATGTGTTCCATGGGTACGAATCACCTGACCAAAACTACGTTTCCATTTGTACTCCCCTTTGCACATCAGTTAAGGGAATTGGATCTTACAAATGTAGGTTTGGATGTTGATAGCCAGTGTTTCTTCATTCAGAGGTGTCCCAACTTGGAAGTTCTCTATACCGGAATTGGCTTTAATAAGTACAAGGGATTGCAGGTTATTAGTCAGTTTTGCAAGAAATTGCGCAAATTTACGGCCGCTGGGTATGTGTCACACATGGGACTGATTTCCCTGGCACAAGGATGTGTTGATTTGGAACTTTTGCGTATTAACCTCAAATATATCACAAATGAAGCTATTGAGTGTATAGGAACTCATTTGAAGAACCTTCACGATTTCGAAATGAACCTGAGTGGTGTTGCTAAAGAAATAACTACACCGCTAGACAAGGGGGTCCGACTTATGTTAATTGGTTGCAGCAAACTTAAAAGGCTAAGTATCCACCTTCGACCTCGACATGGAGGATTAACAGATGTTGGTTTGGGTTATATCGGGAAGTATGGTCATAATTTGAGAACTCTGTATCTTGGTTATGTAGGAGAGTCTGATGCAGGACTTGTGGAGTTATCAAAAGGGTGCCCGAAATTGAGAAAGCTGGAAATGGTGGGTTGTCCTTTTAGCGAGCAAGCAATTGCCACTTCTGTGTTTAATATACATTCTCTCAGGTATATGTGGATTTGCGATAGCCCATGGCATGTTACTTTGGCAATGACTCGACCAAATACTTAATTTTGAAACAACAGGAAGACATGTGAATGATGCAATTATAAGTGAGGAAGTCACGGCTATTGTTAGGAAGTTTATTCGATGGTTAAATTATCTAGCTGGTTTATCTTTTACCATTCATGTGCTCCTATAGTCCTATTTTTACTCATTTAAGCATCACAACTCTAAGATGTATCACTAGAATTATAAGCCAGAATGATGCATTGATGATATTTGGTTTGAAAACTTGTTCCGTTTCACCTTTAATCGTTTGTGTCATAGTTTGTGCTGTGAAGTTATAGAGCAGGAATTATTTTAGTACGTCACTAGTTAATGGGGATCGATTACAATACTTTGGAGCTTTGTTGTATTTAGCTTACCATTTGCTGTTACATATATCATTCGGGTCACTATGCATAAAACACCCAGTGTGTTCTTATATATTCAATTCAACAGATTTGTGAATACAATTTTATAAAGGGTCGTTTTATCATTCTGCTATGAAATTATTAAAGAACTTGTTTTAGGAACACATAATATAAACAGACTAGGGTATATATAGAAAGTAGAGTTAATTACATAAATGGTCCCTGTGGTTTGTAGGAAATTATGGATTTGGTCCCTAAACTTTTTTTTTGCGGATTTGCTCCCTATGGTTTTGATTCGTTACGGATTTGGTCCCTTGACCAAATTTTCTGTCAGTTGACCGTCAAATGTGTGTTTGGATTGCTGAAATGACAAAAATACCCCCGTATGTGTTTCATGAATGGTCCCTATGGTTTGTAGGTTATCATGAATTAGTCCCTGATTTTTTATTTTTATTTATATAAAAAACATTTTGTCGAAAATTTAATAAAAAATTCTGAAAATTTATAAAAAAAATCTATAAAAAATTCCTAAAATTTTATAACAAAGTCAGAAATAAATTTTTAAAAAAATTATAAAAAATTCCGAAAATTATATAAAAAAAATTCCAAAAATTTTATAAAAGAATCCTAAAATTTTATATAAAATTCCAATAAAAAATTTATAAAATCTTATAAAACATTCCGTCAAAAATTTTGGGAAAAAAAATTTTCGACAAAAAAATTTCTTTTTTCTTTTTTGAATACTTTTTGACGGAATTTTTTAGAAAATCTTGCCCAAAATTTTATAAAATTTTTTACGGATTTTTTTGACAATTTTTTAAAATCCGTCAAAAATTTTATAAACTTTTGGGCAAAATTTTATAAAAAATTCCGTCAAAAAGTATTCAAAAAAGAAAAAAGAAAATTTTTTGTAGAAAATTTTTTGTTGAAATTTTTTTTCCCAATATTTTTGACGGAATGTTTTATAAGATTTTATAAAAAATTTATCGGATTTTTTTACAAAATTTTCGGAATTTTTTATAAAATTTTTGGAATTTTTTATAAATTTTTTAATAAAATTTTTGGAATTTTTAATATACTTTTTTTATAAAATTTTCGGATATTTTTATAAAATTTTTGGAATTTGTTTTATAAAATTTTAGGAATTTTTTATAGATTTTTTTTTTTTATAATTTTTCGGAATTTTTTATAAAATTTTTATAAAATTTTCGACAAAATGTTTTTTATATAAATAAAAATAAAAAATAAAAAATCAGGGACTAATTCATGATAACCTACAAACCATAGAGACCATCCATGAAACACATACGGGGGTATTTTTGTCATTTCAGCAATCCAAACACACATTCGACGGTCAACTGACAGAAAATTTGGTCAAGGGACCAAATCCGTAACGAATCAAAACCATAGGGATCAAATCCGCAGAAAAAAAAGTTTAGGGACCAAATCTATAATTTTCGACAAACCACAGGGACCATTTATGTAATTAACTCTAGAAAGTAAGTTCATCATCTCGTTTATACGATGCAGTAGACTGACCACGGTTATACAATGTTCATAACCTCATAAAAATGATTTTAAGAGCACCCGGCGACTGTGCATTGTAGGGCATAACGCCTACTTATGGCACGAGCCACCATATGTTAAAAGGACAACATGACACATAAACTATCAAAAATTAGGCTAGATGTAGTGGTGACCACATCATCATCGCCAACTCAATGTCACATCACATTACTTTTTTAACTCCATGACCAACATCACCACCAACAAATTAGGTGTAATAAGACGACTAAATTCATCATCCAAGTATACCACACTTTAAACACAAACACACCCCACAATACACTCACACACACAAATATATATAAAAAAAGAAGTCAGTCAAAACTTGTCCGAGACACGTATGGCGTATGTTAGCGACTTGTTGGCAGAGGCTATGCATGCGTCATGTGTTATACTATTACAAACAGTGTTAACATTGGTGAGAGGAAATAGTTTTAATTTTAAAAAACCGAAGGAAATTTCAGCCTTTAAAGAACCAGTCAGAAGTTTAGTGTCTAAATAACCCATAAAGTCATAACATCTCTTTTTCTTTAGGTGGTGGCATGTAGTTTTGTGTACGTATGGCAGTAATAATCTAAAAACAAAATTATTAGCCGGACACCATCGGCTGATGACAAGAGTACAAGTCTTCAGCTCAGTGAGGCTAGCCTTGCTCTTAGCCATGCGATTGCATGGCCAACAGATTCACGGGCTGAGATGTGAAACTCACATACTGAGATTGACCTACTAGCTAACTAGTGAATATTTTGCATCTCTGTCTACGCATGTTGTTGTAAATGACCCCCATGAGCACCGAGAATTACTGATCTTTAAGTATTATTAACCTCCCTCCCATGTCGCTTATATCTAGATAATAGTTAAAATAATGGGCTAACGAACGTCTGGGCACTTTTTTTTTTTTTTTTTTGTACTAGCTTTAGGATGTTTTGTTTGGAAAATAACCCCATTGTTTCCTATTTGCGCCTGGCTCATGTAGTTGTTCATAGTTGTCGTGGTGATTAACAGATTGCGGATTTGTGGTCAACTTGATGGAAAAGTTTCTTGTTTGAGGTAACTCATGAAGTTTTGTTCATTTTGTTGCTTGAAACTTGTTTGTGTTGCCGTCACGTATCTACAGAAGGTTGCTGCATATATCGAATCCATAATACATTTATTCATCGATTTAAACATAACGCAGAATTATAATCGTTAAAATTCAATTGCAAATATAAGCTACCAAACATAATATTTGAAACGTAGAAACAAAAGCAGTACTAAAAAGTAAAAACGACCATGGAACCTAAAGCCTAAAGATATTAAAAGTCATACTAATAATGAGCTTAGCTTCGTGTATGTGTTCTCAATGTTTGAAGCTTGTCACACATTAAAGTTGGAAACTCTCGGCGTTTTAAATTCCATCGTAGTTCATCACTGCAACATTGTTGGACCAACGCTATGTAATCATCGATGACTTTATTCTCGATATCAGCTCGTGCAATAGTTCCAAAAGGGTATTTCTCATCAAACACAGCAGATGATTTCACATAAAATTCGATCCCATATTCCTTGGTCATCATCGGTGACTTATAGTCATAAATATTATCAACTTCTAAAAAATATGGATGGACTGGCGGAGAGTCTGACCATGGGCTAGTAACATAATATAGTATGCCAAAAAATAGGAACAGCCATAATACTATTTCAATAGCAGATGGTTCGTCAGGATGCATCCGAGCCATGAATACATATCGTAGATGTTTGCCTGTCTGGCTCAGACACTCATATGCTTCCGTAACTTTCTTAAAGGCTTCGTTGGAGCCAGGGGCTTTGTTGTTGTCGGGATGAACCTTTTCTGACAACTTCTTATAGGCATTATCAATCTCTTCACGACCGTAAGTACCCTGTCCGACACCCAAAATATCAAAATAATTGTGGCTTGCTAAAATTTTAGACACGAGCGCAAGTTGTTCTTTTGTATAACCTTGCTCTAAATCTGTACAGCCCTCGATATCTTTTCCATTATGATCCTCCAAAAGCTGATATTCGCTCATCCGATGTGCTTGTGATTGTGTGTACTCATTATTAACACACATGATGAGTAAACTCCTGTCGAAAAATAATTTAGTTCACTGAGTTTATAAAACTCCTACAAATGGAACTTAACTGGAAACAAAAAATATGATCACAAAGCATTTTTAGAAAATTATCCTAAAATACATGTAGTCTTGTATAATCAAATCAACCAAAAAATTCTTAAAATTCTCGACACAAACTTTTTATACATTATAGATATCAAACAAAAAATCACCTAAACGAAGATCACGCATGCATGTGAAACTAGCTTGATTTTTTACACATGAAAACTTAGACTAATAATTAACTTAAATTATAGAACAAAAATTACCTCAAATCACACACACACAACTGTGTTGGACTCTTGATGATGCTAATCTAAATGCATGGCTTCGTTTGATTTATTTATATAGGATGAAGACTAAAGTAATCCTAAGCCACTTTTAACTCTACCATCCATATTTGAAGTGGGCTAAACTATACGAGTAAGCTAAATCCGGCCCAAACCATCTCATATTCTCATGCTTAAATATCTGGATTTTGACCTTTAAATATCTGGATTTTGACCGTTTTCTTTCATTAAGCTCGAAGAACATGAAGACCACACCTACACAAAGATTGAAATACTAATGTATTATTATATTATACCGTGTGGCGCTGACGTGACAAATGGTTGAGTTATGGTAAGTTATGATAAGAGGTGTTTTTTAGTGAGTTAAGATTGAAATGTTAAAGCTGATGTGACGCTGACATGACAAATGTTAACCCTTAACCTAAGGGCACCATACCCATCGCTCTTATAAGTAAGAATGTCAACAAGTTAATTACTAGATTGAAGATATATCTTTCTCATGCAGGTGCGCCACCATTGTCTAAGACCGATCCAAGTATCGCAATATATCCAATTCAATGTCAAATGTGTTGGGGGTTATCTCCCAGAACAGGGTTAAGACAATCAATGACAGTAGCAATACCACTAGGTGGTTACCGGATATCACTTGGAATCGTGTAATCACTTTCCAAAGTAAACTATTCGACCCTAATGCCTGGGTATCACGAATATCTACTTGGGATAAGACCAAATGCAGTTAGAGAATTAGGCACAATTCTATAACCCTTTCACTAATAAGTGTTTATCGTTTTCTGTGTCTGCTTCATGCATGATCAGATCTCCTATTTATAGGAGGTTACTCTTGAGCTATTCCAATGGAATTATGAGTATTAATCGGCCCATTAATAGCCTCATAATTATCCCCATTATAGCCGTTAGTGGTTACATGACCAATTAAACGTGGTCATAAAGAAGTTGTAACTGCCATTTAGCAGTACTTTCCATAAGCAGTACTTTCCACTAGCAGTACTTTCACTTGCAGTGGAAGTACAGCCTATCAGTGGAAACACTGCTTATCAGTACTTTTATAGCACTATCAGTGGATACACCACTTCAGTGGAAACACTGCCTATCAGTGGAAATACTGCTTATCAGTGGAAACCACAAGCAGTACTTTCCACAAGCAGTACTTTCACCAAGCAGTACTTTCACCAAGCAGTACTTTCACCAGTACTACCAATACAAACCACTATAAGAGTCAGGGTGTTCATGGACCTTATGGGTGTACACTCCGTACCTCCTAACCCATTACAAGGTGTGAACTAATCCCACAAGTGCACTAAATTTTCCAACAATCCTCCCCAAATTTAGTTCACTTCCTTTGCATGAAAAAATAAACATCAATCAAAACATGTGCATAAACGAAAATGTCCTGAGGATTGAATTTCCATCTTAGTAAATTACACGTTCAAATATTCGAGAATCAGGGTGTTCTAAGAATTGAACCCTTCAACCCATTTGAATACCTGAAGATAAAATACACACAAGTTTTCAAACACTTAACAGCTCCTGACACTATACAAGCCATGTGTCCATATCCAAATTCATAAATGTTGTAAAAGCTAAAAGTCCAAAGCTTCCTGAAGCGGCAAAACTTCAACATTTACATAGGTGGTTCCTCTTTAGTCATGCTCCTGCCAAGCACTTTTTCAAAGAAAATTAACCATTAAGAAGTAAAGACTTCATCCTCCTTTCAGCAGCTTCTGAGCACAACCTTGGGATGTAAATAAAACATGTGCTCCAGTCCACTGAATGTTCAGCTTTCCACATTGAACTCAGCTCCTAAGTTTCCTCAGGAGGGAGTTGGGTGTCCTAGCATTCAGTGACTAAGTTGGACTTAAACCCATCCCTTTAGCAGGCTTTATAACCAAGTCTCTAGCCAGACCCTTCGTCAAGTGATCAGCTAAGTTCTGTTGAGATCTCACAAACTCTATAGATACCACCCCATTCATGATAAGCTCACGAATCATGCTATGCCTGACACCTAAGTGTCTAGACTTACCATTGTACATCTGGCTATAAGCCTTAGCCAATGTAGCTGCACTATCCCACCGGATAGAAATAGGTGCTATAGGTTTAGGCCACAATGGAATCTCAAGAAGCAAGTTTTTCAACCATTCAGCTTCTTTACCAGCAGCTGCTAGAGCCACAAATTCAGATTCCATTGTTGAACTGGTGATGCAAGTTTGCTTCTTGGATGCCCAAGAAATTGCACCTCCACCAAGTAGGAATACCCAGCCACTGGTAGACGAATTGTCTTCAGTGTTACTGATCCAACTTGCATCAGTGTAACCTTCCAACACTGATGGGTAACCAGTATATGAGAGACTATAATCCATAGTTCTCTTCAAATACTTCAGTACCCTTTGAACTGCTTGCCAGTGATGAGCACTAGGATTACTAGTATACCTGCTCAATTTTCCCACTGCAAAACCAATATCAGGCCTTGTACAAGTCATGGCATACATCAGGCAGCCAATTACCCTAGAATACTCAAGTTGAGATACAGCCTTGCCATTATTAGGCATCAGCTTCTCACAAGTATCCATAGGAGTACTCACTGGAGTACAATCAAAGTAATTGAATTTCCTCAGTACCTTCTCAATATAATGAGACTGAGAGATAGAAATTCTATTACTTTCATGTTTAATCCTTATACCAAGGATAACATCAGCCTCCCCCATGTCTTTCATGGAGAACCTTGATGACAAAAATTCCTTTGTCAAGTCAACCTGATTTTGGTCAGTGCCAAAGATCAACATGTCATCAACATATAGACAAATGATGACTCCTTTACCAGATTCATCAAATTTGCTATATACACATTTGTCAGCTTGGTTAAGAACATAACCACTAGACAAAACCACTTCATCAAACTTTTGATGCCATTGCTTAGGTGCCTGCTTAAGTCCATAAAGAGACTTAATCAGTTTACACACCTTGTTTTCATTGCCAGGCATGATGAAGCCCTGAGGTTGGTTCATATAAACCTCCTCTTCCAATTCACCATTCAAGAAAGCTGTTTTCACATCCATCTGATGAATAACCAGATTGTGAATAGATGCCATAGCAATCAGCAGTCTTATGGTACTGATACGAGCCACAGGGGCATAAGTATCAAAATAGTCTATTCTTGACTTTTGTTTAAAGCCCTGAATGACTAGTCTAGCCTTGAACTTTTCAATAGTTCCATCTACCTTCATTTTCCTTTTGAAAATCCATTTGCAACCCAGAGGTTTGCAACCAGGAGGTAGATCAACCAACACCCAAGTGTTGTTGCCCATGATGGAATCCATCTCATCATTGATTGCTTCTTTCCAGAAAGCAATGTCCTGGGACTTCATTGCTTCTTCAAATGTCTTGGGATCATCCTCAACAATGAAGCAATAGGAGTATTGGTCTGAGACCTCATCCCTTGTACCTTCAACTAAGTATAGTTGAAACTCAGGTCCAAATGACTTTGGAGTCCTGACCCTTTTGCTCTTCCTGAGCACAGGTTCAGGTTGTTGAACCACAACCTCATCAGGGACCACTGATGGTTCACCATCAGGGACCTCTGATATACCAGTGTCATGAGTTCCATTAGGAATCCTCTGACTTGGTCTAGGGACTGATGAGAATCTATTTTCATCAAAATCTGCATCCCTTGATTCAATTATTGTGTTAACTGAAACATGTTCATTAGGTTCAATAACATAGAACCTAAAAGCCTTGGAATGCTCAGCATATCCAACAAAGATGCAGTCAATGCCTCTTTCACCCAAAGTCTTTTGCTTTGGATCAGGGAGTCTTACAACAGCCCTACAACCCCAAACCTTGAGATAATTCAGGTTGGGTTTCCTTTTAGTCCAGAGTTCATAAGGGGTAGCCTTGGTCCTTTTATTTGGAACCCTATTTAATAAATAGCAAGCTGTTAACATAGCTTCACCCCAGAACCCTTGACTCAGTCCTGAATAGGACAACATGGAATTAACCATCTCCTTCAGCACCCTGTTTTTCCTTTCAGAAATACCATTTTGCTGAGGAGTATAGGGAGCAGTAGTTTCATGGATAATACCAACAGACTGAAAGTACTGAGTATCCATGTACTCACCTCCCCTATCAGTCCTTAATCTTTTGATCAAAGACCCAAGTTGTAATTCAACTTCAGTTTTAAACACTTTGAATTTATCTAATGCTTCATCCTTGGTATGTAATAGATAGACATAACAAAATCTAGAAGCATCATCAATAAATGTCACAAAGTACTTCTTATTCCCCAAAGAAGGAGTGGCATGCAAATCACACAGGTCACTGTGTATAAGCTCCAAGACCTTAGTCTCACGACTAACACCCTGAAAGGGTTTCTTGGTTATCTTGGTCAACATGCAAGTTTTACACTTTTCAGTGTCCATGTCAAAAGCAGGGATTAAACCATCCCTAGACATATCTTGCATCCTTTTATAGTGAACATGACCAAGTCTAGCATGCCAAAGGTTAGAATCACTCTGATCATAAGTGGTCACAAAAGCTGAAATAACACTGTCAGTGGTAATATTAAGCCTGAACATTTGATTACATAAATAACCAAAACCAATAAAAACACCACATTTAGAAAGAACAAATTTATCAGATTCAATAACTTGTTTATATCCATGATTATTCAAAACACTACTTGAAACCAAGTTTTTCCTTATATCAGGAACATGAATAACATTAAACAAAGTTACAATCTTTCCAGAACTAAATCTAAGATCTACACAACCACGACCATGCACCAAGGCTGTTGACTCATTTCCCATGTGAAGAATAGAACCATCATTCAGTGACTCATAAGTCTTGAACCAGCTTCTATCTTTACACACATGAACTGTTGCACCGGAGTCAACCCACCACGCAACATCATCATCCTGCACATAAAAAGATTCAGATACATATGTAACATAATAAATCTGAAAAGACTTATTAAACATATTCTGACCTTTCAGTGAGTTGGCTGAACCACCACTCCCTGAACCATTAGTGCCTGATCCATTGGCTTTACCACCAACTTTAACACCCTTGCAGTCCCTTTTAATGTGACCAGTCTTGCCACATTTCCAACAAGTAGGTGTTGCCTTCTTGTTAGGATATGCTCTTGTGTTGTCATGATATTTGCGTTTGCCTTTATTGTCATTGTACCTGGTAGAGTTGTTATGCTCTACCATATTGACAACAGATGGTCCAGCAGCATTGCTACTCTTTGGCTTGTCATTATCCTGCACCTTGAGAGATTCCTCAATATGCAGATGACTGCCCAACTCAACAAGAGTTAACTCCTCCTTCATATGTTTCAAGGTATGCTTGAAATCTTTCCATGAAGGAGGGAGTTTGTCAATGACACAAGAGACTTTGATAGCCTCATCCATGTTCATTTGGTGTTGTGTAAACCTTCCAAGTATTCCAAGAAGTTCATTGTATTGTTCCATAACTGGTCTTGAATCAGTCATTTTGTAATTTGTGAAATTACTAACAAGAAACTTCTTACTTGATGCATCCTCAGCCATATATTTGGCATCCAAGGAATCCCACAGTTCTTTGGAAGATTCAAAGTTCTGATAAATATCAAACAGAGCATCAGACATACCATTCAGAATAAGACCTCTGCATATGTAGTCATCATTCTCCCACTTGCTCCTCCTCCTGATCTGCTCCACAGTAGCATCATCACCATCATCAGGAATTGGAGTAGTCAGCACATAGACCACACTCATGCTTGACAGCAAGAAGTGCATCTTCTTCTGCCACCTCCTAAAGTCCACCCCTTCAAACTTGTCCAGCTTAGCAAAGTTTGAAGCCATGTGTTTCATTGCAGCAGTTGCCATTGATTATCACAAAATAGTTTACTTTGATTGTTGGGGGTTATCTCCCAGAACAGGGTTAAGACAATCAATGACAGTAGCAATACCACTAGGTGGTTACCGGATATCACTTGGAATCGTGTAATCACTTTCCAAAGTAAACTATTCGACCCTAATGCCTGGGTATCACGAATATCTACTTGGGATAAGACCAAATGCAGTTAGAGAATTAGGCACAATTCTATAACCCTTTCACTAATAAGTGTTTATCGTTTTCTGTGTCTGCTTCATGCATGATCAGATCTCCTATTTATAGGAGGTTACTCTTGAGCTATTCCAATGGAATTATGAGTATTAATCGGCCCATTAATAGCCTCATAATTATCCCCATTATAGCCGTTAGTGGTTACATGACCAATTAAACGTGGTCATAAAGAAGTTGTAACTGCCATTTAGCAGTACTTTCCATAAGCAGTACTTTCCACTAGCAGTACTTTCACTTGCAGTGGAAGTACAGCCTATCAGTGGAAACACTGCTTATCAGTACTTTTATAGCACTATCAGTGGATACACCACTTCAGTGGAAACACTGCCTATCAGTGGAAATACTACTTATCAGTGGAAACCACAAGCAGTACTTTCCACAAGCAGTACTTTCACCAAGCAGTACTTTCACCAGTACTACCAATACAAACCACTATAAGAGTCAGGGTGTTCATGGACCTTATGGGTGTACACTCCGTACCTCCTAACCCATTACAAGGTGTGAACTAATCCCACAAGTGCACTAAATTTTCCAACAAAATGCATGCAGTTAGATCTATATACATGGAAATAAAAGCAGAAATTTATCATTACGTTTAATGGGTTTAAAGTTAACTACGACTATTTATGCAATATCAATATCAAAGGACTGCTAAAGTTAGCTACATGTTCATTTACATTTTTTGCGTTTTCACAACAAATCAAAATGGAAAACACCATAAAAGGTACGTTTTTATTTAACTTTTAGGGGGCGTTTGGTTGGGGTAATTTTAAATTCCGGAATTTTAAATTCTAGAAAATTTAAATTCTTGAGAATTTAAAATCCCGGAATTTAAAATACCTTCGCATGTTTGGTTGACAGAAATTTATAATATATTTTTTATTTTTTTTAAAAGTTTATAAAAAAAGTAATAATTAAAGTTTATAAAAAAAGTTTATAAAAAATTTATAAAAAAAAGTTTATAAAAAATTTATGAAAAAAGTATATAAAAAATTTATAAAAAAAGTTTACAAAAAATTTATAAGAAATTTATAAAAAAAAATTATAAAAAAAAGTTTATAAAAATTTATAAAAAAAGTTTGTAAAAAATTTATAAAAAAAAGTTTATAAAAAATTTATAAAAAATTTATAAGAAATTTATAAAAAATTTATAAAAAAAAAGTTTATAAAAAATTTATAAAAAAAGTTAATAAAAAATTTATAAAAAAAGTTTATAAAAAAAATTCATAAATATTTTATTTAAAAGTTTATAAAAAAACAATAAGAAAAAAAGTTTATAAATTTTTTTTTTCAAGCAAATTAAAATTTCTCACTTTTTGGAGGCATTTTAATTCTCTCCATTTTGTCAATTCGGGGAATTGAAATTACTTCAAATGCTCACATTTAAGTTATCAAACATGACATTTGAAGTGAATTAAAATGCAAATGCCCCCAATATTCTCCAAATTGCCCCAACCAAACGCCCCCTTATGTTCTTTTTGAGTTATTGGCTGGATTGTTCATATGTTCTCATTTGCGAACACCCGAAACACTTGTTTGTTATGTTTTTCTATTTACTGCGTAATATATAAAAAATTAAATTACATGGCGGTCCCTGTGGTTTGCTCAAAGTTTCACTCACAGTCCCTAAATTTAAAGTTGCATGGACGGTTTCCATTTTTGCAAAAAATAACACTTATAGTCTTTTTTTTAACTGATGTTAAGTGAGTTCCGCTATTATTTACACGTTAGCCCTTTTGGTTAAAGACCGTTGCATCGTCTATCCTTTATAATAAAGGTTGTTCATAATTTAAAGTTTTTCAACTTTAGGTACGTTTTCATACGTTTTCGATCGTTTTATACGTTTTCATCCGTTTTTATAAGTTTTCTTACGCCTTTATCTGTTTTCGTCAATTTTTATACGTTTTCTTCCATTTATATACGTTCGTCCGTTTTTATACGTTTTCATCCGTTTTTCTTACATTTTCGTCCGTTTTTATTCGTTTTCATACTTTTTATTCATTCTTATATGTCTTCATACGTTTTTTTTATAATTTATTTATTTTTTATTTTTTTCCTGTTTTTATATGTTTTCGTCTGTTTTTTTACATTTTTATACGTCTTTCTCCGTTTTTCTTACGTTTCATCCATCTGTATATGTTTTCTTACGTTTTCATACATTTTATCCGTTTATAAAAGGTTTCATCCGTTTTTATCCATTTGCATCCGTTTTTATATGTTTTCATTCGTTTTTATATGTTTTCTTACGTTTTTATCTGTTTTCGTCTGTTTTTCTTACGTTATCATACGTTTGTATACGTTTTCATACGTTTTTATCCGTTTTCAAACTATTTTATCCGCTTTTATACATTTCACTCATTTTCTTATATTTTCATACCTTTTTGTCCATTATTATACTTTTCGTCCGTTTTTTTTACGTTTTTCTTACGATTTGTATACGTTTTTATACGTTTTCTTACATTTTCCGTTTTTATGAGTTTCATCCGTTTTTATCTGTTTTCGTCCACTTTTATACATTTTCGTCCATTTTTCTTACATTTTCATATGTTTTAATCCCTTTTATATGTTTTCATACGTTTTCATATTTTTTTTTATCCATTTTTATAAATTTTCATCCGTTTTTCATACGTTTTTATCCGTATAAAAGAGTATAAGAATGTAAGAAAATGGATGAAACGTATAAAAACATACATAAACAGATAAAAACGTATGAAAACGTATAAAAATGGACGAAAACGGATAAAACGTATAAAAGCAGACGAAAACGTATAAAAACGGACAAAACGTATGAAAATATAAGAAAAAGGACGAAAACTTATGTAATATGTATAAAAACAGATAAAAAAAACGTAAAAAAATGGACAAAGTATGAAAACATATAAAAGCGGATAAAAACGTAAGAAAAGGGGACAAAAAATGGATGAAAACTAATGAAAACGTATAAAAACGGATAAAAATGGACAAAAACATATAAAATGGATAAAAACGTATAAAAACATGAGAAAACGTATAAAAACGGATAAAAATGTATGAACACATAATAAAAACGTATAAAACAGACGAAATTGCACAAACACGGAAAAAAACGTATGAAAATATAAGAAACGGGCAAAAACGGATAAAAATGTATAAGAACAGATAAAAACGTATGAAAAAACCGACGAAAACGTAAAAAAAATAGATGAAAACGTATAAAAACGGATAAAAACGTAAGAAAACGTATAAAATCACATGAAAACGGGTAAAAACGTATGAAAATGTAAAATCATACCCAAAGTCGAAAAACTTTAAATTATAAATGGCCGTTATTATAAAAGATAGACGATGCAATGGTCTTTAACCAAAAGTGCTAACGTGTAAATGATAATGGACTCACTTAACACCAGTTAAAAAAAGGACCATAAACGTTATTTTTTGCAAAAATATGAACTTTTCATGCAACTTTAAACTTTTAGAGACTGTGAGTGAAATTTTGGGCAAACCACTAAGACCATGTTATTTACTCTATATAAAATTATCAACATTGTTTAGTTTTAATACTATTATTTGAATGGTTTTTCTATCTTATGCTCTAGAGGCACAAGATAATAAGGAAAAAAATATATAAAAAGTACACGGGGCCCTACAAAAAAGAGCACAAGTACTTATAAAAACATATTTTTTTGTGAGGACTTAAGTATTTTTTTTAATACTTTTTCGCTTCTTATCTTGTGGCCCTAGGGCCTAATTTTCAATGTTAGCATTAAGTGTACCTTTTACATTAAAATAGTGCAAAAACTAACAAAAGTTGTCTACAATGTTAACACTAAACACAATACTCCCTCCGTCCCTAAATAAATATCCACTATTTACTTTTAAAGTTTTTTTTATCCCAATTTTGACATTAAATTATTTCATTTGTGTTATGTAATACTTGATGAAAATTATAACAATAAATGTACATTTAAAACCCAATATATTCATATGTTTTGCATCAAGTAATACATAACATAAATAAAATAATTTAAGATCAAAGTTTGATAAGATCGTTGTAAGCTCTTAAACTAGGTCTAATATTATATCTAGGAACACATAATAATAAAGGCGGAATATTCAAACATAGAATCAATATTATTATGAACACGGTTTTTCATTCACCATCTCTAACTAAACAATAATAAAGATCAAAGACTTGATCTAACACTAACTAACTAATAACCACTAAACCCTAGGCGTTTTCCCTACGCCTAGGTTTCCCCCACACACACACACACCTTTAGACGTCTACATCTTGTACGTACTGTAAAACTAATGACCCTATGTCTCTTTATATACTAGAGACATCTAGGGTTTACAAGAGGAATCATAATACAATTAGGAAACTAAATATTCTTTTAAGCATATCTTCTAGAATCTTCCAAATCCTCCATCTTTTTGTAGTTTCCCTTCTTGTCACTTTTAGTCCTTCATGTTTCATTCTTCTTGTTTTGTATCATCAAATCTATAATAGACCCAACAATCTTCCCCTATTTGATGATGACAAAACAAACACGAATCTTGTACGAATTTCCCTAGACGAAGTAAAGAAATTGAGATAATTAAATCTCACCATGAATGAAAAATCTTATCTTCCATGCTTCCCCTTGACTTGAACATGTCACTCAAACATCTCTTCCCCTTTTTGTTATTATCCAAATAGGGAACGTATGCAAATAATGATCTTGACCACCACGAACCAATATCATACTTCCAATCTAAGACTTCCAATGCTTCAAATCACCCACCATTACGCACCATAGGAAAAATGGATTCAAAACAATAGAAACTGCAACTAGCTGTAGTAATAATGATCAACAGTAGTAAAAATCAAACACTTCCCCTTGAGTGATGCATGTATATCAAATGATTCTTCAAATCTGTAGGCTTTATGTAATGATTACTTGTGAAGAAAACCGAGTATAACGAATTTGATGAAGAAGTAGAATTTCCTAAACTTGTGTCTTAAATCTTGTACTATCCACGGAACTTCATACTTATACGAATCACCAAATATAAGTAGACCGCAATCCCTTGACAAGAATCCTCAACTAGTATGAGACACTGAGCACTACAATGTAACTCCTTCAAGTGATAGCCAATGTGTGCATAGAGCATCATAAGAAAAATCACACATTGCTAGATTCATCAAGCTAGATGATAAGAACACAAACCAAGTAATTCCACTTCACCTTCTAATAAGTGATAAATAATCCTCTTCGTAATCAATTATTCAATGAATCAAATACAAGCCTTTTTGAATCCTTTTAAGAACATAAATTTCTTCCTGTGTGTGTGAACCAAACAACCATTCTGTGTGTGTGTCATCCAAAAATCCATAACCATTATCAAGCTCGACTTCCCCTTAAATCGAAAACCATATGAGAAAGAATCAGTACCTTGAGCAGTACTTTGAGAACAACAGTACTTTCAATAATCAGCAGTACTTTCAAATTCCAAGCAGTACTTTCGTGTCCAAGCAGTACTTTGCTTGTAGGGGACCAATAACGCACATCAGTACTTTCAAAATACACAGCAGTACTTTCACATAAAAGCTCAGATGGAAGATCCCTTCGTTGGAAAGTTAGATTGATATATAGAGAACATCCACCCAAAATTTCGTCACGATCCAACGGTTAACGAAAAAGTTATGATCGTTTCAAAACAGTGCTGTTGTAACCTTACGAAAAATCAGCAGCAAACTTCGACTGCTTATATCTTTTGATTGAGGGTTCCGATTGACAATCCCTTCGGTGAGATTAAAGATAGATATACCAAGAAGCTTCAGTTCAAATTTTAGCTCGATCCAACGGTTCAATAAAAAGTTATTCCTTTTGGAAAACAGTGCTGCAGAAGTATTACGAATTTTTTGACAGCTTCGAAGTTTTCTTCCTTCTTCTTCAAGAAAACCTTGTAGATCCCTGGATATCACGAGCCCCAGGCTCTGATACCACATGATAAGATCGTTGTAAGCTCTTAGACTAGGTCTAATATTATATCTAGGAACACATAATAATAAAGGCGGAATATTCAAACATAAAATCAATATTATTATGAACAAGGTTTTTCATTCACCATCTCTAACTAAACAATAATAAAGATCAAAGACTTGATCTAACACTAACTAACTAATAACCACTAAACCCTAGGCGTTTTCCCTACGCCTAGGTTTCCCACACACACACACCTTTAGACGTCTACATCTTGTACGTACTGTAAAACTAATGACCCTATATCTCTTTATATACTAGAGACATCTAGGGTTTACAAGAGGAATCATAATACAATTAGGAAACTAAATATTCTTTTAAGCATATCTTCTAGAATCTTCCAAATCCTCCATCTTTTTGTAGTTTCTCTTCTTGTCACTTTTAGTCCTTCATGTTTCATTCTTCTTGTTTTGTATCATCAAATCTATAATAGACCCAACAAAGTTAAAAAAAAAAAGACTTTAAAAGTCAATAGTGGACATTTATTTAAAGACGGAGGGAGTACTATTTTTATGCAATGGATAGTGAACATACAAAATGTACTAAATACAGTGCATTACTATTTATTGCACTAAACACTATTCATTTTATTAAAACCTTTTGTTTTTACTAATCCTTTGATATTTAATATAAAACATAAAAACTAGTTTATATAAAAAATATATTTTTGTAAGTTTCACATTAATATCATTAAAATGAGCTCAATATTGATATATAGTACTTAATTTATTTTCATATTTATTGCACTATCATATAATTTATAGATTATAAAGTATAATTATTGCAAATATATAGTGTATGCGTTGGAACACATTTTATTTGGTGCAAGGATATTTCAATACGATACTTTCTTTGCACTATTTTAGTGTAAACTTTTGATGTCAACATTGAAGATGCTTTAAGAGTGACATTTAAAAGTTTTAAAAAATAAAAAAGTGGTTGTACATTAGTTCGATTGGGAGTAGTTATATGCACGAGTAAGTGGTTTGTTATGAAGGTACAAACATAAATGCATACGTTATCGTTAGAGCTATGTTTAACAATTTACATATGAAGCCGCCACGCAAAGACACTCTAATGGAAGAGATTCAGATCTTATCTCATTCATGGATTTGTCACCGGAATAAGAGTTTAAATCCTACTTGAGTAACCTGGTTAACTGATCCTGTTTCAGCTTGTATTAAAACATTGTAGCCTTTACTCTTTTTTCTAGCTTCTTGCTAGATTTTTCTATAAAATTTTCTGCTGTTCAAAAAAAAAAAAAAAAAAAACAATTTACATATGAAAAAAATTAAATAAAGCATTTTAGACCCAAATGGCCACAACCGCCTTAAACCAAAGTATTAATACGTAACTCCTCATTCATAAACCCTTTTGATTAAAATTCGTAAACCCTTCCGATCATATCATCACTGGTACGTTTTTTTTAATCTAGGGCTAATTTTTGCTAGGGCTTATTGCACTTGATCTATTAGATTATTCTATTTAGATGTTGAATTAGGCTGTCTTGATTTGAGATACGTATTAACTAGGCAATTTTTTGTTGATCAGGGATGGAGGGCGAGGTTACTATGATTATTATCGACACTTCTGCATGGATGAAGGACCTGAAAACATCATGTTGGTTTCGTGATCAAACTGATGCCGCTGAAATCTATTGTGAAAGAAAACTCAAAGTACGTACGTTTATTATTATTACTACTATACGTAAATATTAATTAATTAATTAGTTGTTGTTACAGGCTCATCCCGATAATGTTATTGGCATAGTTACATGTGGTCAAGTTGTGCTTAAACCTACTGATGATCTTGAACACGTCAGGAAGAGACTTGGTTTTTTACGCGCATACGGGCAATGTACAGATTTACTTAAAGAGATCACGCTATGTGAGCTTGGCTGGTTTGATTACCAAGATATGAAAAAACGGATTGTTGTGTTTGCTGGAGGGTAAGTATCGTATGTTCTCCTATCTTCTTATAATTACTTTGTATGTTTATTCTAATTATTATTTTATTTTTTTCAGTTCTGTAATTTATTATAATTCTGAGTTGCCAGAATTTTTTAAGCTCTTAAAAGAGAGCCGTGTGGTTGTTGATGTTGTCGACTTTGGTTCCCGGCTCAAGATCAATGAAAATAAGGCAGAAAAGCTTAAAGCGTTGGTTAATGCTATGAATGATAATAATAATGAGAATGAAGACAGCCGCTATTTTCTTATTGAAGACGATGGATTCTCTCTCTCTCACCACATATCAAGCTCTTCAATTCTCCCTCCTCTTGTTGCTGAAGAAGAAGTTCCAATCATCCGCAGACCCAGCAAAGCAAAAATACACAGTGGCTGGTCCTCTATTTATTATAATCATAATACCGTTGGAGAAGAAGTAGTTGATTCTGATATCGTTGGAGAAGAAGTAGTTGATTCTGGTTGGTATCAAATAGAAGAACCAGTTGGCTGGGATGGCTGGGATTGAACTGTATGTAAATGTTTGTCTGTTTTGGAACATTTATGTTTCTATCTATTTAAATAAAGCTCTCCAATCCTGCCTCCTCCTTCTCTTGTTGCAGAAGAAGCGTGGAAAGTAAAATTAGTACGCCAAGAAAAAGAAAAAGTTGCTTGTGGCTTGGAGGCCTGGGAGTAATTTCCAAAACCATGCTTGTTTTTTAAATCTTGTATACTTTTATGCTTTATAAACACATTCTCAAACTATGTTTTTTAATTGAAAGTATGAATCATATGAATATGTTTCCTAGATCTGTATGATGCGTTGTGAATCATGCGTTGGTTTGTCTTGTGTTTATTAGTGGAATTTAGTAAAAATTATGTATGCTTTTTACTAAACAAACTTGCACTCGTCATAGTATTAGTTTGGAATGGATAGTTATGTACTTACGATTTGAAAGGCATGTTTGTCGGTAATGCTTAATCATCTTAATTTCTTGATGAGAATACCTCAGTTCACATGGTCTTCTCTATTTCCCGCACAGTAGTTACATACCTCCTCCACTTGCTTAGCAGTATGTTGGAATCATTGTATTGCAGAGATTCCAATCAATGAATGGTATGTATTATGAAAATGTAATAGGTGTGGCTAGAAAGGATCAGGTGCTTATATATGTACGTGAATTCGAGGAAAGATACAACAAAGACTCCTGCTCTTGCTAATGAGTAATAACAACCTGGGGATCTTCTTGAAAGAGGATAGCGTGAGCCGTGATATCCAGACTTTATACGCAAAGCATCCAGTTTATAGCCCCAAAATTCGCTGTGTTCTAAAAGCCCAAAAGTTGGCTTGGCTATACTTCTATGTCCATGTGGTATGGAATCCTACACCTTATGGTTAATTGGCAGCTGATGCGCTCTGAAAACCATATACTAGTAATTTACTCGAGAATAGAAGAGCTGATATGGTAAATTTTACTGCACCTTGATCATTGTCTATTTTTTGCTATTTGGTCATTTTTAATGACCCCGTTATATGGCTTCATTAATTCATTGTCTTCGTTTGCATCTTTATATGTTCCTGTGATGCATAATCATACACTTCATTAATATTTTCATTGTACATGTCTTGATTTTCTAATGTACCCGCACCTCTCCTATTTAATACTAAGTCATTCCAAAAAACCCTGAAGGTCCGTCTTTTTCTGTGATTTCAGAGCTTGAATTCGTCTTATCATAAAGGTGATGTAGATACACTAATAAAATGGCAGCTTTAGTGCTTAGTATATACGAAGTCTCTCAAATTAAAATTACTGTTGAGTGAACATTGGTTGGTGATGTATCTGTAATATTGCATTGTGAGATTCAAAAAATTTTGTTACAGAAAAGTGACCCATCTAAGTGTAGCCTTATAGTATCTTTTCAGTTTCAATCCAGACTTATGTGATTTTTAAATTTATTTTTGTTTTTAGAAGCTTTAACGTAAGATGAATATCACGAAAAATTTAGAATGTTCACTTCTTATACTTTCCTCTCTTATGGGCTAGTGTAGTTATAATAGGAAGTAATTTCGTGATAATAACTACTGTATGAAAAACACACATTATTGCTTCTTTATAAAGCTCATCTATCACTCTCTTTTTTGCTGAAGTGATGGTCTTACTAACTTCGAAATGTGCCATTCACATGCAGATACACAAATCTCGGGTCTTCAGTTTGCCAAGGGTGTTGTTAATTAGGAATGCTGGAATTCCTGTTCTATAAACCCACGATGAATGGAAGGTGATAATACTTGCAAGGAAAGTTATAAGGGACACGGGTTTGAATGCATATACTATTAAGCAACTTGGTGAAATCTCCACTGTTTCACATTTTCAATTTGCTATATATCCCTAACACACAACACGTAACAAGTTCATCACATGAAAATTAATTTCCGTACACGTCTTTAAGTTTATATAGAGCAATACTGCATAACCGATGTCTTATCCGTCTGTCTATATGGTTCGGCAGACCAATTATGCTGAGCCAATCTCCACCATTGTCCCGAAAATTTGTCAAAGGAGCATAAGATGAAGATGAATGCTCCTATAAAATCGAAAGGAATGACCACTGAAAAAATAGTCAACATGTGACATTCAAGCTAAACAGCTAGTTGTTGTCGTGTTAAATAAGGTTTGCTGATTGGGACACGTACAAAATTGGCGTTGAGGAACTTGGAAGAGCAATCGAGAGTTTAACTCCAGATGAAATTGCACCCTTTTTGTCGTGCATTTATATACTGATTCTGAGCAAAAGATTGCTGTCAACAAAGAGTGCTAAATTTGACTATCATGCTAACAACAATATACAGTAGGCCCTTGATTTGGTCACATAGTCATATTCTCACTCTTTCAGTTTATGCTAATACTAGCAATATACAGTAACATAATGAATCCTAACTTATGCAAAATTTTATGTATCAACCATAGAGTGATCGAGAATATGACTTCGTGACCAAATGATCAAAACCAGAGACGAATCGTCAGGCTAAACATGAGAGAGATTTCACATGTAAGTATGTAACTATGTAAGGCTACCAATTAAGTTATATCGGCTCTTTGCGAGCAGAAAGGTGAAGAGATTGGCTATTAAAGATACAAAGTTGGAGAAAAAACATGATTGTTAGATTACACACAACAAGAAAAGGATGGTTAATTCTTTTTGGTTAGGTTTTGTTCCTGAAGTTGTGCATTTCTTAACCGTGATTCTTATAAAGATAAAATATCAAATGTAATGACTGCAAAAGTAGTACACTTTATATCGATCAACCATGGCACAACAAACAAATTTTTTTTGAATCAACCATTAGGCAATAGCCCATAACATAGAGGAGTAATTCCCTTTAAAGACAAAGATCTTGCAAGTAATCGCTATTTGTGAGTTAGTTTCTCATTTTTAACATTCTTGGTCATTTTTAATAGTCACATCACTTAAACTTGAACGGAATACACACACACACATACTATTTCAGCTGGAGCATGATAAAACCGCAATGAACTATTAGATGTGTTTGTACAGAAGGTTTGCTTAAGGGAGGCTAGTAGTGCGCGCGGCAATTGTAAACCCCAACAAAAGAAAATCCACATGCCTCCCTTTTCCTACAAAGAATACTTTTATAAGAAATTACCAACTCATATTACAAGCTCGGCTGTTTTTAATATAACAGAACAAAGCAAGACCACATCAAGGACCAAAGTTTCCTTTTCCTAAAAGTCTCTCCACAGCAGCATTGCCTCCACTAGCACATAGAGCCCCGAGAGCCCTGATATTCTCTTGGGTATCCAAAAACCCCATCTCTTGAAGTCGTGATAGTTGAGTCTCATAAAGTTGTTCTGGTGGCACTGCAAGCACAAAAACGGAGATACGGTTATATACAATCATTAACTGTATAGTAACAACTTTATGCTAACAACTGAAGCTTAATTAGAGTAACAAATCAAGGCAAAAGCAGTAAAAAACTAGGGAAACCATAAAAGAATAATAATTAATAAAACCAATTAAATTCTGCAAACCAAGCATGCTTTTAGATCTTTACCTACAGTAGCACTAGGAAGTGGGTTAGAATTAGGAGCTGCAGATCCTGGAGCTGTTTCAGTGTGTGTTGCTGAAGGAGTTTGAGTAGCAGCCCCTCCACACGTTGTTGTAGCATTCAGAAACGGTTCTTGAATATTTTCATACATATATTCATAAATTTCATCCATAAGCTTATAGTTCCGGGTTGCTTCACATATTAGTTTCATAATATCTGATGGGACAATGATGTCATGCATTTGAGGGTCGGTCAGGAGCATGCTAAATTTAACAAGTTGGGGATTACGGTCAACGATGTCTTTAATAATTGGTAATAAAGGATCATGCACCACGTGAATTGTGTGATCTGCCTGCACGCCTACATGAGATCAAAGAAATTTATCATGCCAAGCTGTAAAAGTGGGTGATTTTTACTAAACAAGAGAGCAAACGCATAAATCTAGACAGGAAATTGATTAGGAAGGTTTGTAATGTTTCGGGATTCAAGAACTACCATATCAATAACATCAAAGTTCCCACACAAATATAACAATCACTTAGCTAATACCTAACTAAACACTGAACTCACAATTTGTAACCAAAAACTAAGCAAGCCTAAAATCTCCAATATGCAAACCATATTTAAGACTAATTTTTAAGATTAAAGTTAGTCACTATAGTAATGTATCAATATACTAAAACGACCACGCCACTAAGTTAACAACAACGACCATAATTATAGCATTCACATACTCATACAGTTAAGGATATCTTCATCATAAAAAGTAACAAATTAAATAGATCAAGCTTCCTACTACTGTATTAATTATTTTTAATGCAAAACTCCATATAAAAACAATCATCATATATAAAAATAAAAATAAAAAAACATAAAACAAAATAATTATATACCATAGCTATTTAGGGTTCGACCATCCTTCAAAATTATTCCTTTATGAATCAACTTCTGCTCATTAGCAGGAGCAACACAGTTTTGAGCCAATAAATCCTTAAAATTAACAACCCTTGTCCTGACACTCAATCTAACGGAAAACTTGTCCCCGTTTGAACATCGTAAGTTTATGTTAATCTCACCTTCACCCATTAGAACAAAACCCTAGCCTACTAACAGAAGAATACTATGAAACAAAAAATAAAAAAATAAAAAATAAGGTGTGTGTTTTGATGAATGGATTGGGGTATAAATAGTTACCTATTGTCAGTACCGGGTGGGGTATAAATAACGTGCACATGAGCATTAGTTGTAACTTCTAAGTCCTGTCGAGACCACATTAACATTAACATTTTTTTAGTGTGGGTGTTTGACATTGCTGATTTTTTCTTCTTTCTTACTTTGGTATCCAAACACTTTCGCTTTTTTGCTCATCTTTAAGTAAAAAACAGTTTTTAATAAGCAGGTAAAAAAACTACTCATTTCATATTACTTATTGGGAAGAGATCCGGTGAGAATAAAAATTAAAATAAGAAGAATGAGAATAAAAAAGAATGATTTCTAGCCACACATTTCAAATAAAAGGGATAATCTTAAAGAGAGATGCATGTAATTTTATAGGTGCATCTGAAATGTGTGGTTGTGGTTTCTTCTCACCCTTCTCATTTTAATTTTTCTTCTCATTTGATCCTAACTCTTACTTATTTAATATCAAGTTAAACTTTTACTATCATACACAACCTAAATTATGTAATAAAGGAATATGATTGATCATATTTATTAAATTATATTTTCAAGTATTATTGCATCTTTTAGAAAAACAAGGAAATTGAAACAATAAGGATATGTTTGTCAAAACTAGCTGTCAACTTTATGTTGTAAGCTGTAAACTGCAAAGTTGTTAACATGAGCTGCAAGTTGTATATTTTTTTCAATAAAAGTGTTCGATAAGTTAACTGTTAAATGTAATTATAAGATGTAAAATGACATAAAAGGACATATTTATAGCTGTAAACAAATGTTTGGAGGGTATATCAGTAATTTAAAGTTTTAACAGCTCCAAAATGTTTAAAAAGCTTCATGAATCAGCTTTTTATTTACGAGCTATTTGTTTGAAATAAAAGCTTGAAGTTAATGTATCCAAACGAAACTACTTATTTTATAAGAGATTATTTTTGTAACAAAAAACTAACATCTCCCCAAAAAACCTTACCAAACAAGCCCTAATTCTATAAACACTTATTTTTAAGCCGCTTATAAATACTTATTTTTAAGTAAAAGTAGAGAAAATAAGCAATCTCAAACACCCTCTTATATCAACGTCATGCTCAATTTTGTAACCTCAAATTAAAATATTGGTCAAATTTATAACCATATTATATAGAGATATGCTATACTCACATAAACTTTACAAAACAACTATCACAAAATTGAATTGGTTATGTGCGATTGAGTTAATAAAAAAAAGAGAAAGAAATTAGGCATAAAACATCAAACAAAACATGAACAAGTCATTTTATGAAACTTTCTTTGTAAAATTTGTATGAACATAGCGTTTCTCAATCATATATTTCAATAACAACTTATTAGCTTCTGTTTTGAAAGTAAAGACAACTCTTAAAATTATGATTTTTCTTTTTACATTAACTATTATGACAAGTACATTAACTCAATAAAAATGTCAAGGACCACGTTTTCACTCTTTTTTATGCGACCACTTCTATTAGTCTTTCACACCACTACCGAAAAACATTTGACAGTCACTGGAAACCGGCATCCAAGGACGGACTCACTTGGAAGCCGTGTGTGACACGGCATTCAATTTGTGTCAAATTTTAATTGTTGCTCAGTGAATCCATAATTCACCTTTATTTCAAGAGCCCAAATTTTAATTATTGCTCAGAGAATCCAGAAATCACGAGATGACCTTGTAACAGGAGAAATTACGAGTTCCAATGGGGTGAAGCCATAAATATAGAGACAAGGAGCAACACCTACGTGTTCAAATGTTCAATGACCTCGTCTCCAATATTATTAATGCTAGATGTTATAAGGACACCTTAATACCACATTTCTTAGTGTCACCTCAACGTCACATCAACTTTCTCTTTACAACCAACTTCACCACCGACTTAATGTAATAAGACAAACAACTTCACCACCCAAACATACCACACTTAAACACAAATATACCTTACAAAAACCAGATATTAAATACACACACAAAAAACTTCTCACGACTCGGTCGTCTGCACGACCGAGCCTTGCAAATTTTTGCTTCAAGACGCGTCTAAAGGGGGCTCCGTAACAATGAGGACTTGTCCTTCATGCTTGAAGACTCAGTTTTCAAGCCTTATTACGCCGGTCTAATATTTACAACAGGTTATGCTCCTCTTTCAGTTACATTACGTTAAGCATTCGTTCAAATTCGCCGTTTTCTAAATAGGAGCTCAACATTCACGAAAACCTAAAGCGAAGCTTCAAAACAAGACTTTTTAATCAAACTTATTTGCCGAAAAATTTATAGAAAAATAAATTAGCTATTTTTTATGTGAAATCACTGATTAGTTTTTAGTATAAATATGGCAATATATCTCATTTTCCATCGATAAATAAGCTAATCCATTTTATATTTCAATCTAAGATAGTTTGTGGTTAACTTCAGTTTTGAAAAGCTTATTCCTGCAGTGGATTTTGTTACTGGAAGGGAGTTTTTAGCTAACTATAGGTAAATAATTTAAATTTATAATATATATAAGTATATCAATCGGTGTATCAATTTTTACATGTATAATTTTCTCAAAATCTCAGTTCCGAAAATAAATATGTATCTTTTATAACCAAACAATGTTATGGCTTAAAGAACTTCAAGGTCAAGAAAACTATCTTTTAGCTTGTTATCATCAAGTTGCTTAAAATTTTCAATGCTGAAAAGAAAATAAAGACACCTTCATACACTCTATGTTAGTCAAACCTACTTTCGAGTAATGAAATAGTATGATCTGTAATATCTAAGAAATAATTAGTTCTATAAATCTCTTCCGGGGTTTTTATAGTTTCATTGTTAAGGTCATCATCATTATAGTTCGTTTCCTTCAAACTTAAGCTCTACATTTATTTATTTAGCAATTTATTTTGTGAAAATTAAGGCATCTTTAAAATCATTATCACAATATTTTAAAGAAGAGCATAAGACCCTCTAATTGTTTAGTAGCACCACTAATACAAATGTCTTTTGATTATGAATTTTTGCTACCGAAATTTGATTGCAAACAACACGTCATTTCAGATAATCATTTCTAACGGAATCTCAAAATCACTTAGTTCATGTTTAACTAGAGTCTTTGAATCATGTTTTTTGCTTTAGGTACGGGGAAAATTTTATTCAATGCTTATAAAAAATCGTTTATTTGTGGGGCTTGGTATACTTGGCTTAATTTTCTACAGCCTGTATGCTTAAAAATAGAAATATATGAGGAACACAATTTTCTATTAGTTCAAATTGATCAGCTAATTTAGGGTATTACATAATACGGATCTGTTAAGATAAGTGCCAAAAACATATGTGACTAACTCAGTGTACATATATACAAGGTCTTGAAAAATCAAAGATTTGAAAAATCAAGGGCTGAAAATTGAGGGTCTAAAGCCCCAACTATAGTTGCTTTACCTTTGAACCATCACCGGCTCGAAAAGAGAAACGGATCAACAATACACGTTTTAGTGAAATAAAATTTGTACTCGAGAAGTAGGGGTGAAAACGAGCCGAGCCGAGCCCGAGCCTGCCAGAGCTCGAGCTCGGCTCGTTTATATATAAAAAGCTCGAGCTCGAGCTCGAGCTCGATTCGAGCCTCACATTTTGAGCTCGAGCTCGGCTCGTGAAAATTTTCACAAGCTTGAGCTCGGCTCGTTAACACAAAGCTCGGCTCGTCAACACAAGGCTCGAGCTCGTTAACACGGTTATACGTATAGAAAATATATATACGTATATATTTCTAGGGCTCGTTTAGGCTCAGCTCGTACGGGCTTTTTACCGATTCGATCCCGAGCTTTTCACGAGCGGCTCGGCTCGTTTCCACCCCTATCGAGAAGTATCCTAAAACAAAAACTGTGACTTATTTTAAAAGTAAAGGGTGTAAAATGTAAAGTTCCAAACTACGGGGAGGATAAATTGTCACTCCTCACGACAGACCAACACAAACAATTGTACTATGAAAACCCACTTTGAGTTTCCCCCAAATAGGCATAGATAGATTTGTTGTTTTTTTTTTTTTTTTTATGTTTCAATTCAAAGCCAAAAGAATGATATAAACACTGTAAGTTATATGGTCTATGTATGCTTAGTCTTATTCTTTGTTACTGCTATGTTTGTGCTTATTGAATTTTTAGTTTCTCTGTAGAGGGTGTTTGTTTTAGCTTATTGTTTTCCCATATTAAGGGGGTGTTTGGCTAGGCTTATTTATCATAAGCCGATTTGGGCTTATTTTTAATAAGCTCCGATTTTGTGGCTTATTTAAGTTTCTTATGATATGATAAACTTATAAAAGCCGATAAGTCTCAAAATAAGCCGTAAAATTGGGGCTTATAAAAAATAAGCCCAAATTTCGGCTTATTTTTTATAAGCCCCAATTTTACGGCTTATTTTGAGACTTGTCGGCTTATTTAAGTTTATTATGATATGATAAACTTATAAAAGCCGACAAGTCTCAAAATAAGCCACAAAATTGGAGCTTATAAAAAATAAGCCCAAATCGGCTTATGATAAATAAGCTTAGCCAAACAGGGCCTAAGTCATAATAACTCATAACTCACAAAATTAAGCCCGACATAATAAGCTAATAAGCCCGAAAATAAGCTGAAACGTACCAGCACCCCCTTTTGGGCTAGCTAAGCATTAGTGCTTAACGAAAATGTTAGTTTCTAAGGGGTTTTATTTTAACTGATTTTCGGGTCTACGAGCTTATTTTCTGTTTTCTTTAGTAACTATGGTTTCCGTGTTTCCGGCCTTTTGGTCGACTAGTCCACGGGGTTGGGTTTGAACCAACCGCCACACAGGTCTCAAACTGAAATCCCTCCCTTTTGGTGTGACCACTTCAGGCGGTTGTTGCCATCAAGGCACGGTTTAGGAGCTTATTCTTCTTAATCTTGTTTTGTTGCTGCTGCACTGCTGCTGCTAAGGGGTGTTTTGGTAAGCTTATGTTAGGAAATAAGCTACCCAAACACCCCCTTATTTACCAGCTCATGTACTTATTTTTCCATTTAAGTCATACTAACAAGCTAAATCAAACCCCTTAAGGTTAGCTAAGCATTGGTTATTGGTTATTGGTTATGATTTCTAAGATATCATAGCACTAGTTTATTATGTTGTTCTCATATGCAATTCTTGTTATCTGTTAGGAAAAATATTTCATACAAAAGATTGATGTTTACATACCCAACAGAGTTTAACAACACTTGTTGCTTAGGAGCTTGTTTTCCGACATTTTAAGTCATACCATAAGTCAGGAAAATCAGCTAATCCAAACACCACCTAGTATATGTAATTCTTGTTGGTTTTTTTATTTCTCAATGTCAACTGCTAATAATGTCTTTTTTGTTTGGTTGTTTAGGAAAAGAAGTCAACGAGGTTTGTGAATGAACATATGTATTTATTCAGTTTTGTTTGAATAAAAGCCCTCGCTAGGTGAATCTTAGCTTTGATTGCTTTAATCATCCAAGGGAATGGAGAATCATGCACATGAGTCAATAGACACTGTTTTTAACTGTGTTATTCCCTACATACAAAACGGTGATGACCGAAACTCTGTTTCTTTGGTTTGTCGTAGATGGTATGAGCTAGATTGCATGACACGTAAGATTTTGACTGTCCACCTGCGTTACTCCCCAGCACCGTCTCGTTTGCATCAACGATTCCCATCTATTGAGTGTCTAACCCTCAAAGGATTGCCATTTTCGTTTAAAAGGAAATCAAGCAGTGAAATCACCCCATGGGTTCAAGAAATTTCTGTTTCATATAAGTGCTTGAAAGCGCTTGATATCCGTAGGGTAGTCATTCGTGATTCGGATCTCGAGCTCTTGGCCAAAACTCGTGGTCAAGATTTACGGGTTTTGAAGATTTACACGTGCGAAGGGTTTTCCACGTATGGATTACTACATATAGGTAAGTATTGTAATGACATGAAAACTTTATGTTTGAAACGTAATTCATTGGATGAGAAAGATGGTAAATGGTTACATGAATTGGCGTTGCATAACACGAGCATTGAATCATTGAACGTACCGTTTAAATTTGATGTTGAAAATGTTACTCCTCTTGCAAAAATCTGTAGTCAATCTCTAGTATCTTTGAAAATACGTTATTGTCATCTAATTGATCTAGTAGATGTCTTTAGCCACGCAGTTAGGTTAGAAGAATTTTATGGCGATGGATCGGATGAATTGACTGAATCTGATGATTTCTTCGGTAGGGAGGTTGTTATCAGTTTTCCTCCACGTATGTGTTCCATGGGTACGAATCACCTGACCAAAACTACGTTTCCATTTGTACTCCCCTTTGCGCATCAGTTAAGGGAATTGGATCTTACAAATGTACGTTTGGATGTTGATAGCCAGTGTTTCTTCATTCAGAGGTGTCCCAACTTGGAAGTTCTCTATACCGGAATTGGCTTTAATAAGTACAAGGGATTGCAGGTTATTAGTCAGTTTTGCAAGAAATTGCGCAAATTTACGGCCGCTGGGTATGTGTCACACATGGGACTGATTTCCCTGGCACAAGGATGTGTTGATTTGGAACTTTTGCGTATTAACCTCAAATATATCACAAATGAAGCTATTGAGTGTATAGGAACTCATTTGAAGAACCTTCACGATTTCGAAATGAACCTGAGTGGTGTTGCTAAAGAAATAACTACACCGCTAGACAAGGGGGTCCGACTTATGTTAATTGGTTGCAGCAAACTTAAAAGGCTAAGTATCCACCTTCGACCTCGACTTGGAGGATTAACAGATGTTGGTTTGGGTTATATCGGGAAGTATGGTCATAATTTGAGAACTTTGTATCTTGGTTATGTAGGAGAGTCTGATGCAGGACTTGTGGGAGTTATCAAAAGGGTGCCCGAAATTGAGAAAGCTGAAAACGGTGGGTTGTCCTTTTAGCGAGCAAGCAATTGCCACTTCTGTGTTTAATATACATTCTCTCAGGTATATGTGGATTTGCGATAGCCCATGGCATGTTACTTTGGCAATGACTCGACCAAATACTTAATTTTGAAACAACAGGAAGACATGTGAATGATGCAATTATAAGTGAGGAAGTCACGACTATTGTTAGGAAGTTTATTCGACGGTTAAATTATCTAGCTGGTTTATCTTTTACCATTCATGTGCTCCTATAGTCCTATTTTTACTCATTTAAGCATCACAACTCTAAGATGTATCACTAGAATTATAAGCCAGAATGATGCATCGATGATATTTGGTTTGAAAACTTGTTCCGTTTCACCTTTAATCGTATGTGTCATAGTTTGTGCTGTGAAGTTATAGAGCAGGAATTATTTTAGTACGTCACTAGTTAATGGGGATCGATTACAATACTTTGGAGCTTTGTTGTATTTAGCTTACCATTTGCTGTTACATATATCATTCGGGTCACTATGCATAAAACACCCAGTGTGTTCTTATATATTCAATTCAACAGATTTGTGAATACAATTTTATAAAGGGTCGTTTTATCATTCTACTATGAAATTATTAAAGAACTTGTATTAGGAACACATAATATAAACAGACTAGGGTATATATAGAAAGTAAGTTCATCATCTCGTTTATACGATGCAGTAGACTGACCACGGTTATACAATGTTCATAACCTCATAAAAATGATTTTAAGAGCACCCGGCGACTGTGCATTGTAGGGCATAACGCCTACTTATGGCACGAGCCACCATGCATTAAAAGGACAATGTTACACATAAACTATAAAAAAATTAGGCTAGGTGTAGTGGTGACTACATCATCACCGCCAACTCAATGTCACACCACATTACTTTTTTAACTCCATGACCAACATCACCACCAACAAATTAGGTGTAATGAGACGACTAAATTCATCATCCAAGTATACCACACTTTAAACACAAGCACCCCACAATACACTCACACACACAAATATATATAAAAAGTCAAAACTTGTCTGACACGTATGGCGTATGTTGGGTTTTTTTTTTTTGGTTGGGGGGGGACCTGTTGGCATAGGCTATGCATGGGTCATTATTTGTTATACTATTACAAACAGTGTTAACATTGGTGAGAGGAAATACTTCATGCAGAAAATTAAAAGTTACATGCATATAATAGTAAAAAATGTCTAGTTCGATGCATTTTTGTATCATTATCCTTTTAAATCTTAAAGAACCCAACAATAGTTTTAATTTTAAAGAACCGTAGGAAATTTCAGCCTTTAAAGAACCGGTCAGAAGTTTAGTGTCTAAATAACCCATAAAGTCATAACATCTCTTTTTCTTTCAGGTGGTGGCATGTAGTTTGTGTGCGTATGGCTGATGACAAGAGCTCATTGAGGCTAGCCCTGCTCTTAGCCATGCGATTGCATGGCCAACAGATTCACGGGCTAAGATGTAAAACTCACATACTGAGATTGGCTAACTAGTGAATATTCTGCATCTCTACGGATGTTGTTGTAAATGACCCCCATGAGCACCGAGATTTACTGATCTTTGAGTATTATTAACCTCCCTCGCTCCTATGTCGCTTATGTGTAGATTATAGTTAAAATAATGGGCTAACGAAGTCTGGGCACTTTTTGTTTTGTTTGGAAAATAACCCCATTGTTTCCTATTTGCGGCTGGCTCATATAGTTGTTCATAGGTGTCGTGGTGATTAACAGATTGTGGATTTGTGGTCAACTTGATGGAAAAGTTTCTTGTTTCAGGTAACTCGTGAAGTTTGTTCATTTTGTTGCTTGAAACTTGTTTGTGTTGCCATCACGTATCTACAGAAGGTTGCTGCATGTATCGAATCCAGAATACATTTATTCATCGATTTAAACATAACGCAGAATTATAATCGTTAAAATTCAATTGCAAATATAAGCTACCAAACATAATATTTGAAACGTAGAAACAAAAGCAGTACTAAAAAGTAAAAACGACCATGGAACCTAAAGCCTAAAGATATTAAAAGTCATACTAATAATGAGCTTAGCTTCGTGTATGTGTTCTCAATGTTTGAAGCTTGTCACACATTAAAGTTGGAAACTCTCGGCGTTTTAAATTCCATCGTAGTTCATCACTGCAACATTGTTGGACCAACGCTATGTAATCATCGATGACTTTATTCTCGATATCAGTTCGTGCAATAGTTCCAACAGGGTATTTCTCATCAAACTCAGCAGATGATTTCACATAAAATTCGATCCCATATTCCTTGGTCATCATCGGTGACTTATAGTCATAAATATTATCAACTTCTAAAAAATATGGATGGATCGGCGGAGAGTCTGACCATGGGCTAGTAACAAAATATAGAATGCTGAGAAATAGGAGCACCCATAATGCTATTTCAATAGCAGATGGTTCGTCAGGATGCATCCGAGCCATGAATACATATCGTAGATGTTTGCCTGTCTGGCTCAGACACTCATATGCTTCCGTAACTTTCTTAAAGGCTTCGTTGGAGCCAGGGGCTTTGTTGTTGTCGGGATGAACCTTTTCTGACAACTTCTTATAGGCATCATCAATCTCTTCACGACCGTAAGTACCCTGTCCGACACCCAAAATATCAAAATAATTGTGGCTTGTTAAAATTTTAGACACGAGCTCAGCTTGTTCATTTGTATAACCTTGCTCTAAATCCGCGCAGCCCTCGATATCTTTTCCATTATGATCCTCCAAAAGCTGATATTCGCTCATCCGATGTGCTTGTGATTGTGTGTACTCATTATTAACACACATGATGAGTAAACTCCTGTCGAAAAATAATTTAGTTCACTGAGTTTATAAAACTCCTACAAATGGAACTTAACTACTGGAAACAAAAAATATAATCACAAAAGCATTTGTAGAAAATTATCCTAAAACACACGTAGTCACGTATAATTGTATAAATCGACTAAACTCATAGTACATGTTCTTAAAATTCTCGACACAAACTTTTCATACATTATATATATCAAACAAAAAATCACCTAAACGAAGAACATGCATGCATGTGAAACTAGCTTGATATTTAACACATGAAAACTCAGACTAATAATTAACTTATATTAGAGAAAAGAATTACCTCAAATCACAAACTCCTTTAATCTCTTATTTTATGGTGAATGCATGGCTTCGTTTGATTTATTTATATAGGATGAAGACTAAAGTAATCCTAAGCCACTTCTAACTCTACTATCCATATTTGAAGTGGGCTTAACTATACGAGTAAGCTAAATCCGGCCCAAACCATCTCATAATCTCATGCTTAAATATCTGGATTTTGACCTTTAAATAAACGGACTAGAGTAAGTTACATGGATGGTCCTTGTAGTTTGTCCAAAGTTTCACCCACAGTCTTTGAAAGTTTAAAGTTGCATAAACAGTCCCTATTTTTGCAAAAAATAATATGGTCCTTTTTTTAAATGATGTTAAGTGAGTTTTGTTATCATTACACGTCCATTACATCGTCTATCCTTTATAATAAGGGTCATTTATAAATTAAAACTTTTCGACTATAGCTACGTTTTTATCCGTTTTTATACGTTTTCATCCGTTTTATACGTTTTTATCCGTTTTCGTCCATTTCGATACTTTCGGCCCGTTTTTATACGTTTTCGTTTGTTTTTCTTACGCTTTTATACGTTTCATACGTTTTTATTCGGTTTTATATGTATTCGCCCGTTTTCTTACATTTTAATACGTTTTCGTCCGCTTTTAGACGTATTTCTTACAATTTTTACCTGTTTTTATACGCTTTCATACTTTGGTCATTTTTAACCGTTTTTGTCCGTTTATATACGTTTTCGTCTGTTTTCTTACGTTTTCATATGTTTTTATCCATTTTCATACGTTTACATACGTTTTCATACATTTTTACTCATTTTCGTTTGCTTAAATACGTTTTCTAATGTATAAAGTGGACAAAAACGTATACAAATTTAAGAAAATGGGCGAAAACATATAAAATTAGATAAAAACGTATGAAAACGTATAAAAATACATATAAACGGATGAAAATCTAAGAAAAACGAACGAAAGCGTATAAAAATGGATAAAAACGTAAGAAAAACGAAAGAAGATGTATAAAAACGAACAAAAACGTATGAAAACGTAAAAAATGTATAAAAACAGCTAAAAAAGTATAAAACGGACGAAAACGTATAAAAATAGACAAACGTATGATAATGTAAGAAAACATGCGAGAACATATAAAAACGAGGAAAAAACCTTATGAAAATGTAAGAAAACGGGTGAAAACTTATAAAAACGTATAAAAGGGGATAAAACCGTATGAAAACGGATAAAAACATAATAAGAACGGGCGAAAACGGATAAAAATGTAAGAAACGTATAAAACAAATGAAAACGTATAAAAACGGAAGAAACGGATTAAAACGTATGAAACGTACCTAAAGTCGAAAAACTTTAAATTATAAATGGCCGTTATTATAAAGGATAGACGATGCAATGGTCTTTAACCAAAAGGGCTAACGTGTAAATGATAACGAAAGTCACTTAACACTAGTTTAAAAAAGGACCGCAAGTGTTGTTTTTTGCAAAAATAAAGACTGTTAATACAACTTTAAACTTTTAGAGACTGCTGTCACACCCTCGCCGGAGGCGGAAACACGAGGTGTAACGGAAGGGAACATAAACACAAGATAATAGAACATACCAACGTTAATATTTAAAAGAAAGAGTACACCATTACAATACCAGTTTAGCCGTCATCGGCAAATATATTACAAAGTTTAGATTCCAAAATATTTCGTTCTATTACATAACGATTTGTAGTGACAAGTGAAAACTTCATTATGCAAGACCTGGTAGAAAAAGCTTACTAATGATCACCTGAAATGCATGAGAGAAAAACGGGTCAACTATGAAAATAGTTGGTGAGTAAACATGTTTAGCAAAATAAGAAAACTCGTAAGAAATATTTAAAGCTTTCGGTCATCGAAAAATAGTTCACAAAGCAAAGGCATTGTAAATCCACTCAGTTCCAAGTTCCGCCCATACAAAACTTGCAACCTGTGTGTTCACAACCCATTGCACAAAATATAGCGTATCAAGTAGTCAAGTATAAGCGGTCATAATAGTTCACAATATAGTACCACGAATATAATAATTCAGGGATGCTCCTGATGAAACCAAATTATGCTGGGTGCCACTACCCAAAGTTATACTGGGTGCCTCTTCCCAAAGATATACTGGGTGCCTCTTCCCAAAGACATACTGGGTGCCTCTTCCCAAAGATATACTGGGTGCCTCTTCCCAAAGATATATTGGGTGCCTCTTCCCAAAGATATACTCCGAACACGGGAGACTTTATAGTGATGCTCCGAACATAGGAGACTTTAGGTCAAGGTCATAACATGTACGGTTCAATAAATTCCAACAAGTCATAAATTCGTAATTAAGTTCAAGGATTTGATTCGAGTTCACAAGTTCTAGTCAAAAGAGTTCACAAAAGTAAGAATCAATTTAATTCAAGTATGGTTCATGCATTCAGCCTCAAAATATAGTAAAACGGTAAAAAGGGGATGTGATTACTCACTTGATGAATAGATGCGATGACAAAAGTGGTTACACCAAAATGTAGCGTGAATCTCGAAACTAACCTATTATGAATGATATGATATGCTCTAATATAAGTCATGAAACAATGTCGTGCATGCACACTCATATGATATCCATACCACTTGTATATTTTGGAAAATAAAGTTTATCGTCGAAATATATGTTTATGACATATTGTCAAGTTACCAAATACTTTACAAGTACTTACGTCGAAATGATATCCTACGATAATCATTTGGTGATTTATTATGAAAATATAACTTTTCGTCGTAAAATAATGTCGTTGAAATTTCCATGAAAGTGACTAAAACGGCCTCTAAAAGCTAGTCGTAAAATGGTGCACGTCGAGTGTTAGGAAGCAAACTCAACGGTTTTAGGAAGCTTGCATCATTATCTCAAAGTTTTAGCATTTAAGTTTTCATCCTAAAGGTCTCGAACGTAAAGAAAAATAGAGGTTAAGTATGGTACTTGTGTGTTTAAGAGTGGTTTTCGGTAAACTTTGAGCGACTATATTTTATTCATTACAACTCCGCTTGACGAACGGTTGGATATTTTGGAAAATATGGTTGGCGAACTTGATTTTACTAGAAGACATCTTTTTATAAAGAGTATCCTATCAATGTTAAAAACGACCCTCAACATGGCCCCTAGTTGCCGTAGTATATGTTTAATAGAAAATATATTAATGTTGCTAATAGAATAAAGTTACGGCAACTTGGTTTATCGCGTGTAATTTACTCGTTACAAGTCCGTTTTCTACGTTTTCTACATCCTTAGATTCGTGTCAAAGTATACTACTATATTTTTGATAAGTCGACACAATTTATAAAGCTTAAGACTCATTTTTTACTCGTAAAGAGTGACATTTTCATGCTGAAATTTCTGAAATTAATAGTTTTCATCGTCAAACTTCAAAAATTCATATCTTCTTCGTTATAGCTCCGTTTTAATCCGTTCAAGTGGCCACGTTTTCGTTTTAAAGTGTATTTTCTAAATATCTAGCCCAAAATATTATACCCACTGTCGGATTTTCCCAGAATTAAAAATATGGACAGACCCTATTTAAAACGTGTCGAAATGAGTTTTTCTCGCGCCAAACCTATTCTAACCCATTCAAAACAACTCCGAAGCTATTCTAATCCTACCATACACCTTCTTAGGGTGTCATGGGTTCCTATACATCACCAAAAATAATATATAACAAGGAATAATTATAGGATGACTTATATATTCATAACTCTTAAAAAATCAATGAAAAAGTGGTACAACATCATATGACTTGCATGTTTTTGCTCAAATATGATGAAATGAACATGAAATGAATATGAAAGATAAAAAAAAATGGACATGAGATGCTTACAAGAATACTTGATGAGGTTTATGAGAACAAAAGGGTTTTCCTAATCACTTGAGGTTTGTATTACAAAACCTATGCAACAAATGATACTAGAGTTTAATAAATCTTGTCTTGAAAATTTGATGTTTCCTTCTCTTGGTCTTGGCTGCCGAATTGGAAGAGAAAAAGAGAAAGAAAATGATCTTTGATATATTTGTGAAATGAAGGAAATGAAATGAGTAAGTGAGTTGGTTAATACATGTACATGAGATATTTGCAATTTTTAGTGATTCACTCATTTGAGTCACCCTCCCTTGTCGACAAGGGAGGTTAATAATTTACTTTTTTTTTTTTTTTTTTTTTTTTTTTTTTATTGAATATGTATATGTAAAGTAAGTAAATATTAAGTTAAGTAAAATAAGCAGTAACCTGTATACACTTTTGAACATTTAGGGTAGCGTTAGCTAAAAGTAAATTTTAACGGATCAATTTAAAATATAATGAAGCCATAAAAATTATAAAAATACATTCCTTGCAAAATTTGAGTGAAATAATAATAATTGTGTCGAATTTAAGAAAACCGTCGTAATTATATAAATATAACAATTTATATACAAAATAAATTTAAAACACTGGGTAAACTCATAGTATTATTTTTATAACTTAATATGAGTATAAAAATATATCGGGATAATTTTTGGAAGTAACGGATCAATTGTTCAAAATAATTAGTTACGCGATAACGTTTATTTAATATGAAAATTATACGTTTAGTGTAAAATGCAAAACCATGCATGAACTAATATGATGACAATGATGTTAATGAAATGTAGACTAAACTTAGTCTATATGAAATGACCTCGATGATATGATCATGAATTCACAGCTAAACCATTACGGTTACGTGAATTTGATACTCGTAAACCTAGTTTACGATAAACGATGAAATAGTAAATGCGAGAAATGACCGGAAATTGAGAATTGTGACAACTGCGGGTGAAACTTTTGGCAAACGACAAGGACCATCCATGTAATTTACTCAACGGATTATAAATGTCTTTCTTTACTTAATTAGCCATATAAGAGTGGTCAACTTGAAACTTATTGATTAAACATGGGTATACTTGTGTAAATATCTAGTTGCTAACGGGTCTAGTTAGGTTTGATATTATAAATGAGTCTGGTTGGTTATTTGATAGAAAATGTAATTATTTATTCCATCTCAATACTATAGTCCATATTTACTTTTTTAAATGTCTCAAAATAATTTTCCACTTTTATTTTAAGTAATAAAAAGAGAATTGAATGAATGAATATTTTATTTGAGTGGTTGAAAATTATAGCGGTCTCACTTTTATTAAACTGTGAGTTTTTTGTCTATTGACAATAATTTCGAGCCAGAGCCAGTAATAATTACCTAATGAGTCTATTGGGTAAAAAAATACTTTTCTTTTTAACATTTTAATAATCGGGTTGTTCGGTTAGTTCGGTTCGGTTAATTCGGCTAAAATATTTTTTTAGGTCAATCCGAGAACCGAACCGAACCAAATTCAAATTTGGTTTTCGGTTCCGTTTGGTTGAATTCTAATTCGGTTCGGTTTTCAGGTTGACCCGAATAAACCGAATTTCATTATTTAAAAAGAAAATTAATAATTAGATAGATATTTAGCAAAAAAATATATTTCAAGCATAAAAAATATTTTATTATATTATGATAACCTTTTAATAGTATTTATTTATATATAAATATACTTAAAAATATATAAATATATATATATATATAAATATATAAAAAATATATATTTATATAAATTCGGTTTTCGGTTCAAACTGCCAAACTCATACTCAAACCGAGAACCGAATTAGTAATTCGGTTTGGTTCGGTTTTAGCAAATTCGGTTAGGTTATTAGTTCGGTTCAGTTATTTTCGGTTTGATTCGGTTTCGGTTTGATTCGGTTTCGATTTCGATTTTCGTTTATTCAATCTTTTCGATTTTTTCGCTCACCCCTACACCTAAACCTAATTTTTTTTTTTGAACAAAGATTACATTTCATTTCACGCCTCACAAACGGAAGAATTTTGAACACAACAAGTTACATCTAACATAAACCTAATTAAGCCATATAGGGACCATCACATAACATAGTTATAAGTTACGTGTCAGACAAAATAAATACATATTCAAACTTTCATCAACCCAACAACAACAACAACAAGATCCTTCTCACCAACCCCATTTCTTTGCTTCACTCTCATCAGCCGCCCATCCGATCTATTTTTCCGGTCAGTCATCATCCTTTTTTTTTTTTTTTTTTTTTTTTTTTTTTACCTTGATCTATATTTATTCATATTTGTTAGTATATGTTCTTACATACACCTTGTGCATGAATAAAAAATATATGCGTGATTCATAAGCTGTGTATTTATTGTTATATATATGACTTTGGTTTTCATTAAAAAATGTTTGTTACTTAGTTTTCGATGTGATCTATGTTTTCTTTCATTTTTCAGGTGTGTAACAAAATATGGGTTGTATTGGTCAGCTTAATTACTCATGTTTTACGGAGAAAAAAAATTGTTTAAACCCTGCTAGACATATACCAAATCTTGCTGGAAATGAACTTGGGTTTAGTACTAGTTTTTTTTCTTATGGGTCAAAGAGGGTCAATGTGGATTTTGTATCTAGGCGAAACCCTAATGCTTTTAGTAGTGGTGGTGGTGGTGGTGTGGGACATGGTGGTGGAGGAGGAGGAGGTGATGGGAGTGGAGATGGTAAATTTGACGACTCGTCTGCTCATGATAGTTTTGGCCCAATTGGGGCGTTTCTTAGCGGATGGAGATCTAGGGTGGCGGCGGACCCCCAGTTCCCGTTTAAGGTTTTAATGGAGGAGGTTGTTGGCGTGAGTGCTAATGTGCTTGGTGACATGGCCACTCGTCCAAATTTTGGATTGAACGAGCTTGATTTTGTGTTTTCGACGCTAGTTGTGGGATCAATCATGAATTTTACGCTTATGTATTTATTAGCGCCGACTATGGGATCTACATCAGCAACCCTTCCGTTTATTTTTGCTAGTTCGCCAGCTAGTCATATGTTTGAGCCTGGTGCGTTTAGCTTGGTTAACCGGTTAGGGACCTTTGTCTACAAAGGAACAGTCTTTGCTGCTGTCGGGTTTGCAGCTGGTTTAGTTGGGACAGCTTTGTCGAATGGGTTGATCAAGATGAGGAAAAAGATGGATCCTAGTTTCGAGTCACCAAACAAGGCTCCACCTACTGTTTTAAACGCTATGACTTGGGCTATTCATATGGGTATAAGCAGTAATTTTAGGTACCAAGCTCTGAACGGAATTGAGTATTCCCTGGCAAAGGCTCTGCCAGATTTTGCATTCAAGACCTCTGTGATTGGGCTGAGATTGGTGAACAACGTGCTTGGAGGTATGACGTTTGTGATGTTGGCGAGGTTGACTGGATCACAAAGCACTAGTGGTGAAGGCAGTACCGTATCTGATGAAGAAGACGAGAAGATGAAGTTATTGAGTAAGGAAATTTCGTCCAAGTGATTAAACGTGTATCATCTTTTTTACTTACAGCCGTCGAGTTGCTAGCACCTTTGGGTAGCTAACAAAATAAAAAAAGTTAGGGATTTTATGGTGTTATACTGTTATGTGTAGGTTTAGTGGTAAGAATGCTCATAACTTTGTGTTTTTTTGTTACCGTACCGTGCGCTCTTAACTTTACGATCTTTATTCTATCTTTTCTGATGATGATGATACAACCTTGTGCGAAATGTGACTACATGGGTTCAAACACTTGAAAACGTGTGAATATAAGAAGGTGCCAAAATTCGTTTGTTGTTGTTGCTTGTAGTTTGAAGTTGTGGACTATAAGTGCAACATAAATTTGTTGCTTAAACGAAACTAATAGCATATTCCCACAAAAATGGCTGACTTTTTGCGTATGAGATCGACCCGTTTATTATTTAGACGATGCTAACTTAGAGCAACCTAAATGTATATGTAGTCTTTGGTTAAAAAAAATGTATAAAGTATTTTTTAAAGATTTTTTTTTTTTTTTTTTTTTTTTGTAAAGAAAAATCAAATTCGCCTCTAAAGCAAAAGCCTTTTTTCAAAGAGCTTTATAGCACTATTTTCATTATAAAATAATATTTGCGTGAGATGGGTAACGGAAATTAAAGCTTATGAAATATAAGTTTACATGTAAGCTTTTAAACAAACACTTTTAAAAAAAAAGTTTATGTAACATGTATTTGTCGTTAGATCATAAATGATTTTTATTTATTTATTTATTTATTTATTATTATTATTTTTTTAAGATTAAACCCTTTAAAGATTAATATGAACATGATAAATTATGTTGATATTTATGTGAGAATGAAAAATATGTGAGCTCTTTAATGTGTCATTTTTATTTTACTTAAATTCAAAATTTCATTCCAAATAACACTAACATAACTTATCATGTTCAAATAAAGCTTGAGCGCATCTCAATCCCTTTTTTTCTTCTTGTTCTTTAGCCTATTGTTTGTTGTTACATTTGGTTCAGTTTGTGAAGTTAAACTTAATCTCGTCTCAAATTCTAAGAGCGCTAGGTACGGTTGGTGCCATGGGCATAAGTGATGCCACCTCAACATTTTTTGTTCATGTCATCAAAACACCCATCTCTGGTACAAAGATGGTGTCATTGAGTAAAAATGGTACCATGGGTCCACATATAATCCACCTAAAAATACACACAAAAAATAGATTATTTTTGCCGTGAACTGATGGCCACGACGCCAAAACCCACCAGCCCACTTCCAATGTGGTATCCCGTGCCATAATATCGCGCCAAAGCCCATAGCTTAAGCCACAAGCCATTCTACCAAAATCTTAAAAAAAATGTAATAGTGAAATATTGTGAAATCTACAAAAACTAGACATATTTTTGGCAATGGCATCTTAGTGGGTTGATTTCTTCGAACTCATTAGTCCATTACCAGAGTCTATTAACGAGTTTTGCAAATCAAGCCCAATAGGCTCAGAATAAACCAACTGCATGTTAAATTACAAGTCAGTCACAGTCACAACATGTTTGTAGTGATCACATAAGTTCTCGTATTCAAACTTTCGATAGACAAAAGTGAAACGTGTTGCAAGCCAGTTAACACGTGGCAACAACATCATTAAAAAACCATTTTCCAAGATCTACAAAAGCAAAAACATTAACACACAAACGGTCTTACATTACACAACTCACAACATATCAATGGACAAAAAAATCATCAACGGCATCTTCCTAGTCCTCCTCTTGTTGCTCTCATGTAAGTTTTGGGGTGTTTGTTTCGGCTTATATAACGGTTTATGGTTTGTTTAGTTTTGAGCTTCTTTCATAAGCTCATTTTCTATGCGACTTATTTTGCAGCTTTTTAGTTTATATAAGCTTATTATGACATAATAAATATATATTAATTGAAAAGTTTCAAAATAAGTCATAAAAAAGTGAGCTTATGAAACTAAAGCCCAAAACCAAATAAGTCATAAATCGGCTATATAAGCTGAAACAAATGCCCCCTTATTTATGCATGGTCACTAGCTATGACTTAATTTGTTACTACTTCCGTCCCAAATTATAAATCCATTTTGACTTTTTGACTCAAATTTTGACCTTAAATATTTTTTTTTTTTGTATTATATAATATTTGATCCAAAATATATAAATGGGTTGTGTTTTAAATGTATTTTCATTTGGTACGATTTTCATCAAGTGTTATATAATACAAACGAAAATATTTAAGGTCAAAGTTCGAGTCAAAAAGTTAAATTGGACTTAAATTTTGGGACGGAGGGAGTATGATTTAAGTATGATATCTTAAGTAATTTGATGAACTAATGTGTAGATGAAGGAGAAGATGGTGGAAAAATGATGATGGTGGTCGAGGCGAGGACATGCGAGTCGCAGAGCCATGGATTCGAAGGGAGATGCCTGAGCGACCACAACTGCGGTCTAGTTTGCAAAGATGAAAAGTTTATAGATGGCAAATGTCGTGGTTTTCGTGGACGATGCTTTTGTACTAAAAATTGTTAACTAGCTAGTTCATGCCAAAATAAATTGGACGTTAATGGCTTGATGCAAATATGTAATGTTTTAGTTGCAAAGGACTAGCTAGCTAGAAGCTGTACCTCTAAATAATTATGTTAGATTACGTTATAAGCTGTGTTTGTAGCATTATTATTTTACACTAGCAGGGTACCCGCGCAATGCGGCGGTGAGTACCCTGTAACTAAATTTTGTGGCGAGCATATGTTTTTCATTTATAAGTTTTTTTAACAATAACTTTACACAAGACCTCAAAAACCGTGGTGGTCGCCTCGTGGTGGACTGGTAGTGGTGGTCGTATGGTGTGCATGGTGGTCTGCTCATGGTGGCAATCGGATGCTAGATGTGTGGTGTATAGATGACTCCTTCAATGGGTTGTACAAGTTTATGGGATGTATTAATTTAAAAGGCTATTATAAGTTTTCGAATTTAATACATTTAATTTTATAGATGTAACATCTATTTGTGAGTATGAAACAAGCTATTGAAATTTCCTGCAAGTGTGTTGGCTGAATTTTTAAGCCTTTCTATTTAGAGAAGGACCTAAATGCCTTATATATTATTATAGATTATAGATACGTTGCTTAAGGATGTTTGTTAGATTACGTTATATGGTCTAAAAAGGATATGATGGTATTTGTAGCATTATTATTTTACATATGTTGCTTAAGGATGTTTGTTTCTGCTTATCGAGCGGGCTTATGGCTTCTTTGGTTTTCGGCTTATGTTTTGTAAGCTATTTTTTTTTTTAGTTTATTTGAAAAAAATATGGCTTATATAGCCCAAAAGTTTTAAAATACGCCAAAAAAGTAGGCTAATTATGAAAGATAAGCCGAAAACTAAATAAGCCATACGCCCACTATATAAGCCGAAACAAACACTCCCTTGATATCTCGTGACTAACAAGAAACAAACAAAATCAAATGTTATTATTAGGTAAAAAAAAAGAAGAAAAAAAAAAAAAAAAAAAAAAAAAAAAAAAAAAAAAAATTTGCATTGCATTGCATTTGTGTTTCTCATTTATTTACATTCCCTTGAACAAAACTAACAACTTTTGGTACAAAAGCATCGTTTGAGAAGACCGCGACACCAGCCATCTGTGAACCCTTCGTTCTTGCAAACGAGGCCACAGTTGTGGTCGCTCACACACGGACCATGAAAATCATGGCTTTGCGACTCGCATATCCTCGCCTTGACCACCATCATCATTTTTCCACCTCGTTCTCCTTCATCTGCATCATTCGGCAAATTAATCAACTCACACTTTAAGTAATAATAGCACAGAAGTGAAAAAATATGACAAGTTAGATACATTTATAAATGATTATCCCTATGGTTAATACTTAGTAGTCTGTTAGCTTATTTATGTAACCTAAGTATCACACGATAAAAATGTTACAAGTAAGGGTGTCAAAAGGGTCCGGTCTTAGCTAGATACGTTAACATGTAACCTAACATGTTAACGTATCTAGTTAAAGACGGACCAGGGATCTACTTACAAGGAGCCAAGAGAAGGACAAGGACGAGGAAGACGACGACATTGACATTGATGCTGTTTCTCTCCATTGATATGATATGATGTCGAATGGAAACTTAATGTAATGTATAATGTATGTTTTGGTAGGATGGAAGCTGATAATTTATAAGGTAACAAATTAAGGATCTAATTATAGGAGGGTGGTGGCATGATTGTTTTTCTTGACTAAAATTAGCTTAAAAATGATGCATGTTGTTACACAAGTGTCGACTAACTCTCTACACGTTTCACTTTTTATCTGAAAGTTTGGAAAAGAACACAATCTAAAACAGAAAATCGTGTACAACAAGGGATACGAAGCTAAGTATTAAAAATTAATATGTTTTTATAGATTTGGTTTGAGTTTAGTAGTTTACATTTTCATTTTTTATCCTGTCAAAAGCCGCTCTTTATATTTTTTTTTCTAATTGCATTATAATGTATCATACTTATCACTTGCATCTTTTATATGTATTGAACAATTTTTTTTTTTACTATTCTATATAATAAACTTGATTTTATTATATTTTTTGTGTATTTTATGACCATTTTATCCCTATTTTTTTTCTTCTATTATGTGTATCATAGTGGTCATAAAGAATGTAAAAATACAATAAAATCAAGTTTAGTACATAGAGAAAAAAAAAAAAATGTTCGATACATATAAACAGTGCAAATGATAAATATGATATATTATTTTCAAAAACTTGAAAACAAAAATTGAGGATTTTGCTTAAAGAAGGTGAATATTTGGGTCTTAGTAACAATCTCTGTTCCGAAATTATTAATGAAGTGACAAAAGCAAGCAAACGATTTAAGAAATAACAAAAGATTGCAAAAAGTTAACCAATATGCTCTTGAAGTCTTGTGATCCAACTACAAACATAAGTAAACAAAACGAATCCAAGTTACACGAAAGCAAATTATTCAAACCTGCAATCACAAAGATCGATCCTTTAAATCAAATACAAAACAAATGAACTTTTTCTTTTTCTTCAACCTAACTCTAATATCGCTTGTTGGTAATTTAAAGATGAAACATATAACGAATCAAACAAACAAAGTGGAAGCTTTATTCAATTATCAAACCAAATTTAAAAATACCAACACAAAATCCTAATTCAAAAATATCAAATTTTAATTCCAAAAGTACAAAATTCTAATACCAAATTCGAAGTGTGTTAGCACAATTTGTGCGACTGGTTATAATGGGTCTGGACGTAGCTTACCGGACTGGGCCAGCAAGCCTTTGATGGGTTGGTTTTGTACTAATCAAAGTAATAAGAGTGACGTTCCTGCACAAGAAAGGTAAACCGTTAGTCTTACCGTGGGACGGACCCCACGATTAGACTCCGGCGTGAGAGTAAGTACACATTCTTGAGAGGGAAAGTAGAAGTATGTGTGTGTAATTATGAGAGAGAAAGTTGTTGTACCTTGTATGAGATTAGAGCCCCTTTTATAGGTGAGGTTTGCCGCTGGGGCTTCCTGGATTATCGCATATAGTGGTTAGTCGCCGGAGCCGGACCCTTGGCGGACAAGGGTTCCGTGTTAATCGCAGATCCAAACGTAAGAGGTCTAACGGTTGAAGGTTCAGCCCGTTATGTACCTTGCGCGCATATCAAGGTCTGGGCCATAGCCAATTTAGTCATTGGGCTTATTGTAGGCCCATGGTTTGTGATTCTTGGACCTGAGTCCAGGGTTCGCAATCATTGGGCCTGAGCCCAGGGTGTGCGTATAGTATGTATTGGGCCTAGTAGACCTGTTGTACATATTATACGTCATCAAGTCCCCCCAGTCTAGTGTTCATTGCGTGCGGATATTGTAGCATGAAGTGGATGTCACTAGACTTGAGTTGACTAAGAATTTCACCGTGCGTTTTTTCCTTTCCGGAAATGCTTTTTTCTACCCTTAGGAGCTGCTATACCATCCAGTCCCCCCAGTCTAGTATGTGCACTGCATGCGGATATTGTCGCACGCGGTGGATTTACTTAGACTACTTCTTGCGGGTCGATTTCTCTTCCGCACTCTCGAAGCGTTCTCTTGACGCTCCCTTTCCTTGGGAAGTGTTTTTTACAACGTGGACGGTTTATGGCTTTTCACTTTCTGGTTGATTTGACTCCGTGGGCCCTTGGTTTTCTACCATCTTTATCCACGTATCTACTATTTTTGATCGTTGGATCATGTTGCTTTTAGACGCGTGTCCTTTTTTTATGGTTTTCTTGGTTCATCTTCATTCCGTTCGTATAAATACCCCTTACTTTGGTTTTAGCCCATTTTTTTCTTTTTACTGCTTTTTTGTTGCGAACACCGTTCTTGGATCCGATCTTACCTTTGGCCGTATCTGCCTTCCAATTCCTAAGTCAGGTTAGATTCTTGATTCCCTTTTTCTTTTTCCGTTATGGGTATTTTTTCTTCTACCAAGTCTAAACTATCCCAGAAGGCACTTGATTGTTTCTGTGTTGATTATTCGATTCCGCTTTTTGTTCATCCGGAATTTCTCGATCCTGACAAAAGTATTCGTGAGGCACCGAATGGAAAAATCGGTGTTTATACCCGTTTCTTTGAGTTTGCTAATTTCAGCCTTCCCTTGTCCTCTTTTCTTTTTTCGATTCTTGACTGCTATCGTATTCATATCTCGCAGCTTTCTGTCATCGGTGCTGCTAAGGTTTCTCAATTTGAAATTCTTTGTTTTGCACTTGGTATTGAACCCTCTGTTGGTTTGTTTATGTGTTTTTATATCTTGTCTCGGAGTCATGGCTGGCTTTCTTTTAGTAAACGTGTTGATAGCTTTTGTGTTTGCTATACCGAGCCCCTTCATTGTCTTAAGAGTTGGAACAACCACTTTTTCTGGATTGACTCATTTGCTTGTCCCTCTATTCATCCTTTCTTTGTTGGTGGAAATCTTCCTAAGGATGCCACCCCTAGGGATACTGAGTTTGATTCTGAACATGTTGCCTCCCTTGTTACCAATGCTTCTTCATTTGTTAAGTTTCCGGAGCCTTTCCTTTGTTTGGTTGGGTTGAGCCGTAATTATACTTTGGGCAATGACTTTTATCCCGTGTTTTATGATCAAGAGAATCGGGGTGGGTATACCGTATCTACATTTTTCCTTTTACTAATTTATTCTTGTTTTCTTCTGATTTGTGTTCCTTCTTTGTCTGTTTGCTGCAATTATGGATTTGTTGTCTTTTATTAAGCAGAAGAACCCTTTGGAGTTGCTTGTTGATACTCGGCCACGGGAGGAGGATGAAGTTCCTTTGCTAATATTGACCGAAGGTCGTACTCTTTCTCTTGCCCCTCTTTCCTTTGGTGAAGTTGGTCGTGCAGCTACTTGTTCGGAAATTGGAGTTTCTCGATCGTCTGGTGATGTTGTCCTGCGACCTGACTATTCAACTTCTGATATTGGTTTTGACAGTGGGGTGGCTTCTGGTTCTGGTAGGAAGAGGAGGAAAGTTGGCATCGGCCTTGTCCATCCCCCTAAGAAAGCAAGGAGCGACTTTAACGATTCTGGTAGGGCCTCTACTGGTGGTAAGTCTTCAGAGCCCATTAAGAAGTTGCTAGCTCAAAGTTCGCAAACTCTTGAATATTGTTTAAATGCTTTGCCCACTCACTCTTCTTGTTCTCCTTTATCAACTACTCCCCTTTATGAAGCTGGGACGTCCACTGAATCTGGTTTTGGTTTGCTCCATCTTGATGGTTCTCCTTCCAGGTTTGTTGTTTATGCTTTTGTTTTTTCGTACTTCCTTTGTCTTTCCTATCTTATTTACTTGTTATTTACTTGTTTATTCGCAGTTCTCCTGCGCCCGTTATGACGGATGTCGTCATTACTACTGTTCATTCTATTGATAAGGGGAAGGGTCAAATGGACGTTCCTTGCTCTCTTCCGGACAGCCTCTCTCCGGTTGGTGGTATTTACCCGATTCTTGATGATCTTTCGGATCTTGATGTTTCAGCTGGGGACATTCGTACCGCTGATGATCCGGACTTTGGTTCTTCATCTGTTGTTCATATTCCAAAATGGAATGTTGCTAAAAGTTCGCTTCTTGATGATGTTGATGAGTGCCGTGTTATAGTGGACGAGTTCGCTCCTCCCACCTTCTTTTCCGCTATCCGTGATATGGGGTATGAGCGCATCCTTAGTGAGTAATGTTGTCGTGGCGTGACAATTGTGCTTTAGTTCTGAAGTTCGTCAACGTTTAGAATATAATGCTATGGAGCGGAAACACTTATTGTCTTTGTTGGCAAGTAAGGATAAGGAGATTTCGGCTCTGGAGTCCAAAGTTGCCAATGCTATTTCTTTTGGGACGTCTTCTGCTGTTGCGTCTTTAGCCGCTTCTGCTGCAGAGCTTTCGTCTTTGAAGAACCGGAACTCTATGCTTGAGGAGGAACAAAATTCTCTTCGAGCCGAGGTGGCAACACTTCAATCGTCTCTTTATGCTAAGGATTCTGAGTCATCAACTTTGAGAGCTGAGGTTGCTGTTCTTAAGTCTCAGAATTCTAATATTTCCGGACAGGTGTGCGTCCGTGTGCTCTCCCCATTTTTTCTTTTTTTTTTCCCTTTTTTTTTTGTCGTCTGACTTTGTTTTGTTTGTAGATACGGACTTTGGAGGAGTCATGCTCTGAGCTCCGCAGCTGAGCTCCGTCCTTTGCTACTTTGGAGGAGGAATTCTGTAAGATTCATGATGCTAAGGTGGCCGGACTTATGCGGAAGGTTGATTCGGCCGTTGCTGACTTGTATGCCTTGGCCAGTCATTTGATGAGGAGTTTTATCCTCGATTCCTTACGCAATTATCTAGCCATCGTTGGTTGTTAACGAACGGTATGAGCCTCGCTGTGTTTAAGTTCTTAAACTCTTCAGAATATAATGCGGCAATGGCGAAAGTTATTGAGCGTGCCGTTGACAAGGGTATGCAAGAAGGCTTAGCTGCGGGCATCATTCATGGTAAGGAGAAAAGAGAACTTGCTGAGCTTGTTGCATATAATCCTTCTGCGGAAGATCATTATGTTTCCGCTGTGAGGGCCCTTGAAAATGTGGAATTTTCTTTGCTCTCCGTGCTTAAGTCCAGCAAAGATGCTGGTATTGCGAAAGTTATGGACCTTCTCCGTGTTGATGGTCCTTCCGCGAATGCTCCTATAATTGCAGGGTTACAACCAGATATTGAGCAACTCATCATTCCTGTTTATGATAGGGGTAGTAATGCTGTTATCGGTAGCAGCCCTTTGTCTTGCTCTTTGGAGGTTGTTCGGAAGAGAGTTGATCAGGTTATAAAACGCCTTGGTACTTATCGGTTGTCTGTTACCGATGTTTACAGCTCTTCCCTTGATCCGTTGTCCGCTCGTAACGTGATCGGTGTGGAAACGTCTTCAGCTAGCGAGTTAGCTTCTGTTTGCACTACTTCTTTGCCGCTTGTGCCTCTTCTTGTCAGTACTTCTGATGTTTCCGCGATACCCCTTTCTGTTGAAGATTATGATGTTGGTGGGTCCGACACCCCTGTTGAGGTTGCGAATGACCCATCTTCTGGAGTTAGTGAGGTCCTTGTTGTTCTGTCCGAGCCTGAAGTGAGTGTTAATGCCTTGGCGCAGACTTTTTTTTTTTTTTTTTTTTTTTTTGTAATCATCTGAACAATGTCTGTCTTTGTTTCTTTTTATGATACTTCTGATAGTTGTAGTCAATTGCTTGTATTTCCGCACGCTTTCTTTTTGCGTTGCATTTATGCTACAACTTTTTTCCTTATGCAAGTTCTTGATGCTTTTGGCGTATGTTATTTTCCACTTTTGTGTTGCTATTTGTAACGTTATACGGCATATGCATGTTTTGTAATATTCTTTTGCGCACATACTCTTTTTGTCTGTGCGGTGCTATTTTTAACGTTATACGGATATGCACGTTTTTTAATAGTCTTTTGCGCACATACTCTTTTTGTCTGTGCGGTGCTACTTTTAACGTTATACGGATATGCACGTTTGTAATTGTCTTTGGATAATTTTTGGGCTATCCTCCCAGTACTGGGCTTGCAATACCTCTTACGTACTTTGGTGATTATGCTGTTCACCAGTTATGTTATTCGTGATAACTCTATGCTATTCGGAAATAACATATTTGGGTCGTGCCCAATTCTTGTGCTTGCGCGTCTTATGCACTTCAATAAAAATAAAAATATTTTAAATAATAAAATAATGAAGGTAGCTAATCTTCATCATTCTTTTATTAACTGATCATATTTTTTAATTACATTACAAAAATAGGTAAATTCAAATACATTTTATCCTTCCCTGCCACCGGTCTTACTCTTTTACTTCCGTGGCTACTTGAGCCGTGTTTCTTTTCAGAAATCTGTTGATGACGAACATCGTTTTCTTGGAAGATTTCCTTATTGCGGAAGTTTGTTTTAATTGCAGTCCGTATGCTGCTCTTTTGTTATTGCCTTTGTTGTTTTTCCACTGGTTTTGCCGGTGTGGATAGCGTCTTTGTGAGTATTCGTACTCTCTTCGTGGGCTAGAATCCTCTCCTTGTATGCTACTTTTTCATCTAAGAACTCGTATCACTCTCTTCTGACGATGATCCCTGAGGAGCTACCAGGCTTTTACCTTTCATCCTTCGGACAATTCCGTGTTTTTAAAAGTGTAGCCTGTGAGAGTTGCTTTCGTATATATATCCCGGCCTATGCAAGCTGGTCATTTTTAGCTTACGTTCGGTCTGGCCGACCTGATTCACTTGGGTCGGTAGACATGTGCTTGTCTGGGGGCCGGGGTGCAACAACAATAGGATGAATGCATAGTTTGCATCCTTTGTTGCTTGCCGTTGTAAGGGAAGCTTCCTAATAGCTAGGGACTGCCAGATATAGCTCCTTGCACCTAGCGTTCCTTCTTATCCTTCCCTGAGGACCCATCCTTTTCCACACTCCACCATTCCCACCCTTACCATTTCAGTTCCCACGTGGCTCCTTGACCAGGCTGTCTCCGCAGTTGACCCGTGAGCACCTGTTCGATCTTGTTTCCCAATAGCTGCTGGGAATCTAATCGACAGTAGTGCTCCGGTCGCGGGTGCCACTGCCCTAATTGGCAAGGTACTTGGAAACGCCGTAGGAGGAGGTTTGAATGACGGGGCGTTATGGTGTGTTGTGGTGGTGGGTGATTAGTCGTCATTTTAGAACGACTAAGTATTATTAGTTGTCATTTAAGAACATATTTTTGTGATTTTTATGTTCTCCTTCGTATTTTTCTTGTGATGGTGATAAAGGTTTGGGTTATGTATGTTTTCACCGCTCTCGTGTTGGCGATATGTTGCCATGGGAATGAGCTTCTTCAGACTTTTCTTTTTAGGAATGTTTGATTCTAGAGAGCGACGACTATTGCTTTGCTTTTCTTGTGTCCTCATTTCTTACTTCGCGTATTTATAGCGAAGGCTTTACTGTTTTTCACGTGCTAATGTTTGTCTTTTTCTACCGGTTGGTAGGTTAGTGCATGTCTAGGTTCGTAGCCTGGGTGTATATTCTTCTGCTTGATTTGACATGATATTCTTTGGGAAGGAACGTGTATATGTACTTGCAGATTTTCTCCTCTCTTGTTATCTGGATAAGGTTTATCCTTTTACCTCCGCCTTTGCCTTTTTTGTTATTGAGTATTTCCCTTGTGTTTATTATGTCATGTCTGCCGCGACTTTCTGCGTATTTCTCTCGGTGTTACTTCTTCCGAAGTTAACTCTTTATAGGTTACGGATCTTTGTTTCTTTTTATCCTCTAGGAACTGTTTCTGCATGGTTTTTTTCGCCCGCATTCATAGTGTGTTTCCATCCTTACTGTTACTTCTTTCCACATGACTTTTTTGTGGTTTAATTTTTCTGAAGTATCAGTGCGGCCTTTTAACGTTTGCAACTTCTTCCTCCGTCTTTTTTATTTGAGGTTTTTACATTGTTGAGATCTTCGTTCGCTTTGTCAGGGATATCCCGATGCGTGCTCGTTTCATTTGCACTTCTAGATTTTTTTTCTCTGCTTTTTCAAATGCAGACACTCTTCTGTGGTGTGTCTTGCTTTTCCGTGAAATTCTCAGAATTTCCCTTCGATTTCTTTCTCGGCTGGCATGGTTGGGGAAAGGTTTGTAGCTTTTGCTTTCTTTTGTACCGTTATTTCCTCGAAAGGTTTTCGTGGGTTGCGGAAACCTTGTTGCCTTTCTCTCGTTCATGGCTTATCTTTAATCCCTTTTTGAAACTGTGTCGATGATTGGTTGTTGTTCGTTCCATTGGTCGTTGCACCCATTGCCTTTTTCTTTCACGACTTTATGTGGATGCTTCCCCTTTTAGGAAGGAAGAAGTTATGTTCATCACCTCGTTCATTGACTTAGGGACTCTGTCATGTAACCGCTTAGTTAGTTCCGGATCAGTGGCCGCATGCATGAATCCTGAGACTTTCATAATTTCTGGGGATCCCTTTACGTTCATTGTTTCTTTTTTGAATCTCCGTACGAAGTCTTCCGTTAGCTCTCCATCCTTTTGCTTGATGTGATGAATCTCCACGGGATCTTTGATACATTTCTTTTACTGTAGGAAGTTGGTCAAGAAAGCCTCCTTTAGCTTGTCGTAGCTATCTATTGATTCGGGTGGAAGGTTGTCAAACTAGACTCTAGCAGATCCAGTGAGCGTTGAGTTGAACATGTGACACCATGTTGGCATGGCCCATCGTTCCACCTTTGCTGCTGCCTGGAAGATCTTTAGATGATCCTCAGGGTTTCCGCTCCCATCATATGTTTTCACGTTGGTTGGTATCCGCGTTTTTATGGGCATTTCGAAGTAGCGGATACGTGGAGTGAATGGATCAGTCTCCTTGCAGACCCAGGGTCTGGCCAGGTCACAGTCATAATCATTTGGCTTCCGCTTTTTGACTTCGGACCCTCGACATCCGCTTCTGTGAGGTTCATCGTTTAAACAGTTATTCACCTTTTGCGACCGAGTTTTTTTGGTTTCATGACTTCCCAACCTTGATCCTATCGGTCGCGATGGAGAACCCCTGCGGTTGCTCCTATCTTTTCTTCTGGTACTGTGGCGGACTTGTTGCCTGTGGTCTTTGGAACATACGGAAACACTTTTCTCCTTATCTCCAAGTCGGTGGAACACACTTTCGCGTAGCCTTTTAAACATTGTTTCCCTTACGTCTTCTTTCCTTTTGGGTGACCTAGACCAGGTACGTCTTTGGCTGCCACCATCTTGCGTATTCCGCCATTTCACTGCCTCGAGCTGTTTCCGTAGGTCTCCACTTGGCGTTTCCGCTCTATGGTAATGTTGGATGTCATGATAATCCTTCCGGATTTCTGCCGCCTTGGCTCTTTCTTCTCGTTTCTGAACTTTCTCCGTCACAATAGGCAAGATCTTGTCGAAATATTTATCACAATGCTTCCGGAGGGCTGCGTCGGACGCAGGTCCCTCAAGGTCCGTCGAGACCGTGTGGTTTTCTCTTTCTACCGTACTCCGCAACGTAGATATGAAGGTAGGAGTTGGTCCAGATCTAGTGCTCATGGTGAGTACTTTCTGAAACGCAAGTGTGTAGTGGGTCCCACGGATGGCGCCAACTTGTTAGTACAATTTGTACGACTGGTTATAATGGGTCTGGACGTAGCTTACCGGACTGGGCCAGCAAGCCTTTGATGGGTTGGTTTTGTACTAATCAAAGTAATAAGAGTGACATTCCTGCACAAGAAAGGTATATCGTTAGTCTTACTGTGGGGACGAACCCCACGATTAGACTCCGGCGTGAGAGTAAGTACACATTCTTGAGAGGGAAAGTAGAAGTATGTGTGTATAATTATGAGAGAGAAAGTTGTTGTACCTTGTATGGGGATTAGAGCCCCTTTTATAGGCGAGGTTTGCCGCTGGGGCTTCATGGATTTTCGCATATAGTGGTTAGTCGCCGGAGCCCGACCCTTGGCGGACAAGGGTTCCGTGTTAATCGCATATGCGGACGTAAGAGGTCTAACGGTTGAAGGTTCAGCCCGTTATGTACCTTGCGCGCATCTTAAGGTCTGGGCCATAGCCAATTTAGTCATTGGGCTTACTGTAGGCTCAGGGTTTGTGATTCTTGGACCTGATTCCAGGGTTTGCAATCATTGGGCCTGAGCTCAAAGTGTGCGTATAGTATGTATTGGGCCTAGGGGTGTTATTCCGGTTGACCCGGTCGGGTTCGGGTCAACTCGGGTCGAGTCAACTCGGGTCAAGCCATAAGAAAACTTACCCGAACCCGACCTTGTTTAGAACTCGGGTCAACTCGGGTCGGGTCAACACGGGTCGGGTCAACTCGGGTCGGGTCAATCGGGTCGGGTCAATTCGGGTTTGGGGTCAACCCGATTATTTTACATTGAAAATGTGTTGTTTAGCCGGGTTAGTCGGGTTCGGGTCGGGTCAAGGCTAAAAAAATATACCCGAACCCGACCTTGTTTAGAACTCGGGTCAATTCGGGTTGACCCGATTGACCCGAATATATTTTGAACCCGATTGACCCGACCCGAATTGCCTCGGGTCGGGTTCGGATCGGATCAGCCCGAATGACACCCCTAATTGGGCCTATTAGACCTTTTGTAAATACTATACGTCATCAAAGTGAAAACTTTATCTCATATAATGTGACCCGAGAACATATCGCTGCGTAGCTGGGTCCCCAACTAGTTTTATATGACACACATATATTCGTGCATCATGTATTACTACATAATACATTGATTTCAACTTATATGTGCATGCATCTAGAACACATGCAAATGGACTAATGGTGAATGATTACATCGAAAGTTCATAATAAGTATTAAAAGTTGAAACGATAGAGAAACGTTAAGCCACTATAATAGACTAATGGTGAATGATTATATTTAACAAGTCTTAGAGAAATAAATATGGTATTAAACTGTAATAAGACAAATTACAAATAGCTGTCTACGCGTAAGCAATTTTATAGTCTTTTTTCTATTATTTGTTTTTACAAAAAGAGTCTTCTATGTCTCTATCGCATTCTTTTGTTTTTTCCACATAAAAAAAACTCACATTCACATTCCTAGTGCTATAACCATTGTTCCTATTTAACAAATTGCTATATTACTATTTTTTTAACGAGTTAATTATTAGATTAGTCCATTCATAATCGAAATTGTGATAAACTTAGTTGATTAATGGTCCTTAGCTTTTCATTGCAAATACTTTCATTCATGCAAATAGCTTTTCATTGCAAATATTCTTATTTTTATCAATATATAATATTCTAACGCTTTAGATAAAGTAAGTGTATGTTTGGCGTAATGAGCTGAGGCTGGAGCTAGGGCTAGGGCTTTTATTATAAGCCGAAGTTGAAATTTGTATGTTTGTATACTTGTTTGGCAAATGGGGTGGGGTTGAGGCTTATTATTGCAAAATTATGAAAAAGGATATAATTAAATGAGTTTTATGAAATATGTTAGATAAATTTTGTGGGTAAATATGTAATTTATGGTTCATAAGCCCCGGGCTAAAGTTTTTAGTCCTTTTTATGGGGCTAAAGTTTTAAGCCCCTTTTAGGGGCTTATGATTTCATAAGCCCGCATGACAAACGAGACTTATTTTATAAGCCGGCTTATTTTAGAAGCCCAAGCCCCATAAGCCCCTCCATAAGCCCTCCCCAAACACACCCTAAATAAATAATATCAGTTTAGAGAAACCTAATGAGCTAGCACACTTTGATGTTTTGGTAAAATTAAATAATTTTCTTTTGGGTTATTAGCATAAAAAGACATCATATTTGTCATTTTTTGTCATTGTATGTTACGTATTTTTTTTCTCAACTTGACACAAACTTTTTAAAATCTATTGTGTGTACTTTGTGACCATTTTATCATTACTTTTTTCAAATTTTGATAGGTAAATTGGTCATTTTTATAGCTGAAATAGTCGCAAAGTACAAACAATAGTATGAATTCAAAAGATTAATGTTATGACAAACAATATTAATAACCCTTTTCTTTTTTGTCTTATGCTTTTGTTATGACAAACAATGTTAAAAGAAGTCATCATATGCCCCTTTGATCAAATATGCATTTTGCAAAGTTTTTATTTATTTATTTATTTATTTATTCTTTTTTACGTATGATTCTTCTAAAAGGATTTTGAAAACTATTGAATGATTATAAAATTAATTCTGAAATATGATAATTAACTTTTCTCTACAAATAAAAATCATTATTTGTAATAATAATAAAAGAAAACAATTGAGTTTCATGAATTAACATGCTTGAACAAAATCAGAATATTTGAATACAAGAAGGATCGTAAATGCAACTTTCGTTATTTGACCATATTAATAGTGAGTTTTTAATTATTTCCACACAAACAAAAACAGTCAAGACTTAATAATCTACAAAGGCTATTCATCTCATTCAGTTGCTTCTTTGCAATTACTGCAAATAAAATTTCCTTCAATATGGCATCTACTTCAGCTTCATCCGTTCAAAAGAGCTTTAAGTATGATGTGTTTTTAAGCTTTAGAGGCGAAGACACCCGTAAAAACTTTGTCGATCATCTTTATCATGCTCTTCAGCAAAAAAGCATTGAAACTTTCAAAGATGATGAGAAAATCAGAAAAGGGAAAACTATAAATCATGAGCTTATCCAAGCCATTGAAGACTCGAAAGTTTATATTATTGTTTTCTCGAAGAACTATGCTTCTTCATCTTGGTGCTTGGAAGAGCTTGTCAAGATTATGGAGTGTCAAAAGACGACGGAGCATACTGCTTATCCCGTGTTCCTTGATGTTGAGCCCAAAGAAGTCCGCAAGCAAAGTGGTGATGTTGGAGCTGCCTTCTCCAAATACGAATATAATGAATCGGCTGGGATATGGAGAAAGGCTTTGAAAGAAGCAGCTGATCTTGCTGGATGGGAGTTAAAGAACACTCTTAATGGGTAATTCCTTCCATCATACGAAGTACTATATAATAGTTTCCTGATCTATTAGTGAGTGACTTGGGTTAAATTACATTTAAACGGATCAAATGGCAAATAAAATTCTATTTTCATTGTTATATCAATTATCTTTAACCAAATTTTTATAAATATTACCCTTTAATACACAACTTCTAACTCTCACTAATTGAAAATGATTATGATTATATTATCGTCATTTACGATTTTATGTGTTATAGATAATAATCTGAAATTGATTGTGTATCGGGTGCTTTAACATACAGGCATGAAGCTAAACTCATTCAAAAGATTGTCGAAGAGATATCATTGGAGTTACGTTTTATTAATTCGCATGTTGATGAAAACTTAATAGGCATAAAGACCCGGATAAACGATGTTGTTTCATCCTTAGAATTAGGTGTTGACGATGTTCGCATGATAGGGATCAAGGGGATGGGAGGTGCGGGCAAGACAACTTTGGCCAGAGCTATTTATGATACTATAGCCCATCAGTTCGAAGGTTATAGCTTTGTTGAAAACGTTAGGGAAAAATCAACACCGTCTATGTCTGGTTTGAATTTATTACAAAAACAAGTACTTTCAGATGTTTTATCGGATCAAGGCATCAACGTAAGTGGTGTTCTTGAGGGGAAAAGCATGCTGAAAAAGAAGATGTGTGGAAGAAAGGTTTTTATTGTTCTAGATGATGTTGATAAGATAGAACAACTTGCAGCGTTAGCCGGTGACCGTAGTTGGTTTAAGACAGGAAGTAGAATTATAATAACAACTAGGGATGCACAGGTACTAATAGCACACAAAGTGAACTTGATTCGTGATGTACATTTGTTAGACGATATGGAAGCAATGCGTCTCTTTAGTAGGCATGCATTTGGGAGAGAGATTCCAGTTGAAGGGTACAAAGAGCTATCGGAACAAGTTGTATGTTACGCTGCTGGTCTTCCCCTAACAATCAAAGTTTTAGGTTCGTTTCTATGTGGCAAAGATGATCTTGACTGGAAAGATGCGTTAGAAAGACTAGAAACAATTCCATTAAATGAAACTATGAAAGTTTTGGAGTTAAGCTATATCGATCTAGAGGAGGATTACAAGGAGATATTCTTAGATGTTGCATGCATACTTAAAGGTTGGCTGAAAGACGACGCAATCAAAGTGCTTGAAAGTTGTGGATTTCGTGCTCGAATTGGTTTAAGGGTTCTTGAGCTGAAATCTCTTATAACTATTTTTGAAGATGGGTACTTGGGTATGCACGACCATTTAGAGGAAATGGGCAAGAATATTGTTCGTCGTGTGAACCCCAATAAGCCTGAAAGGCATAGCCGGTTATGGATTAAAGAGGAAATTGTAGATATATTGGCTAATGACTCGGTAAGTATCAAATCATTTGAGTTGTTAAATTAAAAAGTCAAATTACTTTTTTAAAAGTTCAATTTGGTCGTCGTACAAAAATATATATATATATATATATATATATATATATATATATATATATATATATATATATATATATATATTTTTGTTATAATAAGCTTCCATGATAACAAGCCATTAACACTAGTCAAATACACTTTTTCTTTATTCTTATCTTAATCCACCAACAATCATCAAACCAATCCACCTATCAACCACCACCTTCAATTTAAACAAAACCCAAAAATCCCCAAATTTGAGGAAAATTGAAAACCCAACCTTTGAATATCGAATTTAACCAATTCCTCTAATTTAATAGAAAAAACAAAAATACCCTAATTTTATAAAATTTTATTAACCCTAACCTAAACATTTCATTTCAATTCAACAAATTCACTTCATAAGGCTGCTCGCAATAGCATCGGTCGAGTGAGGGTCAAGTGTCGGTTGCATGAGGTCGTCCTTGTTGCGGAGTGAGGGTCTGCAGTGATAAGGGTCTTGAACTCGACCTGGGTCATGAATTCGACCTAGGTCGAGTGGTGTGTTGTCTTTGTTTTTATTTAATTAAAATGTATATTTATGGAGTATGTTTTTTATAGTGTAGGTTGTCTTATTGTGCCTAAGATGTCGGTTGTATTTCGTATGAGAGAGAAAGCTGACCATACATGAAAAATGAGGGTCTTGTTGTTACTGTGGGTAGCCTAAAGTTAGAAACATTTTTGAAAAAGTAAATTGACCTTCTAGTGCATCAACCTCGAGTTATAATACTTCACACAATTTCATTTGTAACGAACCAAATCTCATGGTCACTGCTATTTGAATTACAGGGTACGCAAGCAACAAAATGTATAACATTGCTGAATGCATATGGATTCAATTTTGAAATTTTAATGAACGGTCTCGCAAACATGAAGGAACTTAGATTTCTTCAAGTGTCTCCCACATATGTAACTGAAGTTAGCAAATGGAACTTTGATGAAGTTGGTCTACACCTCCCAAATGCCTTACGATTTCTGTACTGGAATCATTATCCTTTTCCAAGTTTACCGAAAACATTTCAAGCAAAAAATCTTGTTGGACTTGATATGCGTGGAAGCAATATGGTTCAACTTTGGAAAGATGGAGAAGAAAAGGTAGAATAATGGTTGGTTAATTGGTAGTTTATCTTTCCCTCTTTTGTTGTTTTTTACGTTTATTTTTCCATTTTTTGTTGCTTATGACAGGCTTGTTTAAAGCTCAGGTTCCTAAAGTTCGCCTATTCACAGTTGAGGACCCTTGACCTTAGTGTGGCTCCGAATCTTGAGACACTAATTCTTCAAGGTTGTAATAATTTGGTAGAAGTTCATTTCCAGGTTACTCCAAAGCTAAAGGAGTTATGTATCTATGATTGTTATAGCTTGGAAAAAATACACATGCCTGCTGAATGTCCAAAGCTTGTTAATCTCGAACTCATTGATATAGGGTTGAGGACCCTTCACCTCGGGATTACTCCGAATCTTGAGACCCTAAGACTCAGGGACTGTACTGATATGGTCGAACTTCGTATGCCCGCTGAATGTCCAAAACTCGTTAACCTCGACCTCAGGAACTTAAAGTTGAGTACCCTTCACCTCGGGATTAATCCAAATCTCGAGACGCTAATACTCAACAGATGTAATGATATGTTCAAACTTCATATTACCGCTGAATATCCAAAGCTCGAAGTTCTCGACCTCAATAATGTAATGTTGAGGACTCTTGACCTTGGGCTGACTCCAAATCTGCAATGGTTATATCTTGTTTGTTGTGATATTGAAGAAATTAATGCTCCTGCAGAATGTCTGAAAAAGCTTCTCTACTTAGACATCAGTCATTGTGGGAGGTTTGAATCCTTTGACTTTAAGAAAGAGCTTGATTCACCTGAGGTTGTTTCTTTATCTGAGTTACATCTGATTGCAGATGATATAGATGTATGTGATCCCGGCAATACTTGGCCAGAGTTTCAGTTTACCTGTTATTATAACGAAGACTCAGCTTCATCTTTTGGAAATCTTGAGAGGCTTCTAGGTTTCGGTGCTCACATAAACATCGATTCTTTTTCAGATATTATCTGTAGTTTACAATGCTTAAGAAAGCTTACACTTGAAGGTGGTATTCCAGAAGCGCCCAAGAACCTTGACCGGTTAGATTGTCTAGAGGAGCTATGTTTGCGGTCTACAGATATTAAAACTCTTCCAGATAGTATTTGTATGTTGAAACATCTGAAATGTTTAGAAATTACTCATTGTATTCAAGTTGAGAAATTACCTGAAGAAATTGGTCGTTTAGAATGTTTGAAAGAGTTAAACATACTAGGTTCAGGTATAAGTCATCTTCCGCATAGCCTATATGGTTTGAGAGGTCTACGTATTATTGGGGATAGATGGCTTCTCGAGTCATGTGGTTTGACATCCAAGAGACGAGGAATGTCTGATGAAGATTCCAATTTTGATGATGAAAGGGTCTGCGACATATAGACATTAATAACAATGGCACTCAAAGGCCCAACACACAAAGAACTGTACCTTAACAGGTAGTTTCTCTGTTTTTGTACTAATTGTCTTACTTTATTAGAAATTTGAAATTTATATGACAATTCTGCACCATTTCACAGATTAAGAAGGTCTCAATAAGCGGGGAGCAATCGCCAATCAGTTCCACTTGGTGATTTCCTAAGCTACATGTTAATAACTTAATGAGCATTGATGTAATAATAAGTATATGATTTATATTTCTTATTAGTTAGGCTTTGCGTTTTGGCCTTCATTTGACAGCAGGATCACGCCCTCGTCACACAGGTTTCATCTCCGGCTTCAGTGTTTTTTTTTTTTCTTTTTTAATCAAATGTCGGATGTGTATATATGTTCCGTCATTGTATGACTTCTTCATAAGCTGTAGATGATCATGTTATTAGCCATTAACAGAAATATAGTCTAATTTCGGATGAAATCATTAAACATGGATATGTTTGACTTTTAAGTCAAACTATGGATTTTCATATAAATCACTGAGTTAATACTGAGTATTGAACTTTTTTTTTTTTTTTTTTTTTTTTTTTTTTTTTTTTTTTTTAAAAATCAATAAAAGCTATACTTTGTCTGTCTATAATGTTCATGTCATATTTGGAGAGGTAATTTATCTCTCTAAGTCAAAGTCAAAGTCAAATCTTTAATTGTTGATAGGTATCCTGGCACATAACACCACCAAATTTCACTGTGCCTCATTAGTTGTGAAACTGTAATAAGGTATAATGCACTTATTAAACTCTTGTCCTTCAGAATTTATGCTATCAAATGTGAATTTATAAAACAAATCTTGACCTGAAAAGTCAAACCAACAAATGTTTTTCTTGAACATCAAACTCGAGAAGGCCAAGTTATTAGAGTATCTTGCAAACCAAAAAACCTAACAAAAGATATCACAAGTGATTGACACATATTAGGGCATGCTTGGTTCATTATAAGTAACGGGAAAGGATATAGTAACAGGAACCCTAAGGAATATAATCAGTATTCCTATTATAAATGATTGTGCTTGGTTTATAATGTGCAAAAACGAACTTACTTTTAAAAATAAACTGCATTAAAATGTTTTTAAGCCCCCTTAATTATAAAGTGTACATTTGGTTTGAGTAAATGCCATACCATAAGTACCTTACAATTATAAGTATTAACATTAAAATTAAAAAAAAGTCGATCATACATATGTTTATGTGTATGATGTTTTCATATTCCTTTGTTCCATTACATATCAAACAAATAATATGTTTCTGAATTATACATTATCACAAATGTTGTTGCTGCAAGTCTGCAACGAATCAACGTACACACACAAAATTGAAATAAGAAATCAAGTTTTATTCTCTGTAAGTATCGTTGCTTTCGTTAAATAAAGAGAAAATTAAAAGAAGAATATGAATATAGAGGATTATTTGGATAAAAGAATCATCAATGGCATCTTCCTAGTCCTCCTCTTGTTGCTCTCATGTAAGTTTATTTATGCATGGTCGTTAGCTATAACTTCTTTGGTTATGATTTAAGTATGGTTTTTACAAGTAATTTATCGAACTAATGTGTAGATGAAGGAGAACATGGTGGAAATATGATGGTGGTGGTCGAGGCGAGGACATGCTAGTCGCAAAGCCATGGATTCAAAGGGAGATGCTTGAGCGACCACCACAATTGCGGTCTTGTTTGCAAAAATGAAAAGTTTCTAGGTGGCAAATGTCGCGGTTTTCGTGGGACCAAGCAACAATCAGCAATTGGTACGAGAGCCGGAGCCACGAACAAGGAACGCCCAACTTTTGTATCAACAAGTGGCGCCATCCGTGGGACCATTCACTAAGAACCAAGAACTAGGATGACGAAGCATGGAAATCAGCGATCGCAAACAGACCTTACGGGGAAGAAGCCGCATGCCGGTTCAGCTTCCAAGCAAACTTCTGGGAGAACCAGTGTTGCTAGAAACCAGGGATCAGGCCAAGATTCGGTCTTCCCTCTGGTGGAACTGCGCCCGGGGACAACCCAGGCCACGGTAACTGCCGCTAGCGCAGGAGATCCACTGCGCACACCTTTTGCCACTCCATTCCAAACGATGGTGGAAACAAATTTCACAAAAGCACCTGATGCACCTGATAAAAATAAGGGTATAGTAGTGGAAACTGATACTCCTACTCTAGAAGGGGTTGTGTCAGAACTAGCGCCAGATGAGTTCGTATCACAAAACTATGAAACCTTGGCTGCTCTTATGGAAAAGGAAGCAAAGAAGAGGTCAGGTCGGAGTCTGCATGCCCGACTCGATTTCGGCCCAGAGTTTGAAACATCCCCATCGCGCCGTCAGAAGGAGAAGCGCGGGAGGGATAGCCGCCGACCCCCATTGTTTAACAGAATTGGAAGGAGAATTGAGGATGATGAGACATCCAACTCACAACATCTGGAAGAAAGTGAGGAGGATGAACGCCGTACCAGTGTCCACACCAGACTTGGTAGCCGCAAAATACAGGACAGACTTGGGCGACGATATTTCCCAAGTGAAAGCCCTTCGAGTACAAACTCTGAGGACAGTCGGCGCAAGCGCCGAAGGAAGGAAAATTCGTCCTCTGGAAATTCCTCGGACAACGAGGATAGCGAAACTGGACACTGGAAGTCCAGAAATAGATATAATGACCAAGAGGATGAAGATATATCTCTCCCGTGGCGCCGTCAAAAGGTGGATGCGTTCACTCGACGCATCAGTGACTTCTCAGAGAACAAAAGGAGGCGCATGCCTGCCAACGTAAAAACCTATGACGGAACAGGTGATCCTGATGATCACCTCAAAATTTTTGAATCAGCCGCTACAATTGAAAACTGGCCACAACCTGTATGGTGCCACATGTTCAACTCCACGCTGGTGGGAAACGCGCGGAACTGGTTCAGCAAGCTTCCACGCAGAAGCATCAATGACTTTGAGGAATTAAGAAAGGCGTTTCGCCTAAACTTTACTCAGCGGAAGAAGTGCGCTAAAAATCCTGTCGAACTCGCCAGGGTAAAGCAGCGCCAGGGAGAATCTACAAGCGCATTCATGGAACGCTTCAAAGATGAATGCATGCAAGTTAAAGCATGCCCTGAAGTGCTAAAGATCTCTGGTTTCATGAATGGGATAAATAACCCAGAACTCATCAAGAGGTTGAACGACAAGATTCCTGAAACCTTTGATGAACTCATGAAACGCTCTCGGTCCTTCGTCCAAGGAGAAGCCGCCGCGGCGGATAGCAAAAGAAACTACTCGAACTATCGGTCACAGGAACAACCTGGGAGACAATCCACCGACCGGGGTAGCAACCGCAATAGGAGCTATCGCAGTCAGGAGAGCGGAAGAGATAATGACAGATACACCCCGCTGACCAAGACTCCTAAGGAAATACTCGCAACAGAAGGTGCGAACTTTCCAAGACCGCCGCAAATGCGCACTCCAGAGGATCGGCGCACCGGGAATGGATATTGTGACTACCACGCACAGAAGGGCCACACTACTAATGAATGTGTCCAACTGCGCCAGCTCATTGACAAAATGGTTAAAGAGGGCAGATTGGACCATTTGGTCAAAAATATCAAGGAGGGAAAGGATAGACAGAAGAGTGGAAACAAGAAGGAGACACCCAAGGACAAGGCCGACACCATTTACATGATACAATCATGGCAGCGGGTCACTAGACAGAAGGTCAGCCAGGAGTTTTCCCGAGGAAGTAAAATCTCTTTCCCCACCTTAACTGCGGACAACGTAGTGATAGAGCCACTCACCATTGAGATTAGTGCGGGGGGTCACGACATCCACCACATGTACGTTGATGGTGGAGCATCGACGGACATCATGTATGAGCACTGCTTCAAGCGACTGCGGCCTGAAATACGCAGTCAGTTAAACCCGGTCAGAACGACGCTAACTGGTTTTACGGGTGAAAAGATATGGCCTATGGGGCAAATACGACTACTAGTTAGCATTGGAAATGAAGAACACTCCGCGACGGCCTGGATGGAATTCATGGTGATAAAATCTCCCTCGCCATACAACGGCATTGTCGGAAGACCAGGGATATCAGCTATGCGCGCAGTGCCGTCTACAGCGCACGGGATGCTTAAATTCCCAGTGGAAGGTGGTATTGTTACTCTTTACAATGCCACTGTAACGCATAGAGAATGTAACACGATTATATGCGAAACGGCACCGATACCAGAACAGCGCGCAACCAAAGTTCCAAATCTGAAGGTTGCAATTCACCCTGAATACCCGGAACAGGAAATATCCATCGGAGGATCACTGTCGGACAACGGCAAAGCAGCTGTGTGTGCACTCTTACAAAAGAACATAGACATTTTTGCATGGGAGCCAAAACACATGACCGGGGTACCACGTTCAATCACAGAACATAAGTTGAGAATCCGACAAGGATACTCACCATTACGCCAGAAGAAGCGCGGCCAAGCCCCAGAGCGCGCGCAAGCGATTCTGGCAGAAGTACACAAGCTTGCGGATGCGGGGATTATGCGTGAAGTATACTACCATGACTGGCTTTCTAACCCAGTAATGGTCAAAAAGAGCGACGGTAGCTGGCGAATGTGCGTGGACTTCACAGACCTCAACAAAGCATGTCCACAAGACTGCTACCCATTACCAGAGATAGACTGGAAAATAGAGTCTTTGTGCGGATATCCATTAAAGTGTTTCCTCGATGCATACAAAGGATATCATCAAATCTAGATGGCTAAGGAGGACGAGGAAAAAACGGCCTTTCACACAAGCCAAGGCATCTACTGTTACACAAAAATGCCCTTTGGCTTGAAGAATGCAGGCGCCACCTATCAGCGGTTAGTAGATAATGCTTTCGAAAAACAGGTGGGCCGCAACCTAGAGGTCTATGTTGATGACCTGGTCATAAAGAGCCATACTGAAGATGAGTTAGTGCGCGATATTGAGGAAACGTTCAAAACTCTACGAGAAATCAACATGAAGCTGAATCCCAAAAAATGTACCTTCGGCGCTACTGAAGGCATGTTTCTCGGATACCTAATAGAACCTGATGGCATAAAACCATGTCCAGAAAAGACCAAGGCTGTCATCGAACTTCCTTCACTGCGCACATTGAAGGAGGTCCAATCTCTCAATGGAAAGCTAGCCGGTCTTAATAGGTTCCTGTCCAAGTCAGCAGACAAATCTCTACCTCTCTTCAAAACACTCAAGAAGTGTATGAAAAAGGGAGATTTTCGTTGGACTACGGAGGCAGAAGAAGCCTTCGCACAGCTTAAACAACACCTGGCAACACTCCCTACACTTGTAGCACCCCGACCAGGGGAAGAGTTGATCATGTACTTATCTGCAACTCATGGAGCAGTCAGCGTAGTGTTACTCACGGATAGGAACTCAGTACAAACTCCAGTGTACTTTGTAAGTAAAGCGCTCAAGAAAACAGAGATGAACTATAGCGCAATGGAAAAGTTGGTCCTAGCATTAGTATTCGCCGCCAAACGGCTGCGCAGATACTTCCAAGCGCACCCGATAGCAGTGATCACAGACCAACCGATCAAGCAAATCATCTCCAAGCCTGACGCATCAGGACGACTGCAAAAATGGAGCGTATTGCTAGGTGAGCACAACATTTCTTACAGACCACGTACTTCAGTCAAAGGACAGATTCTGGCAGACTTCATCAGCGAAAAGCCAGACACCGATGATATACCCGCACCAAGCAAGAAGGAACTACAAGATCCATGGATCTTGTTTACAGATGGATCCTCCTGCGTTGATGGGTCAGGAGCAGGCCTCATTCTCACAAATCCAGAAGGGATGGAATTCACTTACGCACTGCGTTTTGAATTTACAGCGACAAACAATGAAGCAGAGTATGAAGCTCTAATCGCCGGACTACGCATTGCAGCTCGTATGGGTGTACGTAATCTGGAAGCAAATGTGGATTCCCGGCTAGTAGCCAACCACGTGTTGGGCGAGTACGTGGCTAAAGAGGAACATATGATTCAGTATCTCGACAAGACCAAGTCATTAATCAAAGGCTTTGACAGGTTCACCATCAAGCAAGTTCCTAGAGGGGAAAATCGAAAGGCGGATGCACTGAGCAAGATCGCATCGACAAGCTTTGCACACCTGTCAAAACAAGTGCTGGTGGAAACACTAAAAAGCAAATCCATCTCAGAGATGGAAGTCTCCACGATAATAGAGGAGGAAGGTCCTACATGGATGACACCGATAACGGACTTCCTAAGCAAAGGAGCGTTACCCCAAGAGCAGAAGGAAGCTCGCAGGATACGGCGCACCGCACAGAGGTTCGAACTTCGAGACAACATACTGTACCGACGCTCCTTCCTGCAACCATGGCTCCGCTGCGTTGGCCCCCTACAAGCAAATTACGTACTGCGAGAAATCCACGAAGGTTCATGCAGCATGCACTCAGGACCACGATCCGTGGTGGCACACGCCTTGAGGTCAGGATACTACTGGCCAACCATGCACCGCGATGCGCGGGACCTAATACGAAAATGCAACGATTGCCAAGTCCATAGACCCGTCCCGTGCCAACCACAGCACGAACTAAAACCAATTACAGCACCATGGCCATTCTATAAGTGGGGTATCGATATCGCAGGCCCTTTCCCCATTGCAGCAGGAGGATTAAAGTTCCTCATAGTCGCCATAGACTACTTCACCAAGTGGATAGAAGCAAAAGCAGTGGTAACAATCACTGGCAACCAGGTAAAACGCTTTGTCTGGGAAAATATTGTATGCCGCTTCGGGCTACCTGGTGAAATCATCTCGGACAACGGGAAATAGTTCTGCGACAACCCTTTCAAGGACTGGTGCGAGAAGTTGAAAATCACACAGCACTTCGCGTCAGTTAAACACCCACAAACCAACGGCTTAGTAGAACGCGCAAATCGAAGCCTAAGCGAGGGAATTAAGGCACGCCTGGACAAGCACAAAGGAAGGTGGGTGGAAGAGCTATCACATGTTTTGTGGGCACATCGCACCTCAATCAAAACCAGCACGGGAGACACTCCCTTTTCTCTAGTCTACGGGACAGAAGCCGTCATACCAGCTGAGATTGGAATGCCTACTATCCGCACTGCTGAAATCAACGTGGCAACCAATGACGACAAGCGACGTATCGACTTAGACTTGCTAGAAGAAAGGCGCGAACGCGCAGCTATACGTGAAGCAAAATCAAAGTCAAGGATGAAGGGATACTACGACGCTAAAGTACGAAGTGTTTCATTCAGATCAGGTGACTTCGTTTACCGCGCCAATGATGCGAGCCACGCAGAAGACACAGGTAAGCTTGGACCAAAGTGGGAAGGACCCTATGAGGTTACTGAAGCACTAGGAATAGGCGCGTACAAGTTACGAGGCTTGGATGGTAGTGAACTACCACGCACATGGAACATCTGCAACCTCAAGAGGTGCTACCTATAGGAATGGCTACGGCCCAGTGCACAGACGCTCCTGCACTTTACTAACGTGCCCAATACACATTTATGTATTTATTTTTTATTTTCCTTAGTATGATGTCTTATTTATTTCTCATAAAAACTTGCAAGTATCAATAAAACGTCGCGGTTTCTAGCTAACTCCGCGACACATTTTAATTTGTTATTTCCATATACTGTATGTCTTAACAATTTTTTATCTCTTGCCTACATGGAGTGCATGCACTAAAATACACCAACGATGGTAAAAGGATAAGTTAACCTACTAAACAACTTGTTGAGTAAGAGGGTTGCAAACCCATCAACACCGGATCACGTATCCTTGTTAAACACCTTGTTCTTAAGACGTTGGAATGAGTTTTGTGCGCATCCTACGACGGGTGCGCAACATCGCATATGGTGCACGTTTAACAATTGAGGAACCAAGACACTTGATTCCTTCATATGATATTTACAGTACGCTGCATATCATAACACACACGACTATGATAAAAAAAAAAAAAAAAAAAAAGTACATAGAAATTATTTCTCGAGTATATTATGATCTCCATACACGACTATGGATTTCCTATATTATTTGCACTTGTGTACACACTTTGGTTATTAGAAAAATACGTCTTTTACGCAAAGACAAATAGACAATTACGTACATTACAAGTTGCAACAAATATTCATACGCAAAAGAAGATATTTATTAATAACTACGAGTTATTACAAAAGGATGGTTTCTTTCAAAAGTGCAAACTACCAGCTATTACACCGCTTAATGGAAGAGCTACCCACGTGACTCGCTGCATCCTTGGCCTCACTTAGCTTCATCAACAAGTCGGAGTCTTGCTGAGATACTGTAGCGACACTAACAGGTACCCCGTCAGATCGGGGAAGGTGCGCTGCACCGACGCCACACAAGATGGCCTTGCCCTTGATACCCTCTTTCTTGGCAAGCCTTGTGGCGTGAGCTTCTAAGACCTCTTTCAGTGGAATTTCTTTCTCCAGAGCAAATGGATTCAATATATCACGAGGGCGCACAAATACAGGTACCTGCAGCTGAGACTCATTGGGTTTCAGAAAATAGTCCTGTTGCGCCTCTGCATCTTCGGATCGATGCCTAGCCAATGTTAGCCCCCCCATTATTACCCCTATAGGATAATCTTGGTCGCGCTCTAACTCAGCAATCAAAGGCAGTTCCAACACCTTCATCTTCTGCATAGCTGCAACTAGCTCATCATATGCATTAGGATTGTACCCCGGTACCTTTTCAACAGGCACCTTTAGAAGCTCCGCCTCATGCAGCTTCTCCACAGCCTCTGCTTTACCGCGCTCCAGAGCGCATTGAACTACCCCACCAAAGGCAGTAACCACTTCTTGCGACTCCAGAGTACTAAGGGCACGACCATGGCCTATGAGCCACCTGCGCTCAGCTATAGTAGACAAGAGTTGGGGATACAACTCCTCGTCGTACTCAATACTGAGTTTGCGCAATTTGGCCTCCTGCACCTCCAATGCACTGCCCACAGTAGCGCCAAGATCTTCTAACTGTGTCATCAACTCCTTCTTACCCTGCTCCAGATACTTAAGGGCCCAATTACATGACGCCTTATACTGTACTGCCTCAACATGCTCCTGGTTTATTTGGGATAGCAACGGCATTTTCTCTCCTGCAAGCTTCTCCAAATACGCATTTGCCGCCTCTACCTCAGTCTTGGCACTGGCCAACTGCGCCCCCAGTAAAGCGATTGTCTGCTCCCTTTGGGCACCTCGGTGGCCTTCAACAGAAATTTGAGTCTTCAGTTTCAACCAACGAAGCTTGATGCGCAGAAACCTGCACCAACTCTTCGACCAATTGTTCCATTGGAGCATCCCCAGCAGGCACATCCTCATCTTTTTGGCTATGTGGACCAGAAGACCCAGACTGAACAGGACTATCCTGGGGGGGGGGGGGGGGGGCGACTCCGCAGCCTGTTCAAACCTGCATACAAAAAGAGAATTATAAGTTTCTCATATAAACAGTTGGCGCGCAATAAAATATTGACGATATTACTTACTGTGGGCCAGCGACATCAGCAGATGGGTGAGATGACGCAACATCACTAGTGGATGACTCCACAGTGAGGATCACAGGGCGTTTTTTCCTCGAGGAGCTCGCGTCATCCTCTCCGCGAGATCTTTTGCATTTTAACCCAGATTCTGGCTCTTCTTCTTCTTCTTCCATAGGATGCGCCACTGCTACAGGTGGTGGCTGCGCTACGGGAGAGGGCACCCTGGGGCTTGGCACGCTTTGCAGCGGCGTCGCTTCCACTGCAACCGAAGACCTAGTCCCTGCTTCTCCTAGATTCATCTCTAGAGTACGTCCTGTGGTGGCATCCAGTATGGGCTCTTCTCCTTCCCTCAGGGCCCGCGTTCCTACATTCACCTCCACCGGCCTCGCTAGGTGCACAACGGTGAAAAGATCCATCTCTGCGCCATGGACAACAAATAACACAGGTTATATAATGCGCGGAAAAGGACAGAAAGCTCTTACATTAATTACAAAAAGGGGTGCGGAAGAACGAGTACCCACCCTGGCCATTGGCGCCTAAGAAGATTGGCATCTCATCCGGCATACCAAAATAATTACGGCTAATGCCCATATGCACCAAAAATTCCTCAAGATAGGAACTAATGGGGATGCGGTTAGCGTTTATCAGTTCCGCATCCTCAGCGACATATGATCCAGGCAAGGGGCACTCATCCCTCGGCAACGTACCCCGGGTATAAAAATTATAATGCCACGGAAAGCATGTGTCGTCTACCCAGAAAATTGACTCCCTCCAATTTCTAAGCGCGTCTAGTTTCTCAGTATAACACTGAAGTTTACCAGCGCGCTTAGCAAAGGATACCCACCCATGTGACCATGTCGTGTACTAAAAGACGCGGAATAGGTGGATGGTTGGGTTAACCGCCAGTAAACAGCAGTTCACCTCAAAATTGGTAATTTTAGCCACACCGATGCAGTGCAGCTGGGATAGGTGCAGATTGTAATAATTTAATACATCGCACAAAAATCGGGATAGGGGCACACGTTGATTCGCGAATTCGAAAAAACGTGTATATACCCCCACTTTCCCATCAGGGAAGTCCGCAATAGATGCCCGCGCACCCGGAACAACCGGATGCACGTCAAGGGGTATAAAATACTCCGAGGTGAATTCTAGAAGATCGCTCTCGGTGAGGTCGGAGGTGAAATCAGACAACTGTTTGACCATGGTATTGTTTTTTTTACAAAGCGCACGAGTGGCTACCTTTGAAATAGGTGGTTTTCTGGATTGCAAATGCAAGGATTCTTGACAATGGCGGATTGAGTTTTCTTTTTACTGTGAGAAACATAGTGGAAATGAAGCGATGGGTTATATGATTTTTCTCATCCACGCGATGAGTGACACGTGGACCCCACTAACACTAACTGTGTGGCTGAGATCGCTTGATGGGACGTTACTGCAGTTACTTTCCCCCGACTTACGAGGCGCCTATTTTTTAATCCCATGTCTAGATACAACGTACTGGAGGGTGTCTTTTTATGGCTTCTTGGCTACGCTTCGAAGTTTTTTTTTTCATTGACTACGATTATTAGTCTAGTATCCGCAGTTAGTCACTGCGCATACTAGACTCGGGGGACATGATGACGTATAGTCTATATCCGGGTCACGAACCCGACTAAAGTTCAATACTAACTTAGCCCAGTACGAACTGGGCTACGTCGATAGATGTTTGGGCTCATGAAGGCCCAAACCCAAAGCTATTAACGGAATAGATATCGGATATCTCCTAATTATGGAGATAATCATTCCCCAACCGACTTAGGCGGGATACGCCGAAGGTTGAGGAACACGGAACCAACAAGGATTCCGTGCGTATATAAAGGGAATCCCATCCCTCGTTAAATGTACGATCAACAAAACCCTAACTCTCCTTTAACCCTAAACCGATTACTTACTCTCACGCCGGAGGATAATCGTGGGAGACAATCCCACGGTAAGCCTAACGGTGTTTTCTATCTCTTAGTGCGCAGGTCTCAAGCAACAATCAGCAATTGGTACGAGAGACGGAGCCCCGAACAAGGAACGCCCAACTTTTGTATCAACAATGCTTTTGTACTAAGAACTGTTAACTAGCTAGTTCATGCCAAAATAAATTGGACGTTAATGGCTTTGATGCATACATGTAATGTTTTAGTTGCAAACTAGCTTAGAAGTTGTACCTCTAAATAATTATGTTAGATTACGTTATAAGCTATGTTCACACTAAGGTCTAAAAAAGATATGATGTGCATTTATAACATTATTATTTGTATATGTTGCTTAAGGATGTTTGTTTCCGCTTATATAGCGGGCTTATGCTTCTTTGGTTTTCAACTTATGTTCAGAAGCTAGTTCTTTTAGTTTATTTTGATACTTTTCGGTTTATTTAAGTTTATCATGTCATAATAAGCTTATGAGTTAATTGCATTTTGATCCCTGTGGTATGGCCAAATTGCAGGTTTGGTCCCCAAAACTTTGAAAGTGCAGTGACTAACTAGAAGCACAGTTGTGGTCGCTCACACATGGACCTTTAAAATCAAGGCTTTGCGACTCGCATGTCCTCAATTTCCAAATGTTTTCGGTATTTAGCCATGTCAAATCCATCACATAATCAGTAACAAAACCAAGCTCAAGATAGCCTTCATGGTTGTTTCGAATTATGATTGCTATTTCAGGGTCACCTTGCATGTTTCATTCCTAATTTGTAAACTAGACTATCCGATGATGACCCTGTAATGTTGCTAAGCTCTTCTTCAGGTTCTTGTTGACTCATCTCATCACGTCCTTTATCATATCAGTATGAAAATGTCATATAGGATAGTCATACAATGATAAGATTTTAATTAACTACAAAGTTATCTCACCGAACAAGATTTCCGTATGGTCTTTATTGGTTCTGGATGTTTTTCTCACATATGGAAGATAAGAGCCCAAAAGAGCATAACAAATATGTTGCTGATATTGACCAAGTATCAAAAGCACATGCGCTAATGAAGCCATGTGTTTATATTACTCGGGTCTTATCTTCGGAAACACAAAACTCGGTTGCTAGAAGAGAAAAATCAAGTAGGCTGCAGCTCTGGCCTTGGCTTCAAAATTGTGTGTATATAGACTTTAATATAGTTATTCTGGTGTTTTTCTGAGCTATACTTAATATATGGAAGTATATATGTTTACATATTATGAACTCGAGATTTATTTCCGTATGAAATTTACAGTTTGCAGACTCTGTATCATATTGGCAGCTGGATACTAGAAACAATCAAAAACGTATAATAACTGAAAGTTGAGATTGAAAATAGATCATCCTTTATAAGATCGCAAAACTTGTATAAGAAAACAATAGTTTTGAGTTATCAACTAACCCTATATACTCTTTTACCATGTCAAAATTTACAACTCATCAAAACATTAAGAAACCAACTTTCAATATGACGCTAAGAAGACGGTATATATGATCACTAGAATTTACACTATTTGTTAGACTTTACGACTCGGGTCAAAATGAAAGTGCTAGCTCAGCCCAAACTAAAAATGATGCCTGATCTCTGATGATCCAGTGGTGTCGAGTTTGCTTTCTAACGTTGCACACAAATCTTGCATGCTTACTTTATCTCTAGGCCTTGCATGAGACCCAAAAAAAAAAAAAAAAAAAAAAAGCATGACCAAAGTATCCATTACTTTTACATTTATTCAATGGGTTAGTGGTATGAAGTTATTGCAAATTCATTTTAAACCAAGAAATCAGTTAGAAGGGAACTTATTGGTGGACAAGAATTAATTATCATGTTTTCATATAGGTGTACAAGAATTAATTGCGTCAAATGAAATCTTTTTGAAAAAAAAAACCAATGTGCTTTATTACAAGGCGAGTAGTAAACCGCGTATTGTAGGGGTTGAGTTACCCCCTAATGAATATGACTATATTCTACCTGCAGCTAGATGTTAGGGTACGATATATAGAACTAGTGTTACATAACCCATTGAATGATCATTATATGTTTAGATATAGGAGATAGATAAATTTTGATTTCAAATGCTTAAATCCAAGTTGTTTTATGATATGGAAGGTTTAATGCCAACGTAAGCCAAAGTGGTTAGATTAGATTTGCCTTATCCGAAATATTATTGTAACATGATGGAATTTGTTATCCGAAAATGACATTAAAAAAACATTAGCGCGCCAAGATATGTATTTAAAATGTTTGAGATGCTTGGTTGCTAGCTAGGTGCTAATAATGCATATGGTGTTATTGTTTGTAAGTTGTTAATATAGGCTCGCTCCTTTGATATACCGAGTTTATAGTTTACAACCTTAAGAGAAAACTCACGCATGAAAATGGAGAAAAACCATGAACCATAACCAATATATGAAATTAGCACAAATGACTTTTCTTATATGAAACCATGGCGTTGTAGTAAGCTTTTCTTTGATAATCTAAAAAGCCGGCTCTACCTCCACCGTCCTCACAAATGACTTTCCCTTCATGCAATCTGTCAATGGAGCCATAATGGAATTAAAATACGGGATGAACCGCCTATAAGAAGAGGCAAGACCATGAAAACTACACTACTACAAAAAGTGTTATTTGGAACGCATTTTTTAGAACGGTTTCTAGTTGAGGCGTTCCAAAAATTCAAAAGTGATCAAAGGATTTTATGGAACACATTTTTTGGAACGGCTTTTAGGTGGAGTGTTCCAAAAATTCAAAAAGTGGGCTCGAATTATTTTATGGCTTTTGTTTGAAAATGAGGAAAAGAAGCAAAGTTTGTTCCATACTTTATGGATCGGTTCATCTATAAGAGAAAATCATTTGTTTAGCTACTTGTTTTAAAAAAATCCGTGCATTTCAACTTTACATTGTCTAGTCTTAGTCATATGCTCAGTATTTCTTCTTCGTCACTTGATCATAACAAAAGATTTGAACAAACCAAAGCTCTCAAAGCATATGCTCTGTTTACTTCCAATCTAAGAAGGTAAACTAATATCCTTGTTTATTTATGTATGAATTTTTACCTTTAGTTATATATTACAATACATATATAGGTAAACTGATATGCATGCATTTTATATATTAACAAGCATTGGCTTACCACATTACGTTGTGGGTTTATGTTTAAATGAATATGTATTATTCGTAAATTCCTTAATCTTTCTACAACCAAACATTAGTTAATGTAATCGGGCTTTACTGCATTCCATTGTGAATTTATGTAACCCATGTGTATACATGTACAAAGTAGTTAATTATTTTGTAGGTACAAATTATAGCATGTATACATGCCACAGGTTGTTAAAAAATACTTGATCATTCAAGCCTTATTTTATTTTTTTTAAAGATTTCACTTGCTTTGACATGTTATTATAAAGTAAAAATGGGTTAAATATTATCACACTTCAAAAATGCTTAGAGCATGCACCGTAATGGTTTGTAAATATGTTTGAGAAAATATGAAGAGGAATCATTTTAAGTCTACATTCGCATGAAAACATATAGCGCATTTGAACGGCATGAGTTGGCAATCATATAAACCTAATAAAAGCTTTATCAATAGTGAGAATAAGTTAATAGTATTAAAAAAATTGTAAATTAATGACATTTTATGAGGTGGCAATTTTATTAACTTTTTAATATGTTGTAAATAATGTTACTCACTAATAAAACATATACGTGTTTGTCTTAAAATGAATGTGTTAACTGCAAAGTGATATACACTTTATATTTTTTATATTTTTTAGAGTTAGAATGATTAAGTTCTGAAAGCCATTTATAAAAATTAAAAGAAAACCAGTATAAAGAAAATTTATCAGTAATAAAAGAAAATTGGTTTAAGTATAGCTCTTTTATAGAGAATACTAGATAAAAGTATGGTTTTGTGTTAAATAGTGTGTATAAAAATAAGTGTGGTGTAAGTGAACTTCATTAAAAACATCTACATATCATACCTAACTTTTAATTCATTAGCTCTAATTGAAAAAATATTGATTTCCCTTTGCTTGACCCGAAACGGCGACCTTTCGAAAATAAAGAACTTAATCAATTAAGCTACAATGGTTCATTGCCTAGTTTTACAAAGAAATACCTAAACATTAACTTAAGCATAACTTAAGAACAATAAATTGTATAATATAATTGTTACATTTGTATAAATGATAAATAAAATGTAAATGCATATGACACATTATTCAAAAGTTGGTTAGAAGCAGCTATAACCACCTTTATTCTTATTATGCGTATGATACATACATTCTATTATTATTGTTTTCTAATTTCAGATGAATCGTAGTAAATGGATGTACGATATTCGACGTTCTGATCCAGCTTATTTGAAAGGCGTGAAAGATTTTCTTAAATTTGCTGAGAATAATCGGGTGAATAGTGAGTTGCTAAAATTTATTGTCCATGCATAGATTGCAAAAACTTTGAAAGACTTAAAGATATCAAAGATATTGAGTATCATTTGATTACACGTGGTTTTGTGCAAAAGTACACATGTTGGTCGAAACACGGTGAATTACTAGGTGATAACAACACATAGGTTCGTACATCTTTTGATAATGAAAATGGTGATTCGCACGTTAATGACGACTGCGAAAACTCAAATGAGATGTCTGATAATGTAGAGGATACGACTGGTGACAATGATCAAGAAAATTTGCAAACATTGCTTGAGGACTCACAAAAACCATTGTATGCTGGTTGCACAAAATTTTCTATTCTTTCTGGTGTTTTGAAGTTGTTTGGCGTAAAAGCAAAACATTGATGGACGGATACAAGTTTCACAGACCTATTAGAGGCTGTGCATGAAATGCTTCCTGAAGATAATGGATTACCTATTTCGTTATATCAAGCCAAGAAAATGATGTGTCCAACGGATTTAGAAGTTGAATGAATACATGCGTGTCCGAATGATTGTATCTTATACAGAGATACGTATGAAAATATACACAGATGTCCTATTTGTAAAGAGTCGAGGTATAAAAGTGAAACAAAAATAAATGACAACGAAATGAAATATGGTCCCCCCGCAAAGTTATTATGGTATTTGTCCATCATACCAAGACTGAAACGATTATTTGCGAATGAGAAAGATGCAAAATTGTTGCGTTGGCATTCCGATGAGCATAAAAAGGATGGAAAATTAAGGCATGTGGCTGATTCACCTCAATGGAGAAAGATTAATAATAAATATGAGGCATTTGGTGGCGAGATTAGAAATATACGGTTTGGTCTTAGTTCGGACGGAATTAATCCTTTTGGAAACATGAGTAGTAAACACAGTACTTGGCCGGTTCTTTTATGCATTTACAATCTTCCACCATGGTTATGCATGAAACGTAAATACATCATGATGTCATTATTGATTGAAGGTCCAAAACAACCTGGTAATGACATAGATGTTTATTTGGCTCCGTTGATTGACGACTTAAAAATTTTATGGGATAAGGGAGTTAAAGTATATGATGCATATAAAAAGGATAACTTTCATTTGAGAGCTATGATTTTTTGCACCATAAGTGATTTTCCAGCATACGGCAATCTTTCAGGGTATAGTACAAAAGGTAAATTTGCGTGTCCTGTTTGTGAAGATCAAACATCTTCGAGGTGGTTAAGTAATTGCAAAAAAACTTTTTTCATGGGGCATCGAAGATCGCTTGAGAGAAATCACCCGTATCGTAAAAAGAAAAGGGAGTTTGATGGGAAGGAGGAGGATGGAAGGGTAAGGACACGATTTGACGGAAAAGATGCACTTTCCCGAGTTCAAAATGTAAACACCATGTTTGGAAAATCAAAAAATAGTCGAACCCCAAAAGGAAAGTGGAAAAAAAAGTCAATATTTTGGGACTTAGAATATTGGGAGTTTTTAGAAGTCCGTCATTGCCTAGATGTTATGCATATCGAAAAAAACGTGTGTGATAGCTTGATAGGCTTATTATTAAACATTCCCGGGAAAACAAAAGACGGGGTTAATGCTAGAAAAGACATGGTTGAAATGGGTATTCGATTACAACTTGCACCCGAAGAAGGGCAAAGGGGCACATATCTTCCACCTGCGTGTTATACTATGTCAAAAGCCGAAAAAATGCAATTTTGTCAATGCTTACATGGTATTAAGGTTCCATCAAGCTATTCTGCGAACATTAAGAAGTTGGTTTCAGTTCAAGACTGTAAATTGGTTGGTATGAAGTCACACGATTGCCATGTGTTCATGACACATATGATTCCTATTTCTATTCGCGGATTATTGCCAAACAATGTCCGACATACAATCACAAAACTTTGCTTGTTTTTTAACATGATTCATTCAAAAGTGATTAATCCTGAAGTTCTAGATTCATGGCAAAGTGATATTATCCTCACGCTCTGTGAACTAGAGATGTATTTTCCGCCTTCCTTCTTTGATGTCATGGTTCACCTTGTATCTCACATTGTAGGAGAAATTAAGGCTTGTGGTCTAGTATTCCTACGTTATATGTATCCTTTCGAGAGATATATGGGTGTATTAAAAGGGTATGTAAGGAACCAGGCGCGGCCAGAGGGCAGTATCGTAACCGGATACCTTGCTGAGGAGTTAATTGAATTCGGTAATGACATTGTGAAAGGTGTCGGGAATATTGGCATTCCACGTTCTCGTCACGAGGGAAGACTTTCAGGGGTTGGGACAATTGGATTGAAAATGATCGACCCCGACCGTCATGCTTTACAGATTGCCCATTTTGTAGTCCTACAACACATGACATGTCTTACTCCATACATTGAACAACACATGCAAAATTTACGTGCGACATATCACGGGAGAACCAACAAATGGTATCAAACTAAGCATAACGAAGAGTTTGCATATTGGCTTAAAGACATCGTGGCAGAAAATTTAGGTCAACCAAATGTTGATAAAATAGTGGAAAGGTTGGGAGAGGGACCAAGATGTGTGGTTAGATCTTATCAAGGATACAATATTAACGGTTATACATTCTACACTGAAATGCAAGATGAAAAAAGTACAATGCAAAATAGCGGAGTTACATTAATAGCCTCGACAATGGAATTTGATAGAAGTAATCATGATGCAAGGGCTACAAATTCCTAGAACTCATTTTACGGTGTTATACAAGAAATATGGGAGTTGGATTACAATACTTTCACTATACCTCTCTTTAAATGTAAGTGGGTGACTAACAACTCACGAGGTGTTATGGTAGACGAAAAAGGTTTCACACTTGTAGACCTTTCAACAGACGGCTATACATCTGACCCCTTTATTCTCGCAAAATTAGCTACTCAGGTATTCTATGTTAAGGACCCAAGTAAATCAAGATGGCACATTGTCTTGCATGGTAAACGACGTATACTTGGTGTTGATAATGTGGTCGATGAGGAAGAGTATGATCAGTTTGACGAGTTACCACCTTTTTCTGATGGCGTTCCTCCGTTAGATGATGATACTGTTGAACCTACATACTTACGATCCGACTATAACGAAGGATTATGGGTTGAGTGACGTCGTGCTGCAGCGAAGGTTTGATACAACTTAAGTCTTTTTTATATTAATTATTTTGTTAATATATATATTAATTATTTTTTTATTTACAGGATTGTGTAACATTGAAGAAAATTAGAAGAAGTATGATCTAAAGGATATTTTTATATTCAATACAATGTAAGTTATCCTATGACAGGTGTATAATTATTTAATGTGTTATAATTTCAATCTAATGGTAATTGTATCAACATTTCAGTAATTTTTATCTTATAAAACTATTTATAAGAGTGCTAAATATTCGAGATTCGCAAAACCATTTATTTTCTATATGTTCATTTTCTATGCAGGGCACGCTATTCCCTAAAGAATGTCTGATGTGGTTTCGTATCTTATTCCTATCTCCAAAAGAAGATCCATGACTAGTGTTATCTCAAGATTGCTTATTGCTACGTTTATTACATATGGCAAAACGTAACTCAAGATTGTTTAAAAAGAAGTTTATGTATGCTCCAAGACGGGAGTTCCATTTGAGAGCTGTACTCTTTTTTCCTTCTCCAAGGTTTTTCCCACTGGGTTTTTTTTTTTGGGAAGGTTTTTTAAGGAGGCAGTCTCATTTGGTATCTTATGCTCCCTCCATGTTGCTGCTGGATTGGCTTGGAGAGTTATGCATTGGTGTTTGGAGTCTCCTGGATGTTCTGACGTCGGCCGTTTTGATAGTCTCTAGCTGTTTGGATTATTGGTAGTTAGTTGTAGCTAGAGTTGTTTGTTTTTATGGCATGTCATAAACACTCTTTATTTCGTTATTATCAAGAGGTGAATGTGATACTTCAACCATATTTCATTTGTAGTTAACCTTGTTTTATGAGTAATACATTTTACCGGAGTAACCATTTATTAAAAAAATGTTTTATATGTAGTAAAGATGTTTATATAAGTCAATAAAAAGTAAATTGTATTTAAATTAATAAACACATTATTTTAGAATATAACAGTTTTACTTATTAAAACTCTACTCAAATAATTAGGATTAAAAATAAAGTGATAGATATATATTGTTTCATAACTTAGAGTTACTCCCTCAGTCCTAGAATATAAGTCCATATTTAACTTTTAAACTTTTTTTTTTTTTTTTTCGTGCTATATGATACTTGATGAAAAGTATACACATGAAAATACATTTGAAACATGAATCCATTTAAATATTTTGTATCAATTATTATATAACACGAAAAAAAATTACGGTCAAAATATGAAGAGAACAACTTTGAAAAGTCAAAAGCGTACTTATATTTTGAGACAGAGGTAGTAATATTTTAGGTAACATAGTATGATACTTTAGGTAACATAATATTTATAGGTAACATAATATGATACTTTGTGTAACTTAAAGTTATCCGGTCAATAGTAAAAATAATTGGCGGTAACGTTTGGCGGGTTGATATTCCCCCACTTCTCTTCTCTTTCGCATAGAAGAAACCACCCACTCACAATTACCCGGATCAGAGGCTACATCTCCCCTTTCCCAAGAAAACCACCCACAATCCAATTACCCGGATCAAAGGGTTAACCACTTCTTATCCTCGAGTACTTAAACAACCTTTTCAATACATAATTTCCAAAAACCTAAAAATCAAACTTTGAAGCTTTTCAGTCAACTTTGTGAGGTAAAGATTCTAAATTTTTTATTTTGTTTAAACGCAATTAGTGATTAGTTAATTTATTGTGTCGATTGATTGTTAATGTCAACTGTTAGTGGTCCAATCTCTGATTATTGAGCATTTGTAATTGAATGTGAACTTAATTATGATATGTGGTATGTAAAGTAGACTTTCTTATGAATAGGTTTTGATTCATTTGCTTTTGATTTTTACTTTGGCTTTCATTGGCGTATTCATGTAAGAACATGTCTACGCATTTGATACCCTACACCATAAACCCTTATTTAAGTATTTAGTTATCAATATTTATATTCCAACTAGCTACTTAACTTGCAGCCATAAAAGTCTTAATGGCTCAATTACGAATTTCTTCAAATGGGTCAAATAATATATCTACCTTAAAAGGGAACTGGTCAAGTGGGGTAAAATTTGCTCAAAGTTTGCATATAACCTCTTAAATTGTTTTATATGGAGTATAAAGATAGAAATTTTTATATACAATTTTTAAATTCAGAAGTGTTATGTGACAACTAGGGGTGTTATCGGGTCGGGTTATCGGGTTCGGGTTGGATTCGGGTCGGGTGATTCGGGTATAAGCATCAACTGTTGACACTCCAAAGATGTGGACTGCAATTTGACACTAGCTTTGCAATTATTCATATATTTTATTTGCACAGAACTTGCTCTTTAATACAATAACTGTAAAACCCTAAAAATCGTGAACGTGTAAAATGACCATTATACCCCTCAAGTTAATATTGGTGGAATACGTAAAATACGTTAACCTCGTTAAATACGTTAAACACTTAAATTATAAATGGGTTATACAAGACAAAGATAATAAAACTTATATTTATATTTACAAAATGAATATCACACAATATAAGTCATTTGGACTAGTATATGTACAAGTTAATAACACATTTAATTAAAATGTAATTTAGGTAAATATTAGTAAGTATGGTAAATTGATTTGGTCTTAAAAAAATATATATATATATATTCCCCATTCAGGCCTAAAGAAAACGCCCATGCACTCCCAATATATCTTCCCTTTTATTCTCATTATTCTCAACCATTTATAACCTACCAATCTCATTCAAATCATCTACAAACCCTAGCCTCCACTGAAGTGACGGCAAGAAAAAAAAAAATCCCTCCCCTCCCATTCGAATATAACCAGCAACAAAGTGCTCAAGGGGGGCTGTTTTGGTGTTGGCTGGACGTGGGTTTGCTGCTGCTGTCGTGGGCTTCTGCTGCTAGTCATAGGTTTCTGATTTAAGAGAGTGGCTGTGGTCATGGCACACTAGGTCGAGATATTTATTAGTTTGATTTTGGCATCGTCTTGGTTCCTTGTCGTCTTCTTGCTTCGACACGCAACAAGGGTAATGTAACACGATCTCATCTCAATCTTTCTTTCCTCTTCACGTTTGATAATCGTGTGATCTGGTCTCCAAATCATATGCATGTTTTCGACTAAGGTCTCACATAAAATAATGGCATATGTCGCATGGAATCATGAATAAATGGCACGTAAAATATCGAATATAGATGTCATATATGTCGACTAAGAATCTGGATATAAACACCAGAAATAATGATGGAAAACGAGCGTGAAATGTGAATTAAAAACCTGGTTAAAACATGCATGCTGAAATGAAGTTTAAACATATGAGAAAGAGAGTGTATTATCAGTTTTGGATATGGTCAAGTATAGATTGCTTTGACTTCATTATTTTATGACCATGTCTCGTTAGTTGGGCTGTTAAAGGAGTAGCTGTGCGTGAGTTGGTGGGACAAATGAGGCCTAAAACATGATAGTAAACTAGAATAGAAAAGTATAAGGTGTGAGAAATGAACCTGTTGTGGTGTTATTCGAATATAGATATATGTATGCATGTAAATCTGGTTAATAATATGAAAACGATATCATATGTGTCGACCAAATGTAATCCTAAACTAGGCTCTAAAAATGAGTTGGTGTGTGTCGCATGAAATGATTTGGGCATAAGGCATGTCACGGCTGCAATGGGGCATAAAAGGGTCGTATAATTTTGTACTAATCGAGGCTAAAATATTGATAACGTAAAAAGAATTCATAAACTAAACTAAGGCTTGAATCACATATGTACGTTTTATATAAGTTAAAGGTTTGATTTGTAATTATTGAAACTTGAAGGTTTGATATGTCATATGATAACTAAAAGGGGGCTAAGTGAGTAAAATGGGTGAACTTGATATATTTACACTTTAGACCCTAGACTTGCGTAACTTGGCATAAATGATCCTTAAACTATAATAATCCTCATTTTTTTTATCGCTTAACCTAATGTGATATTAAATACATCATAAATGGCCAAACTTACTAAATATGAAAACCTACTAAAAATGGAACCTGCCAAAAATAGAAAGTTACCAAAAATAGAAAGTGACCTTAAATGGAAAGTTACTAAAAGTGGAGACCTGCTAAAAAGGGAAAGCCGACTAAAATGAGTAATCTGATCTTAATAAGCGTGATCTAATTCATAGGTTCCGGACGGCGGGATTGATTCATCGTGTGACCTTACTTTCCTATTTTGCTTGCTTCAATTGAGGTACAGATATTCTATCCCTTTTCAGTAGGGATTTCTACTGACTTTTCGATCCTTGACTTTACTTCACTTATGATATTCCTTTGCTATGATTTCCTTATGCTATGATCCTTTTGATATGATTCCGACTTAATCCTTTGATATGATTCTATTCGCTATGATATTAGTTTGTTATGATTATGAACCATCTGATTATGAACCTCTGATTATGAACCATCTGATATGAACCTTTGATATGAACTTTGATATGAACCCTTATGATATGATATGATTATGCTTTGACCCTTCAGTTTGATACCCGAGCCAAATATGTATTCCTAGTCATGAAGGTAACATGACCATGTCATTGATGCACCAATGGCATGACTCCAGTGTGTACGAGTGATGATACACACCGTCCCCATTATGATATGATTATGAGCTCACTATATGTATATGATTTGGCCACTATGATATGTTCCGGGGGGCGTATGGATGCATCCTAGATATGATATGTTTCGAGGGATTTGATCTGATACGTTTGTTTATATGGTGAATGATGTCGTGTGCAATACGCGTCTTCACAATTCTGGGAGCTAGCTACTCCATTTGTTACTGAGGTCTCCCCTCCTATTATGTATGGTATTCCGAGGTCACCCCTCCGAATACAATGGCTACTTGTGATATGATATGATATGATATGTTTCCGGGCTCGGGTAGATTTCTGATAACCCTTACACTTTTGATAAACCTATATTGTACCTTCCGTATTCCCCAACGCACCATAATCTGTATTACTTGTTCATTACTCAATACCCTTATATGATTTACTTGTACCAAGATATAGATACTCCATTACATTGATCTGTCACACTTTCATTCCATTACTTCAGACTATCGTTCCATTCACGTACCGGGTTATTATGTGTTTATTTGATTTGTTTATGCTATTTATGTTTTATGTGACTACTGATTATCCTGCTATGATGTGATTAATATGCGGTTATCTGAGTTACCTGTTTTCATCTGATGATATGTGATCTCACTATTATGTGAACCTCTGAATTGTCTGGTGACCATGCCAATGTGTAATCGATAGTTTTGTCGGTTTATTATGTGTGCTTTGTTCGGTTAATCTTGTGGACTATGACTATTCCGTTGTATTCTTATCTGTTTATTGTTGACCTGCCATGTGTACATTCTGCCTATGCTACGGTTGATTGGGTAAATGGTTCAACTTGTGACGTCTGGTTTGTTAATTTGTTTAGTTTCCCTGCTATGTCTTTAATTCATTCAATTATAATGTTCATGCTATATTCCTACTTGTTACGTGTGACTGCCATGTTTTGACTACTGTTAGTACTACCGTTGTTATGATATTGATTATGTTTTCAACTAAGGGTGGGTTTTGACCTGCATGTTTGTCATGCTCACTTATTAATTAATTGCTTCTGCTTGTCTTTAGATTTCTCTTTGACTTGTATGGCTTATGATTTCCTGAATTGATTGTATGCTGTATATGTTGTGTGGATATGACGTCTGCTATGCTTGCTTATGTTTCAGTACTTGTATGCCTGGTTTGTATGTGCTTGTATGCTTGTCCTGATGCTTTGCTTTGCTTCATTCTACTTGTTATATGTGCTTTGGATATCTGTATAATTATGTTCTGCAGGATCCTCATTGACTCATTGTCCTCATTTCGTTGCGACTTTGTTATCAGTTTCATTATTCCATTTCGCATTTCTGATTTTATTTAGCGTTCATTTTGTTATATCTGTTCACTGGGATTTTTAAGCTCAGCCGCATTTCTTTTCCTGCGGCAGGTTTTAGGTTGGAAGATGGGCTTTGATGGGCTGAGAGTTGGATTATCTAAGTGGACCAACCCTAGTTACCTTATTATTTGGACTTACTTTGAAGAGTTTTTGTTTTGATATTTCATTTCATTTTGGATATTGTATTTTCTTCGTTAGTCAATCGTTTATATGATTTGATACTTCATTTTTAAGGTTTTCGTTTGAAAATATTTTATTTGTATGTTCTGATATGACACCAGAATGTGACACTTCTACCCTTGTCGGGTTGGGGTGTTACAATTATGGTATCAGAGCATAGGTTTCGTCTTGTTGACCTTAGGATTGACCTGTGAGGACTGGGTAGACATTAGGTTTCCGTCTGTTCTGATCTCTTCTGATTCCTTTTGATTGTCGTTCAGATTTGACCTTGATACTCGTTTATCTTCACTGATTTGGCCTTCTTCTTTTCGCATTGAACTTTGTTATTTTGTCTTCGTACATCCATTTGTCGACCGTTAGATGGAGACTACCCGTGGAGCCGAAGTTGATGGTATCGACCCTGCATCGCTGCAACAGTCCCTGAGCTGGAGAGGTTCGTGAAGCAGAAGCCACACCCGACTGCCGTGCTGCTGGAGGCATCAGGATGCTGCTGGAGGAAGCTAGACGGACCAACCAAAGACGCAAAAGACGGAGACAAGATTCAACCGGTGGCTGAGAGGGTTCATCTACTTCATATGATTTGGGCGCGACTTATGTTACTCCGATTCGTTTGTCATGCGTTTTGAGGCAGTTTGATATTCTGTTAAGTGATTCTGATCGGTATTGCTTTTCTTGATTTGTTCGGAAACTCGGTTTGAATCGTGAAGTTTTATTGTATAGCATTTTGGTAATATCTCAGCTTTTCTTTCGGATCGTCAGTAATGAGTCATGAGGGACCGTTTCGAACAAGTTGGTGGCCTTCTTCTTTGGTGAGATAGTAAGTTGTCTGATGTAGTATATGATATACGTATGTGATCTGGCCTGTTTTGGTATATTACTTGCTACCTGTATGTTATCTGTTTTCTTATGATATTGGTTATGTCGTTTGTCATGACCGAGACAGAATATGATGACAATAAGGATTTGTTATGTGATGCAAGTCTTATGACGCCTGATCAACGTGATAATACCGAGATCATATAATTTGAACTTATTGGAATCATACGACGTCTTTGGAAATGCCTGGGGTTGGTACGTGAATGGAATATGACTTATATCCGTTATTTGTCACTCCTCATATTCGTTTGGAATTCTGTACCTCTTTGTGAGATTTTCACCGACATATGTTACGTATAAGATGTGTACGCTTTGGAACCGATATCATTATGATCTGAGTGAAACAATAGATTGCTATGTCTGCCTTAAACTTGTACGTCTCTGTGTACCTCTGCGACTTCAATTTTCGAGGACGAAAATTTTTCTTTTAGAGGGGAAGAGTTGTAAAACCCTAAAAATCGTGAACGTGTAAAATGACCATTATACCCCTCAAGTTAATATTGGTGGAATACGTAAAATACGTTAACCTCGTTAAATACGTTAAACACTTAAATTATAAATGGGTTATACAAGACAAAGATAATAAAACTTATATTTATATTTACAAAATGAATATCACACAATATAAGTCATTTGGACTAGTATATGTACAAGTTAATAACACATTTAATTAAAATGTAATTTAGGTAAATATTAATAAGTATGGTAAATTGATTTGGTCTTAAAAAAATATATATATATATTCCCCATTCAGGCCTAAAGAAAACGCCCATTCACTCCCAATATATCTTCCCTTTTATTCTCATTATTCTCAACCATTTATAACCTACCAATCTCATTCAAATCATCTAAAAACCCTAGCCTCCACTGAAGTGACGGCAAGAAAAAAAAAATCCCTCCCCTCCCATTCGAATATAACCAGCAACAAAGTGCTCAAGGGGGGCTGTTTTGGTGTTGGCTGGACGTGGGTTTGCTGCTGCTGTCGTGGGCTTCTGCTGCTAGTCATAGGTTTCTGATTTAAGAGAGTGGCTGTGGTCATGGCACACTAGGTCGAGATATTTATTAGTTTGATTTTGGCATCGTCTTGGTTCCTTGTCGTCTTCTTGCTTCGACACGCAACAAGGGTAATGTAACACGATCTCATCTCAATCTTTCTTTCCTCTTCACGTTTGATAATCGTGTGATCTGGTCTCCAAATCATATGCATGTTTTCGACTAGGGTCTCACATAAAATAATGGCATATGTCGCATGGAATCATGAATAAATGGCACGTAAAATATCGAATATAGATGTCATATATGTCGACTAAGAATCTGGATATAAACACCAGAAATAATGATGGAAAACGAGCGTGAAATGTAAATTAAAAACCTGGTTAAAACATGCATGCTGAAATGAAGTTTAAACATATGAGAAAGAGAGTGTATTATCAGTTTTGGATATGGTCAAGTATAGATTGCTTTGACTTCATTATTTTATGACCATGTCTCGTTAGTTGGGCTGTTAAAGGAGTAGCTGTGCGTGAGTTGGTGGGACAAATGAGGCCTAAAACATGATAGTAAACTAGAATAGAAAAGTATAAGGTGTGAGAAATGAACCTGTTGTGGTGTTATTCGAATATAGATATATGTATGCATGTAAATCTGGTTAATAATATGAAAACGATATCATATGTGTCGACCAAATGTAATCCTAAACTAGGCTCTAAAAATGAGTTGGTGTGTGTCGCATGAAATGATTTGGGCATAAGGCATGTCACGGCTGCAATGGGGCATAAAAGGGTCGTATAATTTTGTACTAATCGAGGCTAAAATATTGATAACGTAAAAAGAATTCATAAACTAAACTAAGGCTTGAATCACATATGTACGTTTTATATAAGTTAAAGGTTTGATTTGTAATTATTGAAACTTGAAGGTTTGATATGTCATATGATAACTAAAAGGGGGCTAAGTGAGTAAAATGGGTGAACTTGATATATTTACACTTTAGACCCTAGACTTGCGTAACTTGGCATAAATGATCCTTAAACTATAATAATCCTCATTTTTTTTATCGCTTAACCTAATGTGATATTAAATACATCATAAATGGCCAAACTTACTAAATATGGAAACCTACTAAAAATGGAACCTGCCAAAAATAGAAAGTTACCAAAAATAGAAAGTGACCTTAAATGGAAAGTTACTAAAAGTGGAGACCTGCTAAAAAGGGAAAGCCGACTAAAATGAGTAATCTGATCTTAATAAGCGTGATCTAATTCATAGGTTCCGGACGGCGGGATTGATTCATCGTGTGACCTTACTTTCCTATTTTGCTTGCTTCAATTGAGGTACAGATATTCTATCCCTTTTCAGTAGGGATTTCTACTGACTTTTCGATCCTTGACTTTACTTCACTTATGATATTCCTTTGCTATGATTTCCTTATGCTATGATCCTTTTGATATGATTCCGACTTAATCCTTTGATATGATTCTATTCGCTATGATATTAGTTTGTTATGATTATGAACCATCTGATTATGAACCTCTGATTATGAACCATCTGATATGAACCTTTGATATGAACTTTGATATGAACCCTTATGATATGATATGATTATGCTTTGACCCTTCAGTTTGATACCCGAGCCAAATATGTATTCCTAGTCATGAAGGTATGATGAGTGTCTAAATACTCATCATTTTTATACTGTCAAGACTACAAAAACATCTGAAAACACTCAAAAATGCATCAAAATTATGAAAATATCACAAACAAGTGTTTTATGTGTTTTAAATGCAAAAATATCAAAATCTGGTGAAAAACGTATCAAGTTTGCATAATTGGCAGTTTTAGTCCCCCAAGTTTAAAAAGTTGTCAAAAACAGTCCCTGGTATATCAAAATAAAGAAAAATATCATTTTAAGTCCTTAGGGATTCATAAAGTTGTCAAAACAAGTCCTTGAAATCAAAATTTGCAAAATTACAACTTTAGTCCCTCAAGTTTTGAAAATGGCAAAAATAGTCCTTGGATTTATTAAAAATGGAAAATAATCATCATTGGTCCTTGTACTATTCATATATGGCAGGTTTGGTCCTTGTGAGAGCTTTAGAAACTTGTCAAGATCAGTCCCTCAAGTTTGGCAGATTTACACAAATGGTCCTTGTCATTAACAAGCCAAATGACCCTTTCTTTGTATTTAGAACCCAGCCAACCAAAAAGAACCCTGCCAATACACTGTGACCCCCCCATTTTGGACCCCCTGTTATTATATCCAGCGGTCAAATAAAGTCAAACCCGCCTAAAAACAGCTTCCACTGTTCACCTTCCTCTTCCCCTCCTGCAATCCCAAAACCAGGTGGTTTTCACCACCTGTTGCTTCCACCTCACCACCTACTACTCACTCATATCCCCTCCACCTCATGAGATAGCCCACAAACTGCAGTTAATGCTTCCCCACCATAGACCTTTTACTGTTACACTCACACAACTGGTTTTTGCTTTTCAAATCATCACCAGCCCCATTCCTACTATCTAATCTGTCCCCCTCCACCTCCACAACACCCCAAGATTCTTTAATTGCTCTGAAATTGTCTCAAGCAACCATGTACACTTTTGGCGCCAAAAGTCGTTTAAACGGATATGATGAGTTTGACTCATCCAATGGCTAAGATTTAAAGTGGGAAAGTTTCAGAAGCATGTGGGGAGTATCTCAAGTCTATAAAGAAAAAGGAGATGCAGAAGAGAAATGTATCTAGTTTTAATCTTAATTAGCTTATGTCGTTTAACTTAATTTTGAATTTCCAGTGTATTTCTTAGCTTTAAAGTACTGTTTTTCTCATATTCAGTGTATTATACAACTTTTGCAACAAGTAATTTCAGTGTTCAAGTTCCAAATTTAGTTTATGCATTTTCAAAGTTCAAAATCTCATGTTAATTAAATGTTGTTGTTAGTTGTTGTTTTGGACTGAAATAGCTCACATAAGCTCCTAGAAAGCTTATTAAAGCTTTTAGAGACTTTAAAAATCAGTTTAAAATCAAAAAGAGAAAATCACCAAAAATACAAATAAATAGTTGAAAAATCAAAAATCAATGGAGATGGTGATCACAGCTGGAGCAGGGTTGATAAAGGATTGCCCTTGGGTTTAGTGCTTCTTGGGAAGCTATAGGATCTGTTCTCAGTCCTTGGTTATCATTTTTCACTTGGAATCCAAGTTGTAAGCCTTTTTACCCATTTTGGTATTTCACTGTGTAAGACAGTTATAAGTTTAAATCTCTGTGTTTACATGTTCATTAGTTGTAGTTAAGCATAATTAAACCATAAAACCAGTCACTTGTTCTTTAAAATTTATAGTTGCTAAAAATCTTATTTTCACAGTTAAATTAGCATAAGTTTAATTTCTTGATTTTATGTTGGTATTTCTGTTGTTTAGTGTCTATTTAATCTTAGTAAGTGATAATATTAAGTTTGTAATCAGTTGCAAGGTTTAAATCAGTGTTTTGCTTTGAAAATCATCAAAACAGTCTTTTGAAAGAGTGTTTGGATTTGTAAGTTTAACTGTTTTATAGGTTTCTTGTATTATTGCTTATACTTGGCTTGTGTCTCATTAGTTCATATTATCTCAGTTCAACAAGAAAAACTAGTCCCTATTTAGTAAAAAGTCAAAAATACATTTGATCATGTCTTTGTCATTAACTGTTGGATTTTAAGATTCTGTGATCATGATTTTGTGTTCATAAGTTGTTATTGTAGATCAAATCAGTCTTAATACACCTTAAAACATCATAATCAGTGCTTAGGATCAAATCAAAGTTCATTTAAGTCAAACTTTCATTTTGTTAAAAAAGTCAAAATGTGCCCTGTGCACAGTTTTAAGCTCAGAATCACAAGCTTGCAAAAAGCTCATTAGTTAATCATAGCTTGTGATTCTTGGCTTTTTGTGAAGCTAACCTGGCCATCTTTGAGTTCCAAGTTTAATATTTCACTTTGTAGCTTATTTGAGTAGACTGCAAGTGCTTTTTGTTTGTCTCAAAACACTCAGTATACACTGAGTTATACTCAGTGGTTTTCTAGCTTTTTCAATAGCTTCTCACAAGCTCATTATTGTGATCCAATCTGTGTGATTTAGCTTTTTGGAAAGCTTAACTGGTCATCTAGTTAATCCAAGTGTTTGTTTTAAGTTTCTAGCTTATCTAAGTGCTTAAAATTAAGCTAGAAAGTGCCTAGCGATTCACACAGTGTCCTGTGCAAACCAGTTAACTAGTGCTTATTTTGGCTTAATTAGTGCTTATTTTCAAGTTTTTGTGCTTGTTCAGTTGTAATTCTAGCTTATTGTAAGTAGCTTAGCTTATTTCCAGTGTATCTTGTGCTTATTTTTAGCTTAAAAGCCATTTGGCTTAAACTCTTTTGCTTATTTCTTTTTTCTTAGTCACTGTTGAGATAAATAAGCTCATTCTGAGCTTATTGGTCATTTTTAGAAAAAGTCATAGTTTTATAAAGTGCTTATTTTAGTAATCTTAACAAGTTTGTAAAAGAAAATCAAAAAAAAAAATAAAATAGTTGCAAAAAGTCATTGCTGGGATTCGAACCCTGGCCACCCATCTCACCACACACACACACTACCACTCGCCCTTGGGTCTTTTTCAGTTTTCTTTTGCAATATTTAATATATACCCCTTTTGTTTCCAATAAGCTTATACGAGCTTATTAGCTTATTTCTAGCTTATTTAATCTAGCTTTTTTATGTTTTGTATTTTTCTTAACTTTGTATTAGTATAAAGTATTTTATAAAAAAGTTTCAGATTTTTCTCAATAGTTTTAGTATATTTAAACATTTAATTAGTGTAAAATTAGTATTTAATTCATAATAAAAAATATAAAAGTCTAAAAAATATAAATCTTTTTTCTAAAATTTTCTTTTGTTATATAGTACGTAAGAAAATTGTTTTTACACTTGTAGGTCTTTTATTTCATAAATTTTACGTTTTTGCTTGCGCACTCGCGTAATATTTATAAATAACGTACGTTTTCATTTTAAATCACGTTTTTAGGTAATTTAAGTTTACGTTTTAGTTAAAATAGTTTATTTAAGTTATTTTATTTTATAAAATCACAAAAACATCATTGTAAAAATAGTGATAGCGTTTATTTAATATGTTTTAACTTTTTAATTTCCTTTAATTTGCATTTAAGTCGCTGTAATTTATTAATCTTTTCTTTAGGTATAAATAACTCAAAATCCTTACTGATCACTATCCTTAGTGATTATTCGACATCTGTCTGTGTTAAACACCAATTCATCCTCCGTGGGACTTAACGACCCAGGAATCCCCTATATTCCTCTGATCTTAATTGCATTAGTGTTTGACATGTTTTAAGTTTCTTACGGTTAGCCATTCACAAGTGGCTAGCTTGTGTGAGATAACTTGACGGTTTAGCACCAATCAAATTTTGGCGCCGCTGCCGGGGAGGCTGTAAGCGTGTTTTAAGCAGTTTTCAGACCCGTACTTGCACATATACCACAGTTTGTAAACAGTTTTTTGTAAAGTTATAAATAAATCAAAAAGTTCATTAACACTTTTCCTAAAGTGTTAACAACACCATATAAAACAACAAAACAATCGTAACGTTTTCTAGCTTGTGTTTCTTTTAAGGTGATTCTTAAAGAAATACGATTTGATTAAACGAGACGATACCAAAAATATTGTCCAAAAGTTTTTAAACCCTTTGCACAAATCATTACCTACGTCTTTTCAGTGGTACTTAATATATACATAAAAATCAACCACCGCAAATCAAGGCAGTACACCTACTAACTGGGGGTGTGACCATAATAAGTTCCCGAACAACAGATTTAAAACTTGTCTTTGTGTCCTTGTGATTTGGTGTACCTTTTTCAAAGAAGCCATTTCATTTGTGATTATTGGTTAAGTTCACTTGTCGTTTTGCCTCGCATTTGTTTTGAAAACTGATTTTTATACTTAGTGCATGCGCACTCGTTCTTCCAGTTCTACAAGTCCACTTTCTGAGCTAGCAAATATTCCTCGTAGACGTAGAGGACGTTTTGCTCCTTCAGCAGTGACTGAGGAACGTCTACCACCACCACCACCTGTCGAAATGGCAGAAGACAAGCCAATGAATGAGCTTCTCCAAGCACCCATCGAGGGTTACGGAGATGCCATTGTTGTCCCAGCCATTGTGGCTGATACTTTTGAGCTCAAAACCGGGTTGCTTAATCTGGTAACCCAAAGCCAATTCTATGGTTTTGAGCGGGATGATCCTCATGCACACATTCGATGGTTTAACAAGATTGCATCTACCATCAAATACAAGAATGTCCCACATGAAGCCATTAAGCTTCTTCTGTTCCCATTTTCTCTAGAGGGACAAGCCCGGAATTGGCTTGAGAAACAACCCCCTCGTTCTATTGAGACATGGGAGGATCTAGTCACCAAATTTGTTAACGAATTCTATCCTCCATCCCGAACTACAAGTCTTAAGAATGAGATAATGAAATTTTCTCAGAGATTTGATGAATCATTCGGGGAGGCATGGGATGGTTACAAAGAATTGCTCCGCAAGTGTCCGCATCATGGTTTTACCGAATTAATGCAAATGGATACTTTCTACAATGGTCTGAGACAAGCTGACCAAGACTCTTTGAATGCCTCCGCGGGAGGTAATTTCTTGAGCAAGACCACAAAAGAAGCCTTGCAAATCATTGAAAACAAGTCCTAGGTCCGTCCTTTCCGCACAAAGACATATCAGACTCAGTCTAATGCTGGACCTTCTACTTCGTCTCCTGTGAGTACATCTAGCACCGATGCTAAGATTGACAAACTCACAGATATTGTTCAGGCTTTGGTTCTTGCAAACCAAAAGAAAGTCACTTTCACTCAAACACCATCACATGGTGAAGTGAAGAAAGTTGAAGTTTGTGTTACTTGTGGTGGTCCTCATGCATACTACAACTGTACTGCCACCGATGGTAGTCCGTTTGAAGCCAATGCTATAGCCGGTACTTCACATCAGGGAGGTAATCAATACCGTCCTCAAAATGAACCAAACTACCGTGCTAACACTTATCAGGCACCACCCGGTTTTAACCAGAATCCTAACCGGAATCAGAACCAACCTAGAATGAACCAAGGTTATCAAAATCAAGGTAATTTCTATCCTGGACCCAATCAAGGTTTCCAACATCAAGGGAACCTTAATCAAAACAATTTCAATCGAGGGAATCAATTTCAGGGGAATGTGAATCCTAATCAAGGGAATTTTCAACAACAAGGTCATAATCAAAACATCCGACCTCATAATTTCCCTCCACATCCTCCAGTACCATCATCTGATGAGTTATTGAAGCAGTTCATGAAATCCCAAGATGAAATGAACAGGTTGTTGGTCAGTCAGATCGCAGATCTCAAGAAGTCTTTAAATGATCAACCCTCGGGCTCATGAAAACTTCCGAGCAACACGATCGCTAACCCGAGGGAAGATGCAAAGGCGATCACAACCAGAAGTGGTGTTTCATACAATGGACCCGCTATTCCTACTACCTCTTCTTCTTCTCTCCCAAAGGTAGTGGAAAGTGAGCCTGAGGCTACAAAGGATAAGGAACTTCCTGTTAATAACGGAGGAACCAATGATGTCCATCCTCAAGTTGTCCAGAAATCCAAGTCTAATCCAGGAGTTGTTTTTGAACCACCTGTAGCTCCCGTTGAAAATACCAAATCCAAAACTTCTATTCCTTACCCATTACGTTTGAATGAGCAAAAGCTCCGCGAAAAAGCCAGTCATCAAATGGACAAATTTTTTCAAATTTTCCAAGAACTACATTTTGACATAAGCTTTGCGGATGCTATCATGCTGATGCCCAAGTTTGCATCAACTCTCAAACACATGTTAAGCAACAAGGAAAAGCTGTTTGAAATGGCTAAAACTCCTCTTAACGAGAACTGCTCTGCAGTTATCCTGAAGAAGCTTCCAGAAATGCTTGGAGATCCTGGAAAATTTCTCTTACCTTGTGTATTTCCAGGAATGGTTGAATGCTTTGCCTTAGCAGATCTTGGTGCAAGCATCAACCTGATGCCTTATTCAGTATGGAAGAAACTTTCTCTTCCGGAACTTACTCCTACATGCATGACTCTCGAGCTTGCAGATCGTACAATATCCCGTCCTCTTGGCATTGCCGAGGACGTATTTGTGAAAGTAGGAAAGTTCCATTTTCCAGCTGACTTCGTGGTTGTTGATTTTGATGCCGATCATCGGGTTCCTCTCATTGTTGGTCGAGGATTCCTGAGAACGGGTCGTGCTCTCATTGATGTATTTGAGCAAGAAATCACATTACGTGTTGGTAATGAAGCTGTCACCTTTAACCTTGATCAAACTTCGAGGTACTCCGCAAATTATGATTCTGAGTCGGTTAACCGAATAGATATCATTGATGTTGCTTCTGAAGAGTACTCTCAAGAAGTTCTTGGTTATGATCATAATTCTTCGAGTGATAATCTCACTCATTCATCTCAACCCATCATTGCTAATTCTACTCCTTCTCTCACCCCATTTGAGGAAAGTGACTTCATCTTGGAAGAGATTGAAGCCTACTTGTCTAGTGATTCTGTTCCATGGGAAATTGATCACGCTCCCATCGACATTGAGGGGGACATAATTCTCATCGAGAAGTTGCTTAATGATGATCCATCATCATTTTCGCTCCCTCCCGTCGAACTTCATAACAAGGAAGTCAAGTCAGTTGAGAAAACTGAAGAATTTCCTGAAGTCGAACTTAAGGACTTACCTCCTCATCTCGAGTATGCATTTCTTGAAGGTGATGATAAATTACCAGTCATTATTGCTCGAGATTTGAGTAAAGATGAAAAAGCTGCTCTCATAAAGATCTTGAAGTCACACAAGCAAGCAATTGCTTGGAAACTCTCCGACATTAAGGGTATCAACCCTGAATTTTGTACTCACAAAATCTTGATGAAGGATGACTTCAAGCCAGCAGTTCAACATCAGAGAAGAGTAAATCCAAAAATCCATGATGTTATCAAACAGGAGGTTATCAAACTTCTTGATGCAGGATTGATTTACCCAATCTCAGATAGTCCTTGGGTCAGCCCAATTCATTGTGTTCCTAAAAAGGGTGGCATAACTGTTGTCACAAATGAAGATAACGAGTTAATTCCAACTCGATTGGTTACGGGATGGCGTGTTTGCATTGACTATCGTAAGTTGAATGACGCCACTCGTAAAGACCATTTTCCTCTACCCTTTATGGACCAAATGCTTGAGAGATTAGCAGGGAACGAATACTATTGTTTCCTTGATGGTTTCTCGGGTTATTTCCAGATTCCCATTGATCCAAAGGATCAAGAGAAAACCACATTCACCTGCCCATACGGAACTTTTGCCTACAGACGTATGCCTTTTGGTTTATGTAACGCTCCTGGCACGTTCCAACGATGCATGATGGCCATTTTCCACGACATGATCGGGGAAACAATGGAGGTGTTTATGGATGACTTCTCGGTCATTGGGGATTCGTTTCAAACATGTCTCTCCCATTTAGAAAAAATGCTTCAAAGGTGTGAAGACACCAATCTTTGTCTAAATTGGGAGAAGAGCCACTTTATGGTCAAAGAAGGCATAGTCCTTGGCCATAAGATTTCAAAAAACGGGATTGAGGTAGATAGAGCAAAAGTCGATGTTATTGCTAAATTACCTCATCCTACTACCGTCAAAGGTATTAGGAGTTTTTTAGGTCATGCCGGTTTCTATCGTAGATTCATACAAGATTTTTCTAAAATCGCCCGGCCTATGACTCATCTTCTTGAAAAAGATGCTCCTTTTATCTTCTCACCCGAGTGCATCGAAGCTTTTGAAACATTAAAGAAAAAGCTTACTGAAGCACCCATTCTCGTTGCTCCCGACTGGGACTTGCCTTTTGAGCTCATGTGCGATGCAAGTGATTTTGCTATCGGTGCAGTCTTAAGGCAACGTAGAGCTAAGCATTTTCAGCCTATCCACTATGCAAGTAAGACTATGACTGAAGCTCAAACTCATTACACTACCACAGAAAAAGAGCTATTAGCAGTGGTGTATGCGTTTGAGAAGTTTCGGCCGTACTTAATCTTGACCAAATGCGTAGTGTATACGGATCACTCGGCTCTCAAATATCTCTTTGCAAAACAAGATGCAAAGCCGAGATTGCTCCGTTGGGTTCTCCTCCTCCAGGAATTTGATATCATCATACGTGATAAAAAAGGAGCTGAGAACCTGGCTGCTGATCATCTGTCCCGATTAGAGAACCCTCACCAAGATGTTTTCGAGAAAAAGGAAATAAATGAAACATTTCCTCTCGAGACACTCAATGCGGTTTCTTTTCGTGGAAATTCTACTACCCCATGGTTTGCTGACTTCGCAAATTACCATACGGGTAACTTCATAGTGAAAGGGATGTCAACCCAACAGAAGAACAAATTCTTCAAAGATGTTAAACATTACTTCTGGGACGACCCCTACTTATTCAAAATCTGTGCGGATCAAGTCATCCGACGGTGTGTTTATGGACAAGAAGCTCTTGACATTCTCAAAGCTTGCCATGCTGGACCCACTGGGGGCCATCATAGTCCAAACTACACCGCCAAAAGGTGTTTGATTCCTGGTTTTATTGGCCCACTATTTACAAGGATGCCCACGATTTTGTCAAAACTTGTGACGCTTGTCAACGTCATGGAAATATCTCTCAAAGAAATGAAATGCCGCAAAATGCCATTCAAGTTTGTGAGATCTTTGACATCTGGGGTATTGACTTTATGGGGCCATTTCCATCTTCTCGAGGAAACAAATACATACTCGTAGCTGTCGACTATTTGTCAAAATGGGTTGAAGCGAAAGCTTTACCTACCAATGATGCCCGAGTAGTTGTGAAATTTTTGAAATCTCTTTTTGCCAGGTTTGGAACTCCGCGAGCTATAATTAGTGATCGTGGTACACATTTCTGCAATGACCAATTTGATCGTGTCATGCAAAAGTATGGTGTAACCCACCGTCTCTCTACTGCATACCACCCTCAAACAAGTGGGCAAGTGGAAGTCTCCAACCGTGGTATTAAAAGAATTTTAGAAAGGACAGTAGGCGAAAATCGTGCATCCTGGTCGGATAAACTGGATGACGCACTCTGGGCCTTTCGTACAGCTTACAAAACACCAATTGGGTATACTCCATACAAGCTAGTGTACGGAAAGGCATGTCATCTGCCGATTGAGCTAGAGCACAAAGCATACTGGGCCTTGAAACATGCAAACTTCGATATACAGACAGTTGGTGATCACAGAAAAGTTCAAATGAATGAACTAAATGAACTCCGTGATCAAGCATACGAGAACTCTTTGATCTACAAGCAAAAGACAAAGAAGATTCATGACTCTAAAATCAAGAACCGCGTTTTCAACGTTGGTGATCGAGTCCTTCTTTTCAATTCAAGATTGAAGATTTTCTCGGGGAAGTTTAAGTCCCGTTGGTCTGGTCCATTTACTATCACTAAGGTTTATCCTTATGGCACCATTGAGTTATCTCAACCCGATGGTCCAAATTTTAAAGTGAATGGTCATCGATTAAAGCATTACTTTGGAGAGGACATTCCACCTGTGATTGTCCCGGATCTACAAACTTTCCCCATGAACCAATGAATGCGGGGATCGAGTCAAGCTAGTGACTCGGGAATCAAAAATAGTAGCACACACCATATGGGTTTTCACCCATGTTTCTGTCTTCTTACCCCTTTTCTACCACCCTAGTGTGGGGGAGTTTCCCCCCGCTGTTGTATATATAAAGTTAAAAAAAAAAAAAAAAAAAAAAATATGTATATATCAAAAACAAAATAATGGCCGTAATATTTCCCTTTTATGTTCTATGTTTCGGCATAACAGCCGGTACTTTGAATATTGAGGGCAATATTCATTTCTAAGTGTGGGGGGGAATTCTCACGAATTTTATCATGTAATTATTCCACCCAATTCCCCCGTTTTTGGCCAAATTTTTTTTTTGGAGTAAGTGTTTTTCACTTACTCAGCAAATGGTAATCAGTCCACCATGTCTAACCCACATAAGGATTGGCTAATCCAGGAGCAAACGGCTCTTGGTAAAGATATATCAAACCCGTTGATGGCTTGCAATTTGCCCAAAATTGTATGGTGTTCAGCTCACCATATCTTTAATTAGTGAAAAGTTGGCTAGCCCGCAAGTTTATGGCTTGTGGTAAAGGCAGTTGGAAAACCATAATTGGTAAACGACTCACCAAAGATATTTTATCTAAGAGTTGGCTAGTCTAGAAGCAAACGGCTTCTGGTAAAGACAAATCAAATCCGTTTACAGCTTATGATTTGCTCAAAATCATTTGGTTATCATTGTACCAAGGTTCTTACTTGAACTGAAATAATTGGCTACTCCAGAAGTAATGGCTTTTGGTAAAGAGATGAAATCCATTAATTTTTCTCAAATCATTGCTAGGGACTAGCAATAGTTTAGTGTGGGGGGTTGATGAGTGTGTCTAAATACTCATCATTTTTATACTGTCTAGACTACAAAAACATCTGAAAACACTCAAAAATGCATCAAAATTATGAAAATATCACAAACAAGTGTTTTATGTGTTTTAAATGCAAAAATATCAAAATCTGGTAAAAACGTATCAAGTTTGCATAATTGGCAGTTTTAGTCTGTCACACCCCCAAATTACCTGTTTTGCAGCGGAATGGAATTCCTGGGGATTGACTGTCATAGCATCACAATCACAGTTATATTGAACGACCTAAAGTGTCGTTTGGAAAATACATCGCTTGATTTAATAAAAACATTCAGAGTTACAAAGATAGGTCCCAAATGAAAGTTACTATGCACGGAAAATAAGTTTAGTACAAGTCAAACGATGTTTTTAAAGTGTATCAATCCCATGTGAGACGCGTCGTCACCGCGACTCTATGATATGTCCACATGCATGCCATGAAGTATGCCTTAGATACCTGAGATAAAACATGCTTAAAAAGGTCAACACAAAGGTTGAGTGAAATCCATAGGTTTAATTAATTCGTTTGAACACAATCATCGTAGTGTGAGTTAAATTGTTTCACACTCATCGTTGAAAACAAAATCGTATTTATTTCACTAAGTTCATGACACCAAAGCGTAAACCTCGCACCAATAAAAATTGGTAATCATCGTTTCATCGCCGCCCTAATAGGTAAACTTGCCAATTTACCTTAATGATTCAAATATAGTGCGCTCGATTTCCCCTAACTGGGTCAATAGGAGCGGGAGTGTTAATTCCAATAGGCCTATTCACAATATTCGCGCTCACTCGCAAGTGACTAATGGTTCATGATGTAGGGACTTCGAACATGGCAAATACTTAGTGACAATAAAACATTCGGATATAGCATACAGTTCAAAGCATATGTGTTAGATTAAAAATGTAGCATGTATCTCCCCCAAGAGTTTGTAAAACAGTTAAAAGAGTAAAAGTGGGGCTATGAACTCACTTGTTGCAATGTTTATGATGACAAAAGTGGATACACTGAAATGTAGCGTAAATCTCGAAAATGACCTATTATGAATGATATGATATGTAATGAGTTATAGTGTAATGTTATGCATGCATTTCGTATGTTATTTATACCATTTGTGAGTTTTGAAAATAATACTTATCGTCGAAAAATACTCTTTTGACGTCTTGACCATTCTTAAATTACATTACAAGTATTTACGTCAAAATGTCATCCTACAATGGTTTCGTAATGATTTATTGTGAAATTTTAACTTTTCGTCGTAAAATAAAGTCGTCGGAATTTTCATGAAAGTGACAAAAATGGCTTCGAAAAACTAGTCGTAAAATGGTGTACGTCGAACGTTAGGAAACGAACTCAACGGTTTTGGAAAGCTTGTATCAAAATTTAGAAGTTTTAGTACAGGAGTTTTCGTCATAGAGGTCTCGAACAATAAGATAATAGAGGTTACATATGGTGATTTTGTCCAAATGTTGTGTAAAAAGTGAGTTTCGGCAAAGTTTAAGCAACCGTAAATAATTTATTACAACTCCGCTATTCAAACGGTTAGTCATTTTGAAAAATATGCTTGGTGATCTCGATTTTATTAGAAGACATCTCATTACAAAAAGTTCTACATCAACGTTAAAAACAGCCTTCAATATGGTCGTTTTAGTTACCGTAACACTTGTCTCGTAAAATAATATAGTTTTTCTAAAATAATAAAGTTACGGCAATTTATGAAAACGTGTATATCTTGGTCGTTTCAAATCCGTTTTCTACGTATTATGTCTTTAGCTTCGTATCAAAGTATACTAATATATTTTTGATAAGTCGAAATAATTTGTAAAGCTTAGGACTCGTTTTTGACTCGTACAAAATAAAAATACCTTGCTGAAATTTTCAGAAATTATATATTTCGTCGTCAAACTTGTAAAATTCATAACTTCTTCGTTATAACTCCGTTTTAATCCGTTCAAGCGGCCACGGATTCGTTTTAAAGTATATTTTCTAAATATCTAGGCCAAAAATTCGTGCCTACTGTCGGATTTTCCAGAAAAACAAAATAAGATCAGATCACTTTTAATACTTGTCGAAAATAGTTTTAATCGTACTAAACCTATTCCAATCCCTTCAAAACAACTCCAAAGCTATTCTAATCCTACCATACACCTTCTTAGGGTGTCATGGGTCCCTAGACATCATCAAGACCAATATATAACAAGGGGATAATTATAGGATGACCTTTATATATATATAACTCTAAAATAAATGGAAAAATGGTATAAATAAACATAAGTCTTGCATGCTTGCACAAAATATGAAGAAATAAATATGAAATGATAAGGAAAAATGAAAAATGTAAATGATATGCTTACAAGTAAACTATGATGAGGTGATTAGAACAAGGATTAACCTAAACACCCTAGGTTTTTATTTCAAAACCTTAATAAGAGTGTAATCTAGATTGTTTATACTTGAGCTTGAGAAAATTTTTTGATGATCCCTTATGAACACCTTGAAGAACCGGTTTGATGGAGGAAGAACCAAAGAGAGAAAAATAATTTTTACTACTTGAATTATTAGGAGATGAATGATAAAGTGAATGAAGTGAAGTATAAATCTATACTTGCAAAATTTTCTTACCAACTTTAAGATACATCCCCCCCCCCCCCTAGGCCGGTTTTGGGGGGATTGTGTCTAATATATGTTTTTTTTTTTTTTTTTCTTCTTTTACTTGTATATATATAAATGTATAAAATTGTTACAAAGTGTAAGTGAAATGAATTTAAGTTATGGTAAATGGTAGTTTTTAGGTAAAAGTAATTTTTAATAGATCAAAGTAATGTATAATGAGATCATAAAAATTGTAAAAATACATTCCTTGTAAAATTTGAGTGATAAAATAATTATCGTGTAGTTTTTAAGAAAAACGTCGTAATAATATAAATTTAACGATTTATATACAAAATAAATTTAAAACACTAGGTAAACTCAAAATATAGTTTTTATAAACTAAATGTAAGTATAAAAATATGTCGGGATCATTTTTGGAAGTAACGGATTAAATATTCAAAATAATAACTCACGCGATAACGTTTATTTAATATAAAATTTACGCGGTTAAGGTGAAATGCAAAATCATGAATGAACTAACATGATGCAAATGATGCTAATGAAATGTAGACTAAACTTAGTCCATATGAAATGTTCGTGATGATATGATCATGAATTCGCCGCTAAACCATTAAGGTTACGCGAATTTGGAACACGTAAACCTAGTTTACGATAAATGTTGAAATTGTAAGGCATGAATTGTTTTGAGAGATGACCTGGAAGTACGCGTTGTCACATAGTCCCCCAAGTTTAAAAAGTTGTCAAAAACAGTCACTGGTATATCAAAATAAAGAAAAATATCATTTTAAGTCCTTAGGGATTCATAAAGTTGACAAAACAAGTCCTTGAAATCAAAATTTGCAAAATTACAACTTTAGTCCCTCAAGTTTTGAAAATGGCAAAAATAGTCCTTGGATTTATTAAAAATGGAAAATAATCATCATTGGTCCTTGTACTATTCATATATGGCAGGTTTGGTCCTTGTGAGAGCTTTAGAAACTTGTCAAGATCAGTCCCTCAAGTTTGGCAGATTTACACAAATGGTCCTTGTCATTAACAAGCCAAATGACCCTTTCTTTGTATTTAGAACCCAGCCAACCAAAAAGAACCCTGCCAATACACTGTGACCCCCCCATTTTGGACCCCTTGTTATTATATCCAGCGGTCAAATAAAGTCAAACCCGCCTAAAAACAGCTTCCACTGTTCACCTTCCTCTTCCCCTCCTGCAATCCCAAAACCAGGTGGTTTTCACCACCTGTTGCTTCCACCTCACCACCTACTACTCACTCATATCCCCTCCACCTCATGAGATAGCCCACAAACTGCAGTTAATGCTTCCCCACCATAGACTTTTTACTGTTACACTCACACAACTGGTTTTTGCTTTTCAAATCATCACCAGCCCCATTCCTACTATCTAATCTGTCCCCCTCCACCTCCACAACACCCCAAGATTCTTTAATTGCTCTGAAATTGTCTCAAGCAACCATGTACACTTTTGGCGCCAAAAGTCGTTTAAACGGATATGATGAGTTTGACTCATCCAATGGCTAAGATTTAAAGTGGGAAAGTTTCAGAAGCATGTGGGGAGTATCTCAAGTCTATAAAGAAAAAGGAGATGCAGAAGAGAAATGTATCTAGTTTTAATCTTAATTAGCTTATGTCGTTTAACTTAATTTTGAATTTCCAGTGTATTTCTTAGCTTTAAAGTACTGTTTTTCTCATATTCAGTGTATTATACAACTTTTGCAACAAGTAATTTCAGTGTTCAAGTTCCAAATTCAGTTTATGCATTTTCAAAGTTCAAAATCTCATGTTAATTAAATGTTGTTGTTAGTTGTTGTTTTGGACTGAAATAGCTCACATAAGCTCCTAGAAAGCTTATTAAAGCTTTTAGAGACTTTAAAAATCAGTTTAAAATCAAAAAGAGAAAATCACCAAAAATACAAATAAATAGTTGAAAAATCAAAAATCAATGGAGATGGTGATCACAGCTGGAGCAGGGTTGATAAAGGATTGCCCTTGGGTTTAGTGCTTCTTGGGAAGCTATAGGATCTGTTCTCAGTCCTTGGTTATCATTTTTCACTTGGAATCCAAGTTGTAAGCCTTTTTACCCATTTTGGTATTTCACTGTGTAAGACAGTTATAAGTTTAAATCTCTGTGTTTACATGTTCATTAGTTGTAGTTAAGCATAATTAAACCATAAAACCAGTCACTTGTTCTTTAAAATTTATAGTTGCTAAAAATCTTATTTTCACAGTTAAATTAGCATAAGTTTAATTTCTTGATTTTATGTTGGTATTTCTGTTGTTTAGTGTCTATTTAATCTTAGTAAGTGATAATATTAAGTTTGTAATCAGTTGCAAGGTTTAAATCAGTGTTTTGCTTTGAAAATCATCAAAACAGTCTTTTGAAAGAGTGTTTGGATTTGTAAGTTTAACTGTTTTATAGGTTTCTTGTATTATTGCTTATACTTGGCTTGTGTCTCATTAGTTCATATTATCTCAGTTCAACAAGAAAAACTAGTCCCTATTTAGTAAAAAGTCAAAAATACATTTGATCATGTCTTTGTCATTAACTGTTGGATTTTAAGATTCTGTGATCATGATTTTGTGTTCATAAGTTGTTATTGTAGATCAAATCAGTCTTAATACACCTTAAAACATCATAATCAGTGCTTAGGATCAAATCAAAGTTCATTTAAGTCAAACTTTCATTTTGTTAAAAAAGTCAAAATGTGCCCTGTGCACAGTTTTAAGCTCAGAATCACAAGCTTGCAAAAAGCTCATTAGTTAATCATAGCTTGTGATTCTTGGCTTTTTGTGAAGCTAACCTGGCCATCTTTGAGTTCCAAGTTTAATATTTCACTTTGTAGCTTATTTGAGTAGACTGCAAGTGCTTTTTGTTTGTCTCAAAACACTCAGTATACACTGAGTTATACTCAGTGGTTTTCTAGCTTTTTCAATAGCTTCTCACAAGCTCATTATTGTGATCCAATCTGTGTGATTTAGCTTTTTGGAAAGCTTAACTGGTCATCTAGTTAATCCAAGTGTTTGTTTTAAGTTTCTAGCTTATCTAAGTGCTTAAAATTAAGCTAGAAAGTGCCTAGTGATTCACACAGTGTCCTGTGCAAACCAGTTAACTAGTGCTTATTTTGGCTTAATTAGTCCTTATTTTCAAGTTTTTGTGCTTGTTCAGTTGTAATTCTAGCTTATTGTAAGTAGCTTAGCTTATTTCCAGTGTATCTTGTGCTTATTTTTAGCTTAAAAGCCATTTGGCTTAAACTCTTTTGCTTATTTCTTTTTTCTTAGTCACTGTTGAGATAAATAAGCTCATTCTGAGCTTATTGGTCATTTTTAGAAAAAGTCATAGTTTTATAAAGTGCTTATTTTAGTAATCTTAACAAGTTTGTAAAAGAAAATCAAAAAAAAAAAAAAAATAGTTGCAAAAAGTCATTGCTGGGATTCGAACCCTGGCCACCCAGCTCACCACACACACACACTACCACTCGCCCTTGGGTCTTTTTCAGTTTTCTTTTGCAATATTTAATATATACCCCTTTTGTTTCCAATAAGCTTATACGAGCTTATTAGCTTATTTCTAGCTTATTTAATCTAGCTTTTTTATGTTTTGTATTTTTCTTAACTTTTTATTAGTATAAAGTATTTTATAAAAAAGTTTCAGATTTTTCTCAATAGTTTTAGTATTTTTAAACATTTAATTAGTGTAAAATTAGTATTTAATTCATAATAAAAAATATAAAAGTCTAAAAAATATAAATCTTTTTTCTAAAATTTTCTTTTGTCATATAGTACGTAAGAAAATTGTTTTTACACTTGTAGGTCTTTTATTTCATAAATTTTACGTTTTTGCTTGCGCACTCGCGTAATTTTTATAAATAACGTACGTTTTCATTTTAAATCACGTTTTTAGGTAATTTAAGTTTACGTTTTAGTTAAAATAGTTTATTTAAGTTATTTTATTTTATAAAATCACAAAAACATCATTGTAAAAATAGTGATAGCGTTTATTTAATATGTTTTAACTTTTTAATTTCCTTTAATTTGCATTTAAGTCGCTGTAATTTATTAATCTTTTATTTAGGTATAAATAACTCAAAATCCTTACTGATCACTATCCTTAGTGATTATTCGACATCTGTCTGTGTTAAACACCAATTCATCCTCCGTGGGACTTAACGACCCAGGAATCCCCTATATTCCTCTGATCTTAATTGCATTAGTGTTTGACCTGTTTTAAGTTTCTTACGGTTAGCCATTCACAAGTGGCTAGCTTGTGTGAGATAACTTGACGGTTTAGCACCAATCAAGGTAACATGACCATGTCATTGATGCACCAATGGCATGACTCCAGTGTGTACGAGTGATGATACACACCGTCCCCATTATGATATGATTATGAGCTCACTATATGTATATGATTTGGCCACTATGATATGTTCCGGGGGGCGTATGGATGCATCCTAGATATGATATGTTTCGAGGGATTTGATCTGATACGTTTGTTTATATGGTGAATGATGTCGTGTGCAATACGCGTCTTCACAATTCTGGGAGCTAGCTACTCCATTTGTTACTGAGGTCTCCCCTCCTATTATGTATGGTATTCCGAGGTCACCCCTCCGAATACAATGGCTACTTGTGATATGATATGATATGATATGTTTCCGGGCTTGGGTAGATTTCTGATAACCCTTACACTTTTGATAAACCTATATTGTACCTTCCGTATTCCCCAACGCACTATAATCTGTATTACTTGTTCATTACTCAATACCCTTATATGATTTACTTGTACCAAGATATAGATACTCCATAACATTGATCTGTCACACTTTCATTCCGTTACTTCAGACTATCGTTCCATTCACGTACCGGGTTATTATGTGTTTATTTGATTTGTTTATGCTATTTATGTTTTATGTGACTACTGATTATCCTGCTATGATGTGATTAATATGCGGTTATCTGAGTTACCTGTTTTCATCTGATGATATGTGATCTCACTATTATGTGAACCTCTGAATTGTCTGGTGACCATGCCAATGTGTAATCGATAGTTTTGTCGGTTTATTATGTGTGCTTTGTTCGGTTAATCTTGTGGACTATGACTATTCCGTTGTATTCTTATCTGTTTATTGTTGACCTGCCATGTGTACATTCTGCCTATGCTACGGTTGATTGGGTAAATGGTTCAACTTGTGACGTCTGGTTTGTTAATTTGTTTAGTTTCCCTGCTATGTCTTTAATTCATTCAATTATAATGTTCATGCTATATTCCTACTTGTTACGTGTGACTGCCATGTTTTGACTACTGTTAGTACTACCGTTGTTATGATATTGATTATGTTTTCAACTAAGGGTTTTGACCTGCATGTTTGCCATGCTCACTTATTAATTAATTGCTTCTGCTTGTCTTTAGATTTCTCTTTGACTTGTATGGCTTATGATTTCCTGAATTGATTGTATGCTGTATATGTTGTGTGGATATGACGTCTGCTATGCTTGCTTATGTTTCAGTACTTGTATGCCTGGTTTGTATGTGCTTGTATGCTTGTCCTGATGCTTTGCTTTGCTTCATTCTACTTGTTATATGTGCTTTGGATATCTGTATAATTGTGTTCTGCAGGATCCTCATTGACTCATTGTCCTCATTTCGTTGCGACTTTGTTATCAGTTTCATTATTCCATTTCGCATTTATGATTTTATTTAGCGTTCATTTTGTTATATCTGTTCACTGGGCTTTTTAAGCTCAGCCGCATTTCTTTTCCTGCGGCAGGTTTTAGGTTGGAAGATGGGCTTTGATGGGCTGAGAGTTGGATTATCTGAGTGGACCAACCCTAGTTACCTTATTATTTGGACTTACTTTGAAGAGTTTTTGTTTTGATATTTCATTTCATTTTGGATATTGTATTTTCTTCGTTAGTCAATCGTTTATATGATTTGATACTTCATTTTTAAGGTTTTCGTTTGAAAATATTTTATTTGTATGTTCTGATATGACACCAGAATGTGACACTTCTACCCTTGTCGGGTTGGGGTGTTACAATAACACTATCATATGTTTTATGACCCATTTGTATAAAATATATTAATGCCGAACATAAATACATATCATCTTACGTTAATCATTGATAAAATATGTCAATACAAAAACTTGAACCCAATAAAACTAAACTAAACAAGAATGACAACATTGAAATTCGATTATATGTAGCTAAAAATGTTTAATACTCTTTGTGTAGCTACTATGTCACAGTAGCATCTCAATGAGTTTGAAAAAGTCTGACCAATATTTGAGAAAATGATTGACTAATATATGTCCATACCATTAGCTTAACTTGCATCCATGCATATTCAGTTGGTTCGCATATTCAGTTGGTTCGGGTCGGGTTCCTACCCATATGCATCTTGCTGATTTTCGCTTTGTGGCTCAGTTTTTATCCAAGGCTGAGACACGCCACTAGGCTCATCAAACCTGTTTTGACCCATTTCTGTTTCCTGTATTTTGGGAGTTTATCTGGTCCATCATTTCAAGTATCCAAGTAGCACCTGAGCCACCACACGTAAACAAACACAAAACCACTGACCAAAATTGTATTCTGCTACTGTGAACCATTATTTGTTAAAACTAGTTCAACTGCCACATAATCAGAACCATATATTTTACTCATCACTTGTACCTGTATCGAAAATAAACAAAATGATGCTTACTGACATCGAATTTTTGTGGGATCCCATAACATCATTGCCAATCTATTTCTTTATGCTTATTCAATATTGTATTTGCATTATAATTGAGACTAGTTTTGGCATTGTTGCGAATCAGCTTCCTTTGTTCATTTTGACATTAGAATATAATGGCTGCTAATATTATACTTCCTGTATAAAACAAGGTTATTGTACCTTGAGGCTTTAATTTGCTACTGTATTGAAAATTTGAAATGCAACTTGTGAATAATGAATGGTTTACAACACACTATACATATTGAAACACACCTTTAAGTTGTTACTGATTCAATATTGAATAAACCGGAGATAAAACAGGCATATTTACTTTTCTCTTTCATTTAGCAAGCTTGTTTTCTCAATAGGAGTGATGAGAAAATTGGTGAAGAGCCAATTGACACAGCACTTGTTGGATACTAACTATATCAAACTTATTATGTTTTCGAAATTTAGGTAATACAATGTCACGAAGAGGTAAGCGAGGTAAAGCCAAGGGTAAGAGAATATATCCGCCTGAGTCGTTCTATATCGATTTCAATGAGGATGGACTAGCTATTGGACCCACACGCGGTAGATTTGCTTCATGGTTCTCACTCGAGTTGAAATCACGTATTTTTTATCATTTGGAATGGAATCAAGTCACAGAGGCGATGAAGGATCAGTTATGGCTATCTACCAAGGTGTTATGTTTATTAAAATTATATACGTGATTTAATTTATTTATGTAATTGTATCAGGTAGTTAATATCATTTATTTTTCTTTCTGAAAACCATTAGGAAACTTGGAACATTCCAAATGATAATGCAAAGGGCACACAAATGCGGATAGCCAACGATCTATTTAGGAAGTTTAAGAATAACCTTGTTACAAATTACGTCAACAAAAACAAATCACCATTTGAAGATTACAAGTTTTTGGACGATCGTGATTGGGAAGACTTCGTTGCGTCCAAAAGATCGAGAGACTTTTTGGTATGTGCGACTTTAATTTATACTTTTTCATTTTACTGATTGTTTTTTTACTTTTACGTATACTACTGTTTTTTTTTTATATATTACTGATTGATTTCATATATTATTGATTTCATGTATATTATTGTTTTTTTACTTTTACGTGCAGGAAAAAAGTGCTAAAGCAAAGGCTAGTGCAAAACAAAACAAGGATCCGGCCCGAGTAGGACGGTCGGGGTATATTGGTAAAGAACCTGAATGGCAAGAGGATATGGCAGATCTAGTTGAAGAGTACCCAGACTTAGAGGGGTTGCAGTGTGATCGTTCAGTGAAACATGTTTTAGGACGATTAGTACATAACAAAGAAACAGGTAAAAAGGAGTTGACGGAAGCTCATTGTCAAAGACTTCAACAGTTGGTAAGAACTATATATATAACTATTATATTAACCAAATGTTCCAACCTGTAAAGCTTATATCATCTACACGTGTAATATGTTTTAACTATTGTTTCAACAGGCAAGAAAAGAGCGTGAAATGATTGCCGATGGTAGTATACATATAGCGGGACAAGATCCGCTTACAAGGGTGTTGGGACCAGACCACCCAGGGCGAACCAGGGCAAAGTCATCTGTTGTTGGAACAAAGAAGGGATTAGGAAATGGGGGCGTGAGGAAGCGTAAGGTAGTGGTTGAAAATTTTGATGACCTGGTGAAGAAAGTAACAGAGAATGTGTTGGCCGCCATACCTACATTACAACCAGACTCTGGGACATGTCGACTAGTCCAATCCACTTGTGCTCGGGTAGTCCAATCTACTTGTGCTTCAGGTGGATCATTTGATGAACTTAATTAAATCGAGGTAACTTATACATGTAAATATATGACTAGAGACTAGTTTATATTGTTATTTATAAAATGATGTTATGAATTCTTAGTTTTAATGTTGTATTATGTGATGTTTATTATGAACCCGTTCTGCTATATGTCTGAAATACTAACAAGATTCTATGTTGTGAAGGCATGTGAGTTGATCATGGATTGGTTTGGGACAGAACAAACGGTAGCTAAAGGGCAAGTATATCCGTGTAGAGATGGAATACTACATGGATTACCTATGGAACCGGGGTTCGTGAAGGTGCAGGTAGACACGGTAGAAGAGGGATTCTCAGCAGTACCTGTTGCTAGACAAACCGATGAAGTGAAAACCTTAAGTGATGCGTTAGGTGGCCAGTTTATTCAATGGCCATGAAAATACATCAAGGTATACATCGGTTAATTATATGCGAGTTTGTGCAATATTATAGTACTATGTAATTATTAACTTATATATTATTAAATGTAGGTCACCAAGATAAATTCATCACAAAACTCCATGGGTCATCGGTCTAGCAATCCGCCATCAAAATATCGAACTACGAGTGCACGTGTTCGCCATACACCGGTAACGCTCAATCATTATACTCTATATACACATGTGGATAACATCGTTTAAAGTATATGGAGTCAATTTCCCACATTGTTTTCCTTAAAACTACATCAGTTTTTCTATCAATATGCAATCATTTAGTTTTAAGTATGTAGAGTCAATTTCTTGCATTGTTCTCCTTAAAACTACATCAGATTGTTTATAAATATGCAAGCATTGAAGTTTCATCAACTTGCAACCATACTATTCCTATCTAAAATCATAACTAATTGATATAAGTAAATGGTTTCTTTATGTAGATTGATGAACCTATGCCATCACAAGCACCATTGATTGGACATGGTCACCATCAAATGGTAGTTTTGGATTAATTATATACTACTTAAACTTTATATCTGTATAAGTTAATATATATAGTACCTAAAACTAATTGATATTTTAAAATGGTTTGTTAATGTAGATTGAAGAGCCATTGCCATAAAAAAACAATCAAAAGAGCTACAGCGATGTTACCGAAGAGGCCACAAAAGATTCAAGCCTTAGCTAATCGTTTCATAAACCGCAATGATCGACATGAACAAATCATTGTTGCATCTCCTGATGGAATGTATGAACAAACCTATTACGAGTATGTTGAATACGAGTCTTTGTTAGGTTGGATGACAAATGATTGGGTTGATGGAACCATACTACATTGGTGGTGCATGTAAGTTTTTTAATGTTTTAATAATTATGATAATACTAATTGTTTATAATGAATTATAATAATTATTATACTCTTGATTTAGGCACATGTATGAGATGGTACGCAAGGAGGAGTTTAACATTTGTTCATTTTTTAACCCGACAATCATCCAAGAGCGCGTGTGCATTGAAGAGAGTAATTTTGCCATCAAGCATATTATAAGTACTTTTGAAGCACATAAAGAAAAAGACATATTTCTTGCACCTTATTTGCAAGAGTAAGCCTGAATCTTTGCATGTTATAACATAGTTTTAATTAACATGCATTGTTTATACTAAGATGTTTAAACTTTCTGTGTAGTTCGCATTGGGTGTTATTTTTAATTTGCCCTAAGACAAGGATGGGATACATATTCGATTCATACAATCGAGATAAGAAAAAGACCTCGAAGACTTTCTATCTGAGCAACATAATGGAAAGGTTAGTAATTTCTAATATATACATTGCATTGACAATGGAAGCGATAATATTTTAACTTACAATATTCTTGTTTAGGGCTTTTGACAACTCATTCAAGTGGACTATGCTTGAGGTATATCATTAACTCTTTGTGTGTTTACTGGTTTTTAATATATATATTTATTATATACATATAAGATAATGTATGGTCGTTATTTGATTGTAGTGTAACCAACAAAAAAGATCTATGGGAATGTGGTTACTACGTGATGAAGTTCATTTTTGAAACTTTGTATATAAAACAAAAATCGTTCCCTGACCAGGTAAATGTTTATACACTCTGTTTATTTGCATTGAATCCATTCGCTTATGTGAAATTTTAACGCTTTTATCTTATTATGTTTATAGCTTCATGACTCTAGAAGGGCTTTAAGGCAGGATGAGTTACGGATGGGTACTCAGTGGGGGCGCAAAGTTTTTTGTGGATTATTGCAGTGACCATTAGGTGAATTGAGGAATTCTACAAGATCAATATGCGAAATTTTCTGTTTTCACCCGGTTTTGCGCTAGTTGCTGCTGTTGGTGGGCACCTGGTGGTATTTTAATTGTTTTCTTAGTGTGTAGTTTGAAGGTTTTAGTTAAGTGTGTTAGGTCTTTGTCTTTAATCAAGTAGGATGTTTCAAGTTGATATTTTGCTTGTTGATGGCTTTGACTCTTTGTATGGCTAGACCTTTTCGTTTATTTAGTAATATGTTGCTTTGAAAATGAAATGGTTGGAGTACTCTTTCTTTTTTGTGGTGTTGTATAGTTGTCTAATGATGTAGTTTCGTAAGCACGCATTACTATTGATTCTGTATTTATCAGTTTATCAGCTGTGCCATGATCAAAAGAAACTCATTTTAAGGAACACGTAAAAGACCAAAGTAAAGACAACCGTTCCTAAAAATTCATTTAAAAAAGGTAAATTAGTGTTCAAAAGAAACTATTTGATGGAACGGGTAAACACAACCGTTCCTTAAAAGAATTTTAAGGAGAACTAAAAAGTGCTCATTTTTTGGAATGCCATTTGTTAAGACGGTTCAGAAACCGTTCCTAAAAATATTTTTAACCGAACCAAATAATCATTTTTCCTCTAGTGCTACAAACTTCAGTAATAGTGGTTGGAGTTGGACATTATTAAACAGCTGCTACCTTAGATTCATCCACCTGTATCCCCTCACCAAAAATAACATACCCCAAGAACATAACCTATGTGGTCATGAATGCACTCTTCTTTGTGGCTAGATAGAAATGATCCTCACGAACTAAGGTCAAAACATGTCTAACATGAGAGACATGCTCACTAAAAGAAGCACTATAAATAAGAATATCATCAAAATAAACAACCACAAACTTCCCAATAAAAGTCCTGATCAATTGGTTCATAACACACATAAACGTACTAGGTGCGTTGGATAAACCAAAAGGCATCACCAACCATTCATAAACCGTTCACGAGTTTTGAAGGAAGTCTTCCATTCATTACCAGGTCTAAGACAGATTTGGCAATACCTACTCTTCAAATCCAACTTTGTGAAAATAGTGGCACCACTAATCTCGTCAAGCAAATCATCAAGCTGAGGGACAATAATCTTGTTGATGGCTCAACTATCAACACACATATGCCATGTTTCATCCTTTTTCGGAGTCAATATGGTAGGAACATCACAAGGACTCATGCTTTCTCAAATTTGACACTTAGAAACCAACTCCTTAACCTACCGTTGCAACTCCTCATGCTCTATTAGGCTCATTCTATAATGTGGCATGTTGGGAAATTGTGAACCAGGCTCCAAATCAATATGATGTTGGATGTCACGCAAAGGTGGCAATCCATCAGGCAACTCCTCAGGAAAAACATCATAAAATTCTTTAAGTAAAGGAATCATAGCTTCAGGAATTTTGCTATCTTTAGTCACTTCCTTCCCTATTAGTACAAAAACTTCAATCTCCGATCTCTAACTCGTCCTCAAACTGAGAAAGGGTTGGTAAAGTACCAGTGGGCTTGTTGGCTAATTCTTTGGACTTACTCGACATCAAAGTTATCTTCATACCACCAAATAAGAAACTATAAATATTGGTTTGCCCATTATGATTTGTGTTGCAATCATACTCCCAAGGTATACCCAATAACAAGTGACAAGCATCCATGGGCACCACATCATACCAAACATTATCTTTATAAGTTGTTCCAATAGAAAATGGAACAATGACACGCATGGAAATAGTTACATCACCACCCTTCTTAAGCCACTGTAACTTGTAAGGTTTGGAATGGTTCTCAGTCTTCAATCCCAACTTCTGAATAGCCTCTTCAAAATATCATATTTTCACAGCTACCCGGGTCAACCACAAAGGTGCAAACCTTTCCCGAAATAGTAACCTGAAAGATGTTATGCCTTAGCCAATCATTGCCAACAACTTTTGGTGTCAAGCAAGAGCGCCTGACCACCAAATTCATCCCTACATCTCCATTCACAACTTCCTCTTCATACTCAGCATCTTCATCAAATACCGGGGCTTCCTCATAACCCTCATCAACCATGTCATTAACTTTCCTTTCAAAATCAGCAAACAAGTATCTTTTCCCAGCCTTCTTACATTCCGACTGTCGGTGACCAGGTTCACCACAATTAAAACATTTCAAGCTACTACTACCAGCCCCCTTAGAAACTGACCCAGTATTACTACCACCCTGTTTCGCCTGATTGGGAACAAAACGAGATGCCTCATAACCTGAACAAAAACTACCTCTTGTTATAGCGAAAGAAAATGAACCTCCCACACGACGATTCTGCTTTTCAAATGCTAATGCACGTTGATATGCATCAGAAAGTGTCACCGGATCAAACATGTTAATAGAATCCATGATCTGGACTCTTAGGCCACCAATGTAATGAAAGAAAAGTGTTCATCAGTCTCCTGAATATCATTCCTTGCAATTATTTGGTAAAATTATGTTGTGTAATCTTCAACAGATTTGGTCCCCTGTTTGAGATTCCATAACCGTTCGTACATCAAATGTTGGTGATTATGAGGAATAAAGTTGGCCCTCATGCATTTTTCATTTTTCTCCAAGTCGTGACTTTTGGCTTTCTAACTCTCTCATGTGTCAGTTTCATTTGCTTCCACCATGCGGATGCCCTGCCATGTAGCCTAGTAGCGACCAATGAAACCTTCTTGTTTTCAGGGACCTTTATGAATTTAAACACCTCTTCACCTGCAACAAGCCAGTCAATGAACCCCTCAGGATTCAAAGTATCCCTATCAAACTCGGGAATATTAACTCTCAAACCAGACTCCCAATGCCTATTATCATCCCTTTTATTTCGCCTTGGTCGCCTTTCTTGTTGTTCATCAGAAGATGAATCGTCACCCTCACCGAACAGATTTTCTGACTGTTCATATTCACTTTCCCGATGGTTATGATTACGAGGCATTCTCTGATTCAACAAGTCATTCATCTGATCAATCAATTGATCAAAAAATTGACCCATTCGCTCCTCCATTCTTGCTATAATACGCTGCTCAAATTCTTGTTCATATCATTAATATTCCTATTTCGCTGCGGAGGCATCGTAATCAGGAACTTTAGCTCTGATTCCAACCGATGTAGACTAAATAACAAGATAAAACAAATCAAGCATGTTGATTCACAAGAACACCATGATCGATTCTCCCAATAATCATTGATTCAATAGAATACCGACTATTAGGATTCTAAGTAAGAAAACTGCCAAAAATAGAATTTTGATATTTCTTTGAACTGCTTATTCAAGATTACAGAGAAGCTATTAAATAAGCATACAAAACTGAAAACGGGTAAAAAAACTTGGCCACAAACAAAAGTCCAAAAAACCCGAATAAAACATAAAATTGCGAATAACTAATAAAATAGAGTGTTTTGGGGCTCGAAAGTTCCGTAAACCGATGTAGTCTGTTTACCATGACGTGCTCCTTGTTAAGCTTTGATTTCACCGGTCATAGGCCTGAAACGGGGTCCCATAGCTAATGTTATGCCTATTTTAGTGAGGCACATTTTGTCACACGATTCTGGGCCTCCAAATGCTTGAGCCCACATCATGCACTCACATACATATTTTTTGTTTCATTGTTATGGTAATTCTTTGATCTGGGTCACTTAAATATCATTTTTGAGGAAACCATTTCAGTTTAACTTCTTTGTGAGTGATAGTGTAGGATGTCGTCATTGGTCATAGATTTGAGGATCATAATTTTGAATCTCAACACATACCCGAAATAAACATACTTGAAGAAAGTACTCACCCCTGGCCCAAGAAGTTTCTAAAGAAGTTAAGTAGAACCCTTCCCACTCCATATAACAACCGCGTTCAATTTTTTTTTTTTTTAATTTTGTTTTTGCCAAGTAGTACCGATATTAAACACTTGTTCAATAATAGGCGCAAGATTAGTAGTATAAATTATTTCAACATCCAAATTTTTTGTATATAAGTTAGATTCATGTTGTTCGTTTTTTGGGATAACATTGGTGCTAATACACACTGAGTAAATTCATTAATATTTCTCTTGTTCTTATGAGTTTGCAGGATAATGGCACTAAAAAAACAAGATCACAACAATCGATGTTAAATATTGTAGGTGGAACGGGACCAAAAGATCCAAAGAATGGAACACATGCACTGAGGTGAGTATTCACCCTGTCATAGTCTGGTGGGTTGGACGCTTTGCGATTCTCAGCATGGTGAGTAGCACCACTATTCGGGCCTGCTTCATTTGTAGAACCACGGACCTGGTGAGCTGGTATAGCTGGTCCAAGACTCGTCCCTCTTCTTATAGTATTATGAGAAAAGACTTCAACCATCTATATCCATACAAGGAACCTGGCCAACCTCAATATGGGGTGATCGAGTTTCTCCACGACATGAGAATTAAGGCTTCAATTATACTAAGCTCTCTTTGCTTCATTCTATGTTTGATATGATTATGATTTCAACCCACATGCTGATATCCAAGCAATGAATCGTGCACATAGAATTGGTCAGTCGAAGAGGCTTTTAGTATACAGGCTTGTTGTTCGTTTTAGAATATTAGGTGCAGCTGCATTGAAGACATTCAAATATTTTCCATCTTTAAGGACACTTAGAAAGTCGTGGGGCAATGATTTTAAATACCTTCACATTCTTGACATAAAGTTTTACTAAAGTGAGTGTGTGTAAGTTAACACACTTTGTGAAAAGATCAACAGATCCACGATTATCGTCACACAAAGTGATTTCACCGAGATACAAAGTAGTCAAAGCTGGAAAACCCCAAGGTGTTTTAGGTGTAATACAAGTTGACAAAAAAAGTGTTCCAAAGGGTGAAATGCTTATCAGTAGGAGAGCTAAAAAGGCAAGATGGAAAATCATGGTGTTTTATGGCATCGCTAACGATGGTTAATTCTTGGACATCGTGAGAAAATGCATAGTTTGCAATACAAAAAACTAACTAGCTGCACCATGGAAATTTAAATTTAGTGAGGAGACTTCTACTTGGTGGTTACGATGTAACAGAATTTTTTCACAAATTTAGAAAATTTCGGTAAAGAATCAAAGTGACGAGTCAAAAAATTAAGACCATAATTTTTCGAGTCGTCAATTTGATTCTTTACCTAGAATTTCTAAATTTGTGAAAAAAAAATCTGTTACATCGTAACCACCAAGTAGAAGTCACCTCACTACATTTAAATTTCCATGGTGCAGCTAGATAGAGTTTTGTGAGAAACATTGCGAACTATGCATTTTTTCACAATGTCCAAGAATTAACCAGCGGTAGCAATGCCAAAAAACACCATGATCATCCATATTGCCTCTTTAGCTCTCATACTCTTAAACATTTCACCCTTTGGAACAATTTTTTGTCAACTTGTATTACACTAAACACCTTGGGATTTTCCAGCTTTGACTATTTTGTATCTCAGTGAAATCACATTGTGTGACGATAATCGTAGATCTGTTGATCTTTTCTCAAAGTGTGTTAATGATAAGGATTTAAAAGGTACACTTTTGAGGGGTTATTTAAGCTTTTAATCGGCCATTTTTATATCCGTTACAGCTTAATTTCGTTCCTTTTCACTTTTTAGGTCTCTTGAAGGCAAAATGATGGAATGACACTTATTTGGACGAAAAGGCGTGAATATGTGAAGAAAATGGCCAAAGTCAAGATCGAGACACTCAAGCTGCTGGAATTGAAGGTGACGGCGTCACAGTCAAAGGGCGACGCCGTCGCAACATGCTCCGAAATTGCGACGGCTCAGAAGTGAAATTGCTATTTTGTACCTGACGGCGTCAGGCTTTAAAGAGTAGGGCGTCACAACTCAGACGGCCTAGATTCAGATTCCGACGGCGTCAGAAGATGAAGCCGACGGCGACACAACCACAAGGTGACGCCGTCACAAAGTTGACTTGGTCAAGACGAAACCCTAATGGCGGCAATCCGACGGCGTCACAATTAAAGAGTGATGCCGTCGCAGTTGTAACTCTATATATAGAATTCGAATTTTCAGACTTTTAGAGAAGTAGAATTGTGGAGTAAAACCTAATAACGATTTTTGGCTGTCTTGGGCAGTATCTTAGGGTTCTCATACCCTATTTTACAACAAGATAAGTAATTTACTTCATTGATTTAATTATGTCTTCAATTGTATGTGTGTATGCTTGCATGTTCACCATGTCCGACTAATTTACTTGTGTGTTTGCTTAGATCTATGAAACCTAGGTATTGAATATTGATTGGTTGTCTCTTATCTTAATTGTAATTGGCCTAGGATTGCAATAGGTCATCGTTGTGTTTTTAATGCTTGAGTAATCTTTGTGAACATTAGTTTATAATCGCCTAGAGTTGTTACAGGCTAAAAATCCAAAGATAACCTTAGGGTGTGTTTGGTACAGAGAAATAAAGCCAGAGAAAAGGAAATGGCTTTAATTCTCGTGTTTGGTAAGCCAGAGAAATGGAAAAGCGGAGAAATTGGAGAAATTTGTGAGGAAATGGAGAGAGTTGAGTAGTGTAATTTAAGTAGCCTCATTTCCCTTAATTTTGTGGAGAAATTGGAGAAATGGAATAATTTTTTTGAATTTTTTTTTTTTTTTTTTTTTTTTTTTTTTTTTTACATTTAAAAAAATATTTTTTTAAAAAAATTATTTTAAAAAAAAATAAGTTTAAAATTATTTTTAAAAAAAATAAGTTTTTTTTTAAAATAAATACATTTTAAAAAATATTTTTTATAAAAAAACAAGTTTTTTTTTTAAGTAAAAACATTTTAAAAAAATAAGTTTTTTTTAATATTTTTTTTTAAAGAAAGTACATAAATTTAAAAAAAAAATTAAAAAAAAAAATATATATTTTTTTTAAAATAATTTTTTTTAAATATTTTTTAAGAATTTTTATTTAGACAAAATATTATTTAAATAAATTTTTTTCATTTTTCGGATCAAGTCTCTGTTGTTACCAAACATTAGAATTGAACAAAATTCTCTACTGATTTCTATTCTCTGAGATTCTATTCTCTACTTCATTTTTTTCTCTGAATTTCTCTCTACCAAACGCACCCTTAGAGTTAATTTATGAATCCTAGAGATTTTGTAGGCAATAACCTTAAGGTAGTCTCAAAGAGTTAGGGAAGAAAGCATACCCTACGACCTTAGAAGACACAACGCGTTAAGAATAAGGACGTGACAATTCAACCATCAATAGGAGATAACTAGGGATTAATAGCATTTAGGTAAACACATCTTTAATCATCATACGAGCACACATCAATTAGACATAGACTACCCCTTAGCTTAGTTAATTAGATTAGATAATAGTAGAGTAATCGGTAGAAATACCACCCCCCAAATCCACTACCCCGAGATTCGTAATTTCAATTTTCTAAAAAATATAAAAAAGATAAAAAATAATCTTCCTCAACCCCAACCTTAGCGTAGTAATTTCTCACTAGCATTCCTATTCCCCTAGAGAACGATATCAATCCCGAGGCTTACCCTAATACTACACTACAATGATTAGGTTCACTGCCTAGGTGGTTGAAAAACTTGCTCGAAGAAAAGGAAGTTTCCTTTGACCCCGAACGCGCGTTGTACGCGTATCAGTTAACTTACAGACACTCACTTTAGTAAAACTTTATGTCAAGAATGTGAAGGTATGTGAAATCATCGCCCCTCGACTTTCTAATCTCGTCCTTAAAGACGGGAAATATTTGAATGTCGTCAATGTGGTTGCACCTAATATTCTAAAACAAACAACAAGCCTGTATACTAAGAGCCTCTTCGACCGACCAATTCTATGTGCATGATTCATTGCTTGGATATCAGCATGTGGGTTGAAATCAGAATCATATCAAACATCGAATGAAGCAAAGAGAGCTTAGTATAATTGAAGCCTTAATTCGCATGACATGGAGAAACTCGATCACCCCATATTGATGTTGGCTAGGTTCCTTGTATGGATATGGATGGCTGCAGAATTTCCACATAATACTATAAGAAGAGGGAGGAGTCTTGGACCAGCTAAACCAGCTCACCAGGTCAATAGTGGTTCTACAAATGAAACAGGCCTGAGTAGTGGTGCTACTCACCATGCTGAGGATCGCAAAGCGTCCAACCCACCAGGCTATGGCGGGGTGAATACTCACCTCAGTGTGTTCCATTCTTTGGATTTTTTGGTTCCGTTCCACCTACAATATCCAACATCGATTGTTGTGATCTTGTTTTTCTAATACTATTATCCTGTAACTCATAAGAACAAGAGAAATATTAATGTTTTATTCAGTGTGTATTAGCACCAATGTTATATGTACATAAACCCGTTGTTATCCCAAAAAACGAACAACATGAATCTAACTTATATACAAAAAAGTTGGATGTTAAAATAATTTCTACTACTAATCCTGCGCCGATTATTGAACAAGTGTTTCATATCAGTACTACTTGGCAAAATAAAATAAAATAAATAAAAAAATCAAATATTGAATGCATATTGTTAGATGCAATGGGAAGGGTTCTACTTACCTTCTTTAGAAACTTTTTGGCCAGGGGTAAGTGCTTTCTGCAAGTATGTTTATTTTGGGTATGTGTTGAGATTCAAAATTATGATCCTCAACATCTATGACCAATGACGACATCCTACTACACTTTAAGCATGTATCACTCGCTAAGAAGTTAAACTGAAATGGTTGCCTCAAAAATGAGATTTAAGTGACCCAGACCAAAGAAATACAATAACAATGAAAACAAAAAAATGTATGTGAGTGTAAAACTTTAGGTAGATGAATTACAATATATAATTGTTGTTTTACTACTTGACCGTTACCCAACGGTTATAATTTTAATCTTGGAAAAACTTGAAATGAATAAACGACCGTTGGACAACGGCTAAGTTTGGTAAAAAATGTAGGGTTAATATACAAAAAAGTTACTAAACTTTTAAAAAAATTTGTCCTAAGTCACTAATGTTTATCTTGTGTCATCTAAGTTACTATACTTCACGTAACCGGTTATATTGGATACCACTAGTTTTGCAACCTATTGTTACCGGTTCACTTCTGACGTGTAAATTGAGCTTAATGGGTTAATATACAAATAAGTCACTAAACTTTGCGAAAAATTTGTCTTAAGTCACCAATGTTTCATTCCTGTCATCTAAGGTACTAAACTTCACGAGTTGTTTAAATATGTTACTGAACCTTTAAAATGATGACATTGCACATTTTTTTTTTAGTACAAAACGGTCTTTGTGGTTAGTCGGGTGTCACGGAGTTGTTTAAACATGTTACTGAACCTTTAAAATTATACGTTTTATACGATTTTATACACCTTTTATACGTTTTTATTCATTTCATTCGTTTTTATACGTTTTTGTTTGTTTTTTTTACGTTTTCGTCCGTTTTATACGTTTTCGTACGTTTTTGTCTCAATTTTTCATCCGTTTTTCTTACGTTTTCGTCCAATTTTCTTACGTTTTCACCTATTTTCTTATGTTTTCAAACATAAAAAAGGGACGAAAACGTATTAAACATAGAAAAACAGGCAAAAACATAAGAAAAATGGACGAAAATGTATGAAAACATAAAAACAGGTGAAAACGTACGAAAAACGGACGAAAATAGACGAAAACGTATAAAAAAGGGACGAAATCATATGAAAACATGAAAAACGGATGAAAACATAAGAAAACATAAGAAAATAGGCAAAAACGTAAGAAAAACGGACGAAAACGGATAAAAACGTATGAAAACGGATGAAAACGAATAAAAACTTATAAAATTTGTATAAAACGTATAAGAACGGACAAAAACGTATAATAACGGACGAAAACGTATAAAAATAGATGAAAACGTAAAAAAACGGATGAAAAAGTATAAAAACAGTTGAAAACGAATAAAAACGTAAAAAGGGGATGAAAACGGACGAACCCGTAAAAAAACGGACGAAAACATATTTTAAAGGTTCAGTGCATATTTAAACAACTCGTGTAGTTGAGTACTTTAGATGACAGAAATGAAACGTTAGTGACTTAGGACAAATTTTTCGCAAAGTTTAGTGACTTGTTTGTATAGGTATCATACGTGGCATACTCCAACCGGTTGCCCTTCCATGTAGTGACTAGGGTGGCACATATAAAAAGGTTTAGTAACATATGTGAAAAACCCGTGAAGTGTAGTAACCTAGATGACAGAAGATAAACATTGGTGACTTAGGACAAATTTTTTTGAAAGTTTAGTCTTTGTATATTAACCCATAAATGTATGTTGCAGATATTGGAGTATTAACTATAACATACAAATATTGAAATGTATTTTGTAGATATTGTACATTAAGGGGCGGTTTGGCTAAGCTTATGCTTAAAACTTAAAAGCTTATGCGTTTTAAAAAATCCCTAGTCCAATGGATTCTGGTAATAAGATTATTGAATTCCTAAAACTAATATAAGCTTTTGACATAAGCTTAATCAAACACTTTCAAAGTGCTTTATAGCTTTATCAATATAGCATAAGCTATTAAGCACTTCAAATAAGCATAACAAAACACTACCTAAGTATAGTTTACCAAAATTGGAAAATCTTAAATAAAAGGTTAAAGGCTAGCAAAAGATTTACTTTATACAAAAGGATAAAGCGAATCTTATTGGGAATGACTACCTTCAAAAGTTGGTAAGAAAGTACAAAAAATGTCGACATTGTTCCCTAAAGAAGAGTCTATCCTTTACCTAATATGTGTAACACCCTCAATTTCGTGAATGCAGCATAATTCAATCTGGTGTTACCTCATTGTAAAAAAGTTATAACAATAGAAAACGATCTCTAACTGGGTCGCTTAAAAGGGTTTATCATTCGATTTATTGAAGTATATCAGAGTTTACAAAAGGTAGGTCCCAATGGTTCCATGATTACATAATACATCAATATAAAGTCGTTGATATTTTTCAAATGATAAAATAATTTATAGCCTTCTTAAGTATTCGTGCTCCTCCGTGTCAGCCTCGATCATTATGGACCTGAGATAAGACATGATTAAAATGTCAACACAAAGGTTGAGTGAATCCATATGTTTATTGTTAAATGTCGAACACATAATGTTTGTGTGGGTTACGCTGTATTAAAACCATAATATTGAAAACAAATCAATTATAATTACACTAAATTCATGAAACCAATGCGTTAACGCGTACCAACAGCAATTGGCATGTTTTTTACAATGTTTGCCTCTGTAGGTAATTTTTCGATTACCCAATGTTCTCAAATATAGTGCGCTTGTTTGCCTAAACGGTCAATACAAACGGGATTCGTCAATCACAATAGGCATATTCACAATATTCGTGCTCACTGTGCCTAGTGATTAATGGTTCATGATGTGGGGACTTAAGCATGGCAATTGTGTTACTTAGTGTCAATGAAACAATTAGATAAGCATACAGTTTCAAATGTTTGCGTGTTCATATAAAAATATCATGTATCTCTGATGAAACCACGATTATTCATATTTTAATACAAAAATACCCCCGTTTTAGCTTAAATAAATGATAAAATCACAGTTTTAATTGCAAATATTACGTCTATTTGTTATTTTGTTATTTAGGTACCGTTCAAGATTTATTGGAGTAAATATGGAGCAAATCAAGCCATTATTGATGAATAGAATATATTAAAGATGGTTAGAAGATTTTTAGGAGCTTAATCAAAGATTTATAATACTTAAGTGGAAGCCAAAGATAAAACCCGATGAATAAGCCAAAGGAAGTTTTTCAATTAGATTGCACGCAACTACTCAGGTGAAAAAGTGGTTCTACAACCTGACGGCGTCACGCCTATAATCTGGAAGGCGTCTCCCTTAGTTTCTACACCAGACGTCCAAGAACCATCTCAAGACGACGTCACACTCCAAAACTGACGCTGTCCCAACGATGACTTGGCCCAAATGAAACCCTAAAAACAACGACCACACGGCGTCACCAGCAAAAGGAGACGCCGTCGCACTTGTAAATCTATATATAGAATTCGATTTTTCTGCATTTAAAGAGGTAGAATTTTGGAGAGCAAACCCTAGTTCGTGTGTAGTCCGACTTGGACAGTATTTTAGGGTTCCTGTTAAAATTTTCTAAGTCGCGCCATTAGTTTTAAATCTATTTTTTCGTTAAAAATGACTATAAACACATATATTTTCGTTTAACGAGTCAAACATTAATATTTCTCGCATTATTAAGTTTCTATTGTGCCAACTCGCGTAGTGCCTACACTAAACATATCATTAATCATTCAACATCATCATAATCCACGAAATCTAATCAACGATACGAATATAATTCAACATGATTCCAAAAATAATTTCTAAAAGTTTATTATTCGTTTTAATTAACGTAACGCGGTATTTAAAAGAGCTCCCTAAATTAACAGTTGTCACATTAATCATGACTAATCCATATACTTAGCCTAAAAAACATTTACCAACAAAGATAACATGTGAAAATAAAATTACCTGGCAACCATATATAATTATTTATTGTAATTTGTAAAATAAAGACTAAAATACACCGTTGGTCCCTAAACTTGTACCAAAGCATCACAGTGGGACAAAACTGGGCCTTTTCATCGCCACAGGTCCAAAACATGGCCTTTAAATGCCAAATTAGTCCTTTGACAAAGTCAAAGTCTTATTTTTGTTTTGTAGTCGAGGGTATTTTAGTCCATACACATTTATACTTTGATAACACATTTATATTTTAGCCCTTAATCTTTCATCCTTGTCATCATCTCCCCAAATCATTCCTCCCCAAATCATCATCTCCCCAACATTCATCATGGTCATCATCTCCCCTGCTGGTTCATTGTTGCAATACATTTCATCACCAAGCACTTTATTTCACAACAATGATGATTATATCAACAAACACTTTATTTCACAACAATGATTATATCATCACTGAAGCCAAAACATCATGTTCTCATTAGCATGCAGTTTCCAAACCTAATTAAATTTCTTGGAGACGCAGTTACAAGATGCCACATCTTTGGCATTTCTCAAGGTTGATAAAACATGTTGGACGACAGCATCTGGTAAGCAGTCCATTCTATCTGAAAATTGTTATTAAACAGATGATGATCAGTTCTGAATTCTTATAAATGAGAGATCTGATCAACAAAACAATGGATAAGTTCAACTATTTCTCTATCCTTATGCTTATAAGTGTTGGAAACAGAGCTTTAGTCTCAGTTTAAAAGGGTAAGAGCATAAAGAGCAACTGACACAAAATCATATACATACCTTAAAAGGATCGGTTTCATGCAATCACTCGAAATGCTCAAAATCCATTCAAAGCTATTGCTTCTGTAAGAACAAACACAGAACTGTTAATAAATGTGAGATCACCGTGTAAAAAATTCTTAAACTTACATCCATAATAAAAGAGGGGATATCATCCTCCTTTAGAGATTGAAAGTTAAAAAAACAAAACTATCCAATTATAAAAGCATTGCACTTTTGTCAATATAGACATAATTCTAAAGGTGCCTAAACTCAAATGTTCATCAAGAAGTTGTGTTGTGTATTATAAAGCAGGATCACTCGGATACTTTCCAACTGATGAGAATTAACAAAAAAAATGTAACCTGCAGTTTGCAACAAGGCCTGATGCTTCTGAGGCAAATAAGTAGTGTGTAGAGTAGTTTATTCAACAATTTGACATTGAGAATTTGATACATGACTTGATTTTAAAAATGAGTAAGAAGCACAATATTATTTCCAGACCTTCAGCATATTGCCTTTAGGTTGGTATATCATAGGCACACCGATAATAAACTTTACACGCAATTTATGGAATCTTAGTCAAAAGTCAACACAACGTTACTTATAAACTTTGATAGAAAAATTAACCCAAGTAGTAAGACTATCTTTATCAACAACCCATCACAACCCAATCTCTTAATAAAATATTATTTTCTTTTTCATCCACCTACACAACCAATACATACAACCAATTTATATTTTTTTACCATTTATCAACAACCCAACCTAATAACATAAAATAATAAGTATTAAAAATGAAAAAGAAAAAGAAAAAAGGAAAAAAGGAACAACTAACCATTTGTGAGCTGACATGTGGCAGATTGAAGATTGCCAACCTAGGTTGCTATATGATCTTGGTTGGATAGGAAGATTGGATGACTTCATTAAAAAAAAATATTTTCGTACTTATACCATTGAGGTTGGGTTGGCAACCCTCTTGATAAACATAGTCTAAACCAGCCCAACCCGTTACTCGATCAAAAATTTTAACATCACGGGTTAATCTTTTGGGGGACGACACAGCCTAATCAAGTACGTAACTTAAATAAAACCCCAATAAGAAATTATAGAGAGAATGCAAACTATCACCATCATCGAACAAGTGATAAGAAAATAAAGCAACTAACTCATAAAACCCCAAAACATGTGCAACGTACAATCGCTATGCATAATAAACAACTTATTGTATCAGCATTGCTTTAAATCTGATACTCTTGGCTAAACAAAAGCAATAACTAACATTAAATTTCAAGATTTGATCTTTAAAACCTTATTCCCTATAACTAAACTGCACGCGCAAGGATTCAACAATCAATTACAGATTTGACAAATGCCCAACAAATAAAGTGCTTGGTCATGAACTGTATTGCAACAATGAACCAGCAGGGGAGATGATGACCATGATGAATGTTGGGGAGATGATGATTTGGGGAGATGAATGATTTGGGGAGATGATGACAAGAATGAAAGATTAAGGGCTAAAATATAAATGTGTTATCAAAGTATAAATGTGTATGGACTAAAATACCCTCGACTACAAAACAAAAATTAGACTTTGACTTTGTCAAAGGACTTATAACGAGTGAAAAACTTGAAATAGGGACCCCCAACGATGAAAAGGCTCAGTTTTGTCCCATCGCGATGCGTCTTGCCAAATTTATGGACCAACGGTGTATTTTAGTCTAAAATAAATTAAAAAATAAAATAAATAAAAATAATAATAATAAAAATAAAATGGCCGGGTCACTGGTTGACCCGGGTCGCCTTTAACCCCGCCGGGTGTAAATGGTTTCAAAACCCGACAGTACAACCGGGTCGAACCGGGTTTGAAAAGATAGGGTAAAACAAACAAACAAACATTAGTGCAAAATGTATTTGGGTTTTGTGGCATTAGCCCTATTAATAGATACCTGATTGTAGGGTGTCAGTAAGGTCGGGTTGACCCGACTCGAACCCGATAAGGCTTGCCGGGTCGGGTTGAATCGGGTTTATAAAATCTTATTGGGTTGTGTGACCCGAACCCGATAGCCAGATATAGTTTTTGGGTCGGGTTAGGGTTGAACAATTTTTTTATCGGGTTATCGGGTCAACACGATAAGACCCGAAATATATTTTTTACAAATTATTTCATTAAAGTTGTATAAGCCTACTAGTTCTTACAATTACACCGGGCATATCATTTAACTGTAAAAATACTAACAGTTCGTTTAGTTCAATTAGATGCAACTAACTTTTCCTACTACTACAGTTTCTTTTTATGAGCTTCGACCTGCTATTTAGATAAAAGGTAGATGTATACGGTCCAACCAACTAAGTTCAATAGTAAAATTACCATTGCATTTGACCAATCTTTTTCATGGTTTGGGATAGTATTCCAAGCCCAAAATATTCAAAACTAGATTTAACGGTTTTAGTTTTACCTTATGATGTATTATCGACACTAATCTATGTATCTATCATATGTATAGTAGTAAAGATGACAACATATATAACTAAGCAATGACAAATTTTATACTAGTAGTATATAAATGCTAAACTCTAAACATTTTTTTGGATTAGTGCGAAATTTAGTCATGTGAACTTAATTGCTGATAGCTATTGTCATGTACAACACTGATCAAGATCTAATTAAATTGTCATAGATGTTTACAGTTTAGACTTTAGATTAGTGAGGTCTCAAACTTAAGCTTTGATTACTGATTAGCCTATCCTATAGTTTTACTATGAGTAGAACTTAGCCAAACTGACTGATCATTAAGCTGTGCAAACTTGCTATTGTTTATTGTTGCATATACAGTTTATGTGTTGGGTGTTTTTGCGATATAATCCTAATTAACTCATGATATATTTTTGGGCCGTAACTTATTTTATGGGTAATAAAAAACTAACGACCCGATTAACCAAAACCACCCGACCTGACAACAACCCGAACCCGATAACCCGATTACTTATCCGGTCGGGTTACGGGTCACTTTTTCATAATGAAAAACCCGATTCAACCCGACCCTATAAAACTGATAACACCCCTACCTAATGGTGTTCATTGAGGCTAATTAGTCGGAACCCTCAAATTCAAGTCATTGCAGCCGGTGATTTTTTTGGTTATTCCTAAATGGAAGAAAGACACGCGACCCAAAAAAAAAAATAGACACATGACGTTTTTGTAATAAGTTTATCCAAACACTCCGCTTACTAGTCATTTTTTCCTAAAGGTAACAATTTCACAATTTTAAACTTTTATTAATTATTATAGATTAAGTTGGGCAACATTTTTTTTAAACGTCAGTATTTGAACTAGTTTGTAAGTTCGGGAACATTTTTACACACAAGGTGTCACTGGACACAAGTCATTTACTAGTCGGGTAATCTCATATGAGTAACGGGCAACATAATCTCTAATTGTATAACAATTAAGTGATTGACCAATGATTTTAAAGCATGATTAGCGGATGAAAAAAAACTAGAACACTTCTTTTCTTATTTCCATTTTTCACTCAAATAAAATAAGAAATTAAACCTCAAACCACTTCACCCGTTTAGACTCGTGCTTCTAAATGTACCCTGTAGACCAGAATCTTTTTAAATCCAAACACATCTAAACATGTCAATCGACTCCACTCACTCATTTTGCCACTCATCGATTTTCCAATAAAATTAGCCAATATGGCATTCAAAGAGTAGAAAAATCGTATGCTAAAAAATTAGGAAAATCTTATAAAACCATCTACCATGACAAGGGACTAAAGAAAAATAAATGTAAAATCTAATGACTTTTTTTTTTTTTTTTTTTTTTTTTTATCTACGTTATGCTTTTATTTTATGTCTGCGTATCACCCAAAAATTCTTGATCTTGAATATCTTCAATTTTCAGTGAGAAGGGTAAGAAACATGGGGCTAATAAGAATCAAGAAAGTTTATACATATTGCAGCAACACCTTACAATCTTTGTAGCTTATCCACTAAACAATACAATGTAGATTCAAATATAACCAATTATCATCACTTCATTACTAATCCTTTCAATGCACCCCACCCATTTTTTCGTACAAACGTTTTACTATTATTTCGTGTGGAAATGGAAGAGGGTGGTTTGTGTTACTATATGGCTAAGGAGATTTAGATTTCACAACTTTAGCTGCATCCTTCAATAGCATCCACCGAACACCATTCACAAGTTCTTCCTTTACCATGAACAAAACGGCTGCAGCCAGAACACTTTGTACAATCTTTGTGCTCGTCCCTTTGTAAAAACCATGGAGCCCTTCGTAGCGTATCATCTTTAGAATTGCATCCAGTGTCCATGAACGAAAACAGGATTTGTGTGAATATGCGATCTTTTGGATCGTGAAAAGGACAAGAGAACAGCAACATCCCAGATGTCATATATCATAATCACATTTTTACCTTTGTACTGATGTTTTTTGTCTAACCCCATAGCTTGTCTTGCCTGAAGTCTTGACTGCAAAATGCAAACAATAATCCCATTAAATGATAAATAAGTCATTATTATCTGAAAATTCTGCAGAGATTATACTAACAATTACTTGCCTCTAAAGCAGTTACACCTTTGTTACTGTTGCTTAAGGCACGACGCTGCTTCAACTTCTTTAGTAGGGTCTCATACAGCATAAACTGTATTGAAGGATTGCTGACCTGGCAGAAACAATGTGGACAAGAAGTCAAGAAGTGATATTGATACAGCATGGGCCAAAGCTAAATAACAAGTACCATAACCAATGTCGGGAAGACGCCTTTCCAGAATCCCAAGATTCCAGCTTCACCAAAGACTTCTTGAACCTGCTGAAAACAAATTGTTCAAGTTACAATCTTAATAGCCAACACTATGGTATTTTATAACAATCAATATTACTACTCAGACGACTATGATCATCTAGTAAAATTTATACAATAACCTTTGATTTTCTAATGTCATTTCCCTATATATACATGTCTTCTCTTACTTTTGCAAACTTATATTGAAGGTTCAACCACTCAAAAACACGATTACCTAAGGGTAAAAGTTAAGACTTGGCTGGTCAAGTTATAAAAAGATAATAATAAACCCGACCATTTAAAGTAGATGGCAAAAAGATGTAACGCTGTATTATTTACTCGGACACACATATCATTTGTCTTCAAGGCTAGCAATACAGCACAACAACATAAATGAACTATATAGCTAGCATATCCGCTACAAATTTAGCAGCTATATATCTCAAAACGTCCAGCTTCAGCCATAACATTCAATTTCAACCTACAGCAGTAAATAGGACACATTTTTTGCAGGTACCCTAAAAAGGACCATGGCACGTTTTACAGGACATAAGGAGCAGTAGGTATATGATAAAGTTTCATGTAGATGATTATTCAAGTGCAGGGTCAGTGGCAATTTGGTCTCATAATCAACTCGTCAAGCAGGTGGTCAAATTAGAACAGATCAAAGAAGAACACACTGCATGGTCAAAATAGATATACTAAAAGACAAGTAATTATTAATAATGCTTTCCTTTTCACACCTTACAATTCGGTAACAAACACTAGTGTCTACAATTTTATAGCATACACGATGGTTGTATGATCATCAAAATAACAAAAAAACTTACTGAATTACACCAAGGTCAACAACATCAATACACGATCACCCAGTGACCAAGTAAATACGTATCAAAATCCTAACAACACACTAGTATTACATACAACAATAATTCAAACATTAGAATTCAGAAGCTGATATACGACTTCATAATTCAGAAGGTCCCAGCCCTCCTCAAACTTCTAATGTCATAGGGTAAGACATTTTGAAAAAATTGATGAAATAAGAAACATGTGAAAAAGCATACCTTTCATTATCTAACGTCATTTCCCGATGTAAACATGTCTTCTCTTCCTCTTCTTCAAGACCAAACTCTCTGCTGCATCAGCAATTGCATTGAACCATTTCACTTTTCTTGTTGACAACATATAAGAACCCATCACCAATCCAAGTAGAGTCCCACATCCGTATCCCAATATCACCACTTCCCACGTAAATCCACTTTCCTTCTCATGATGTTCTTCAGCTTCAAGCTGTGGTTTGTGTGCATTCTCACTGCACTTTTTGGGCAGTGGAAACCCACAGAGCCCCAAATTCCTTGCAAATGAGTTCTCTTGAAATGTGTTGAACTGTGTTCCTTCTGGAATACGCCCCACGAGATGGTTTTGTGATAGATTTAAGACTTCAAGACCCTTGATTCCTGCAAGGCTTTGAGGGATATTTCCTGTGAGTTGGTTCCAAGAAAGGTCTAATGATTCAATCTCTGATAGCTTACCAAGAGAGTTTGGCATTCGACCAGTAAGGCTATTGTGGGACAAGTTTAACACTTTCAAAGAACTCAAATTTCCGATTATTTCTGGTATCCCCCTTTCGAAATAATTGTTTGATAAATCAATGATAGTTAGGCCAACAAAAAGTTTTGGAATATCTTGATCCACCCCTTTCACCGCAACAACGAATGAGTAATGCTCGCCAACACCCATGGTCAAATATTCTGGTTTTGTGCTGTTTTTCACCACATTCTTCATGGAATTGAAATTTTGAAAATATTTTGCAGGGAGTTGCCCCACAAACCCGTTATGAGATAAGTCTAGAACATGAAGACTTGAAAACGGGAATTCAACAGTTGCAGAGGGTTGAATGTGACCATGAAAGTTGTTTGATTTGAGGATAAGAACCTCCAAATTTGGAAGATCTCCTAACCATCCAGGGAATGTACCATTCAAATGGTTATTTCCGAAATCAACTACTTTCAAGGATTGACATTTGGACAAGGAAATTGGCACCTCTCCTCTTAATTGATTTCCATTCAAAATAAGCCCTTCTAAAATTCCCCAATCGCCGTATACTTTTGGAATTGTTCCTTGAAAGCTATTATTCCCCATATCTATCATTCTAAGATATGAGGAGGTATTTCCAAAGCATTGTGGAATCAACCCACCAAAGCGATTATGGGACATATCCAAATAAAACAGAGTACTCATGTTGCAAATTGATGGAGGGAATGGCCCCTCAATCAAGTTGGACTGCAGAAACAGGGAACCTAATCCATACCACTGAAAATGTGGCAAGCCTGTTATGAAGTTATGTGAGAGATCTACATATCCCAACCCATGAGTACCTCCTATCTCCCCTGCCCAATGAGGAAGTTGGCCATGGATTTCGTTGTTAGAGAGATCTAAGAATTCAAGTTGTTTCATGGATCGAAATGAATTCGGAAACACCTTTAGTTTGCAAGAGGCTAAATATAAGGTTGTCAAACCAGGGTTGACATAATGATTGGTATTTTTTGTGGTAACAGAGAAACCGCTGTATGAGAGATAGAGATATTCAAGGTTTGTGTGGCTTGATAACAATGTATCCAACTCCAATTCACCACTAAAATTATTATATGAGAGGTCCAGGTCAGTGAGGTTGGTGAGTTGTGGAAACATTTGCACATCAATTTGGCCACCTAACTGATTGTAACTCAGGTCTAACATTTTCAATGATGGAAGAGCAAATGACTCAAAAGGAACATTTCCACTCAACATGTTGAATCTTAGATCGAGATATTCTAAAGAGGGGGAAGTAAACAGCCAAGATGGCAATGTCCCATTAAGTTTGTTATTTGATAAATCAAGATCAGTAAGGTGTGTGAGGTTCAAGAGCGAGATGCCAGGATGAATTGTACCTTGTAGCATTCCGCAACGGAGATCGAGACCGATGACGTCACCGGTGGAGTTGTCGCAACTAACTCCATCCCAGTTACAGCAATCCGTACTTGTGTTCCAGCTCATCATTATTGGATGATGATAATCAGAACCACACATATCGTCGTTTGGGTAATTGATGGAGGAAAGGTTATTTTTAAAGAGAAGCAAAGCATTAGTCTCTTTTTCAGAGCATTTTTTAATCCTAGTTATTAAGGAAGCAGGAGCAGCAAAACAAGTGAAAAGGAAAAAGATACTCAACACTTTTGAATTATCCATTTGTTTCTTTCACAAGTAGTATATTACTTTCATTTATAGACGTGTCTGTCAAAATTGATAGGCTTCTATACTTTAATCTGTGGAAAAAGACTTCAAAGTAAATGTTGTTGTGGACCAACTTTGGAGGTAGACTTTGAAAGTAAACTCATTTTAGTCTTCTTCAAGTCATTTGTCCCTTTTTAATGTTTTGGGCATGTATATGCAATTATGCAAATGCCATGTAACATAAACTATTGGTTCAGAAACATGAAATGTTTTATAAATAAAATTCACAAGTACTATATCTCTTAAAATTTCCAAAAGTATACATCTAATTTTTTGAGGATGCAACATACAAAACTACACTTATCGTCATCTATACTCAGTCCATAAAGACTAAAAATTTGACTTTATAATTCCTTGACTATTATGGGTTAGGAACAAGGGGCTTAAAGCCAAATAATGCACTACATTCAAATAAAAAACCAACAAAGATTCAACACCCAATAATATCTTTCGCTATAATTTCTGTCTTCTATGTATACTTTTATAAATTGGTTTAAGTGTTCACAGAGCCAAAGTTGTACGGAACTGCAGCATCCATAAGGCTACTTGCATTATGAATAACCCATGGTGTTTTTAATTTTAATTGCTACAAATATTCATACTTGCCCACACACACACACACACACACATATATATATATATGTTTTTCTATTATGTGCCCTAAGGTACATGATAAGAAGTGAAAAAAGTACATTAAAGCATATCAGAATCAACAAAAAATATATTTTTTATATATATTTATGTTCTTTTTTATGGATCTCATGTACTTTTATGTACTTTTTTTATTTCTTATCATGTGCCCTAGGGCAAATAATAGAAAAACCCTATATATATATACGCCAACACTGTTGTCACAAGAATCATTTAAAAACGTATCATTTGGGTTGGGTTGTACAAGCCTATCACTCTCAACTTTAATTTCTTGTCGAATGATGTAAAATTATAGCTTTTAATTGCTATAAAAAATAAACTTTCAATAAAAATTATGTGGTCTACGATAATCTTTAAACACTAAAGGAAAACGATTTTTGAAGGGTATATTGAAACGAAGGTTAGATCAAACCAATAGAAGAGCTCAACTTCGTCTATTTGTCAAAACTAAATATTCATATTAGCCGAAGAAAGTCAAAATTGAATTAATTATGGTCAAACATATTTTGTATCATGTTAATTTTATTAAATAAACAAACATAAGTATGGCTTTTCGATCTCCTTTTTTCAAATTCTGGATTTAAATCTAAAACAACCTTATATTTGTTTGTTTAATAAAACAATTTACAATTAAACCTTACACTTTTGAAAATGGGTTAATCATAAATCCAAATTTATGGACTCAATTATAAAATCATCAATTTTCATAATTTTTATAGCACATGTACGTTAAACTTATAAATATAAATATTTATTATTATTATTTTTATTGAATTGATCGTAATATTAAAAACTTCCTAAGCATACGGGTTATATTTATTAAGCTTAAGCATGTGTTATTGAGTGTATACACGTGATTATAACATATAGACAATTATCATACTATCTTATAAAGCATTTAGCCATTTTTTAAATATAAATACTTAAAAATTCAGCTTGCTTATTATAGAAATTCAATAGCTTACAAGAGAAAAAGCATAATGTACACTACTTTAATGCACACATTTAAAAGACAAAACACAAGTTTTACTAGAACAGTAATGTACACTACTTAAATGCTACAATATTAATATAGTCAATGTTTTTAATGTAGTAAATTAATTAACTGATCAATAAATACAATTAATGTAGTTATTAAAATACCTCTTACATAAGAAATACAAATTATTAAACATATTGTACAACCAACTTAAACACAATTCCTGCATTAAATGTCAATAATACAAATAATGAAGCACATTATACAAATATTCAATCTCGAACGGGCAACGACCAAATGGGCTAGAGCCCGAATGGGCACGGGCCAAACGGACTCATGTTATACGAATCGCTTTAAAAAGTCCAAAACATGATCCCATACCGGAAACTAACGGGCTAAACGGGCACGGGCCAAACGGGCTCATGTTATAGAAATTAGCATTTCTAATATTAATTATCACAATTGTATAATGAAAAAACATTGTCATTAGTTAAGGAGTTGAAATACGTTACATGAAATTCTTGATATCCGTAAATTTATTGTCAAAAAGAACATAATAAACTAAAATACATGATTCACCGGAAAATTTTATTTCAGGATATCCGCCGCCGCAACTTGCGGGTACCCTGTTAGTATTTTTTAAATTAAGTTTGTATACAACAGTCATCTAAAAAAAAACAAAAAAAAAACAAACTTTTTAGTTGCAATCTAAAACTAAAAATATATAGTATAAACTTGAGACAAGGCTCCTTACAGCTCCCACCAATAGTGAAGCGGCCGAGGATTGATCGAAAGGGCGCAACCTTGGTTGTGATCCCTTGCAAAGGGGATCCAAATTAAAAAGCCTAAAAAGTAATTACAGCCATTAGATTTATATCATTTACATCTAAAACAAACCCTACAGCAGGGATTCAAACGGCAACATAACCACCCCATATTAACCAAAAATAATGGTAAAAAAGTAAATTCACAAACAAAACACGGGCTTAACCCACTTCATCTCGCTAAACCGCTCATTCATTTCATTCTCTCTAACAGAAATCACTCAAGATTTTCTCTCTAAACCGATAAAAAATCGGGGATTTCTAGGGTTTGTATTTCCGATCAAAATTTGGGGATTCTCTCTCTAAACCGATTAGAAATTTGTGCTCGAAAAGATGAAACAAGTTGGTAAGTTCATCATTTTTGTTTTAAATTTGTTTTAATTTTAGTTTATGCATTTATGATTTTTTAGAAGGAAGACGAATTAATAGACTCAAAATTGAACAAACAAATGAAAATGATGAAAAAATAGAATATTTGACATTTGTTTTGGATTATGAGTGATTTTAATTTAATTTTTAGATTAGGATTATGTTAATCAGCTTAATTAGAATCTAGAAGCACATATGAAGAATCAGACAAGGAAACTTTGGGAGAAAATAAATCGAAAAGATTGCAAGACCGACCAGCTTTTAAAGGTATAAAACAATGATTTGTTCATCAGTTATATAAAAAAGTATGTTCATCAGTTACTGTCGATTATTGTTCATCTTGTTTTGGATAAATGTCCGTTGTTATGTTTATTTGTTCGTCAGTTTGGGTTCATCGGTTGTTGTTAATCATAATCATTTGTTATATTATTAGATTAGAATAAGTAGTGTGGGATCTATTAAAAAGTACCTCAGTTTTGGTTCATTAGTTGTTGTTAATCATAATCATTTGTTAATTATGTTTTGGTTCATCAATTGTTATTACTTGCTACTCAGTATAGGTGTTTGTTTCAGCTTATATAGCCAGCGTTGGTGTTGTCAATTAGTTAGTGCGTTGGTGTTTGTTTCAGCTTATATAGCCTGCGTTGAGGCTTATTTTGAAAATCAATACGGTAAAAGCCAGTTATATAAACTGGAACAAACACCATCTTTTATAGCATATAAACTGTTTTTAGTTTTTATATGACAAAAAGTGTTTACAGTTACTGTCGATTATTGTTCATCATTTTTTTTTTGTTTTATTTTTACATCAATTATTGTTCATCATTTTTTTGGTTAAAATGTCTGTTGTCATGCTTTTTTGATCAACACTTTTGGGTTTGTTCATCAATTTTTTTTGTTCATCAGTTATTGAAAATCAATTCTTTTAATAAGTATTTGTTTTTCATTAGTATTTTGTTTTTATTGTATAGGGAAAGAATCTAAAAAAGCAAAGAAATCTATGACTATAAGGTATTCACCAAGTGACGATGATTTTGTCAAAGATGCATTTACACAAAAAGGAACTGAAGGTTCATCAAAAGCTTATCCAAAAGGACACGTAAAAACACTGAGGAAATACAAAGTATGTAATGTGAAAATGACGTGGCAAACCAAAGACAATGTCATTGATTGTGGAATTTTCACTATGAGGCACATGGAAACCTATCCTAGAAAAATGTTTTTTGATGCTGGATTTGTAAGAGAAGGAAAAGAGCAAGATACACAATTAACATATTTGAGAAAGAAGTACATAGCAGATATTATGTTGTTCGACTGCAATGACAAAAGAAAAGAAGTGGAGAGGGAGGTTCATGAATATCATCAATTAGGTCTGAAGACAAAGAGAATGCTCCAAAACAACTCAGAAGCCGCAATTGCATAACGTGCAACCACGTATTTCGAGAAAGAAGCTAGTGCTCTTCTTCGAAAGTGAAACACTGTTTAATAGTCAACTAGTTTGGAATATTTTGTTTGTTTCGTTAAATAGTTTGAAATATTTGGTTGGTATGGTAAACTAGTTTGGAATATTTGCTTGATTGGTATGGTTAAATAGTTTGCAGTAGTTACAGTTTTGGTTGGTTGGTACATATAACTGATGAACAAATGATAACTGATGAACCAATGATAACTGATGAACCTATGATGACATAGGAATATAACTGATGAACCAATGATAACTGATGAACTTATGATGACACAGGACAATAAATGATGAACCTATGATAACATATGTTCATCAACTTTAAAAATTTAACAAAAAAGCATGAACTGAATAATTGATGAACCTATGATGAACAAAAACCGATGATATTACCTTGTTTCAACATCAAATCAAAATTTATACTGATCTTTATCTTCAAAAAAAAAAGAAAAAGAAAAAAAAAACATTCTTATCAGACAAATTTCACATTTATTTTATGAACACAATTACCTTTTTTTTATCCATTTCAATGTTTTTGCATAATTAGATTTATGCTTTTTTTATAAACTGATGAACCTATAATGATATAGGACAATAACTGATGAACCAATGATAACTGATGAACCTCAGATAACATATGTTCATCAACTTTAAAAATTTAACAAAAAAGCATAAACTGATGAACATTTGAAAAAATTATTACAAGCAGTTTGAAACAAACTCATCAAATCAAAGTCTAGATTGATCTTTATCTTCAAAAAAAAAGAAAAAGAAAAAAAAAAGCATTCTTATCATACAAATTTTACATTTATTTTCTAACACAAAAAAAAGAAAAAAAACTGACATAGTAAGTAACTAACTACACAAGCATTCTTCTCAGACAATTTTGCCTTCTGCTTGCTCTCCTTTATAACAGCCTTATCACTAGCTTTCTTAGCAGCAATTTGACCTCTGATAACATGCACTTCACCTGATCATGATCCTTCGTAGTAAATTTGCAGAATCTATAGTTCTTCCTACGCTTCCCGCTTGGATTAACTGAACGCTCAACACTACTCTTAATCCTTTTTCGTGAACCCTTAGTACTAACCTGTTTTGGACAAAAAAAAACAGAACACATTACAATTAGATGATTAAAAAAACATGATGAACCAAAAAAAACATTAATGTTCATCAACTAAAAAAAACATAAACTAACTCAAACCTATGATAACAGATGAACCTATGATAACTGATTAATCTATGATGGCATATGATGGCATAGGACAATAACTGATGAACCTATGATAACTGATGAACCTATGAACCTATAATAACGCAGGACAATAATTGATTAACATATGATAACTGATGAATCTATCATAACACAGGACAAAAACACAATGAACCTATGGTAACTCAAACAAACACAAATAAAACTAACTGATGAACCTATGGTTATGTTAACATATGTTCATCAACTTAAAATATAAACAAAAAAGCATAACTAACCTGTTTTGGCACATTTACAATAGTCTCTTCCGGTTGTGTGACGCCTAAAATAGAAGCAAGCATATCTTGTTTATTAGTCTTTTTAGGTATAGGAACATCAGGATCTGCCTTCGCCATTAACTCAACCTGATGATCTCTAAACTTTTGCAGTAGGTCGGGATCATTTGCATAACGATTCACACAATAGTCAACTGTTCTGAATATCTCACGCAGAATCATATTAGGACTCTCACCAGTGGCTTGAATAACTGATGTATGTGGTAATGAATCCTTTGACCAACGCCTAAGCACATACTTATTTGGAAACTTTTTAACCTTTGACAACCAAAGCAAATAAAAGATATGACGACATAACAGTCCATATGAAAACGTTTGCAAGTACACTAATAAAAATCTTCAGCTGGTTTACACAAGACCTGGAAAAAAATAAAATAATACATAGAGTGGTTGATTACAAACAACTAATTAACAAAAACTAATGAAAAAAGTGACTGCCAAAAACTAATGAACAAAAACTATTTATATAAAAAAAAGTTGATTTGAAAGTAATTTTATTAGGAAAAAAAATTGATGAACAAAAACTAATAAAAAAACTGATGAACATATTAAAAAAGGTGTTACCTCATAGAAAACTTCATTTACAACGCCTTCCACTTGACGACGTCGTCTAGAAATTTGCTCATCTTCACCAGTATCTTGTATAACATACTTTTTGCCAGAATTAACCTCCGCAACACTAACCAACATACATGAAATCACATAAGCATAAATCTCAGTTTGAACATCAAAGAAAATCGAACGAGTGTATAATTCTTACGCCTCATGTTCTAACTCAAGTTCAGTGTGCATATCGGGAATAGTATACCGACTGTCATGATCATTTTTACGTTGACCAAATCTTTGGCAACCCACCACACTATCAAAATGATTATAGAACTCCCATAAAGTCAAATCAATACTTGTCAATCGGCCGTAAGCATTGTTTTCACTCTCTGACCTAGAAGAAGTTCTCATCAATCCCGACATAGGCTCATCCCTATATACTGCTGACCTAAACGGACCTCAAAACCAGCTCTTTTTGCATAGTTTTTATAATACTCATAAGCCTGCTCAAGGGAGTGATACATCATACCATAAGCCGACTTTTCACCAATAGGAATATCATAAACCCAAATCATATAACCCTCCACCTCAGAAATAATACCAACAAAATGTGGAAAAGGTTCATACTCATTATCTGTAAAAATAAGTATATATAATTATTTAAATGATGAACCTATGATAACTAAAATAATAATAAAAAGCATAAACTGATGAACCTAAAACATAAACTTATAACAAAATGTACTAAATGATGAACCTAACATAAACTGATGAACCTAACATAAATCATCAAATTAAAATCAAATCATAACAAAAAGCATAAACTGATGAACCTAAACACAAACTTATAACAAAAAGCATAAATTGATGAACCTAAAACATAAACTGTTAGGATTTAGAAAATCCATGTAGAAGTGTCGGTCACCGCAACATCTGTTTAGCATATTACAGCTCGTAGACATAACAGTATATTAGTTAGATTACTAGTAGTATAAGTATCACCGTGGAAGAAGTACGGGTCTTTACCCACTGTATGCCTGATCCACATCCCGAAGGAGGGCGTAGTCATTTGTATAAATAGCCCTCTCCTCACAAGGGAGAGGGTTGGATGTTCACTCACTAATCTAACATTTCATTTGGATTTCATCTCTCTAGAACATCTCACTTTCTCTCTCTAAACTCTATGTTATACGCCACATAACTTGTGTTTGATTATGTGTTTGTGAAAACCAATATGTTTCAATTGGTATCAAGAGCCATGGTTTGATCACTCATCTTTCATGTTCTTGGATTTCTAGTGGTTTTCATAATGTTTTTGGGTTTGAATGAGTTTAGAGTAGTTTGCATCATTTGGATCATTTCTTGTGTTAAAGTTTGAACTTTGATAGTACTTTTGTGTTTAGAATCATTATAAGTGTTTAAGTTTTGGTTTGGAAGGCTTGAATCATCGTGGTTGGGTTGTTTTTGAATTCAAAAGTGGTGTTTTTTTGAAAGTTTCAAGTATGTGATTTGTGTCTCGAATAGGATTTCTACTATGCGATTTGTCCTGAAAACTATGCGATTTGTCTCTTTAATGAACGCTTTTTGAAGCGATTTGTCATATTTTGGATGCGATTTGTCATTTTTCGTGAAGCGATTTGGCTAGGATGCGATTTGCTTATTGTGACAAAACGACAAGAAAGGACAAAGTAGTGAAAGTAGTGGGTGTACTTGTGTACTATGTGATTTGTCAACTTATGCGGTTTGTGTGTTATGCGTTTTGACACTTAAGCGATTTGTCTGGAAAGCGATTTGAGTAGGAAGCGATTTGTCATCAGTGCGATTTGTCATAAGAGGATTGTTAGAAGCAGTTTGTGCTTAATAGTCTGATATTTTTACTGAAAATTAAGACTTGACATATGATATTAACACAATGTCTTACACCACTGATCCCGTAATCTCCAATGTGCTCAAGTTATATGATATTGTGGACAACAAAGAAAGTATTAGTTACCTTGAAAGATTAATCATGATTGATTCAACCAATGATGATTTAAGATCTTCATACTCTGAGTCCAATGAGAAATAATTGCACCTGCTCATGCTACAGAATGCCATGCAAAAGGAATTTTGCATTGAGACCTATCAGCATCTTTATTCTCACCTCATGTTACTTCTACTCATACGAATGGAACGAACATGTAATTCCCTCTTCCGTCAGGACTTATCCACATTAACAGGAACTTTGTTGTTAAACTTAGAGCAATTAGAGCTACAACTTGACAAAGAGAAGATTCAAAAGGATAGTTCATGTGCTGCACTTCAAGTAATCTACAAACAACTTCAATCGTTCATCAGTGGGGAATATTCATCAGATTATGATCAACACATGACTGAAGTGTCTTTCAAAAGACACACTTGTATGGAAATCAATGAGTTCATTGAGACTCTTATCCATCATATGGACAATGTGAAGAAGTACATTGAAGAAGCTACCCAGGACTGTGATTACTTGAATGAATATGGGATGCAGTCAACAGAGAGGCACAATGAGTCGGGAAAACTATCAGTCGAATCATCGGGTATTGCTGAAGTCAGAATGACAGACACAACAAAAATGGATGCAACGAGATGTACTGAAACTCTTGCCTCACACGAGGAGAATGCCGAGTGCAGAATGGTGAATGAACTAGCATCGGGTGCAGAACCTTCGGTAACTATTATTAATGATGATCCATCTGTGTTTAATTCTGTGCAAATTGATAACCTTACAGAACAAAATGCTGATGAATGTTCTGTAACTGAGGCTGAGTCAAAGATAAAAACATATCATGACTAATAACGTGGTTGATAAGAAAATTTTCGACGAACTTTCAAACAAATACTCAATTCTTGAAAAACATTGCATTTCTCGGAAATTTGCAATACAACGAAAAGAAGAAAGTTTTCAAACTACAAAACCATGCATAAATCCGGAATTCCTAGAATTTCGTGAATTTTTTGAAATCAACTAGTTAAAAACTCAGTTTCAAGACAAAGAATCAATCATATGTAATCTGAAAAAAAACATCTCAGACCTGCATAAGGAAATTAATATAGGTGTGAACAATCTTGATATAGAGGTTAGTGATACTGTTATAGCTAGGAATGATGAATTAGCATTATGTGTGGCCAAATTATTAATGGAAAATGAGTCTCTGAGAAAGATTCAATTAGAACAATGTGTTCCTACTAAAGAAGGTAGGACTAAGTCTTTAGATCAAACAAGCTCTTTGTTAGCAGACATTGAAGTCCTCAAAGGTCAACTTCAGGATAAGAGCTTCGCCATAGTTGCTTTAAAAAATGAGCTTAGAAAAACTATTGGTAATGGAGTGAACACTAAGTTTTCAAAACCATCAACCTTGGGGAAGCCAGTTAAGTTGATGATAACACAGTTTTGTCAAAACCTGTCCCTTCACTAATTCATTCCGATAAAATCAAAGACAATGCTCAGACTAATGCTCAAATCTATAAGATCAGGAATGTAAGAAGATCATCTAGAGCACTTAAGAAGTATCAAAAGGTTGACCACTCCCCTCAGAAACCAGTTAACAACAAAATTTCTAAAATTAAGAATATGGAAATGGTTACATCTTCTACTGTGACTAAAGGATCTAACACTCCTAGCTTTTGTCTTAAGTGGATGCCTACTGGTAGATTTTTTAAGAACGTTGAATCCAAATGGAATCACACTCCTAGCTCCTGTCTTAAGTGGATGCCCACTGGAAAAATCTTTAAGAATGTTGGATTTAAATGGATTCCCATCAGAACACTGGCCAGTAATTACATTACAAGGGCTGACTGTAAAACATCCAAAGGACAGGATACTACTGCTACTAACCCATCTAAATGCTATTCTACATGTGCTATTAGTGCAGATATTCCTCAGTCTTTTTCAGGTACAATGCTCAATTCAATCATGAACATCATGACCTGGTTTCCAACTGAATTGAAGTCTACTCATCTGGGAATTTCAGCTTGTCAGAATTGATTTGCAAGTACTATGACTCGTGATCGCCTTTGCTCAGGACTCGTACCTCATCGGTTGACGGATAATCCAATAAAAAATTATATATATAGTTATATATATATATATATATATATATATATATATATATATATATATATTTTAAATAATTTCTTTACATTTTTATACTCATATACATGATAGTTCATTAAAAATTCCTCAAAATCCATAAAATTTTGAAAAATCGGAAAATTACAAAAATAGATTCAAAGACATGTCTTCTGGTATCGATAACATCAACGGTCCTAGAAATGTCATTCAATAATGACACGGGTCTTTAGATGAAGTTCGAACAGAAGTTCAACTGTTCTTTTAAACATGTCTATCTACACTCACATACCTATGAAGCTTTGGGTTAGTAAATGGGTTAAATTCAATCAATGATCACTCATTTATATTCGTGTCACTGATTGAGGGGGAGAATTAATTACATACTGCCATTCCTGTCTGTCAATTCGTCTCTGCATGATTGCATTATATGCATTGTCTGTATTGGATTGTGTATCTCTTGAATGCATTTATCATGTGTCATATGTCTTGTTTGGTTTTTTTGTGATCTCAGTACTATTGATAGCCGTTGCATGTTACTTAGAGTGATTAAATCTGCCAAATTATGTTCTGATATGTGTTATGTGGTATGCGGTTTGTCAAGGTTATGTTTAGCATGTGACTTGTCCAAATCATTAGGGTATGTGGTTTGTTTATTTCAAGCATAGCATGCGATTTGTCAAGTGCAGGGACTTAATGTGTCAATATTGATAACTAGTTCTTAGGTATAAATAATGCGATTTGTCTCACTTGGTCAAACCATCCATTTTCTAGTCAAACATTGCACTGTTTTTCTCTCTAAAACATTCTTCGAAGCGATTTGTCACTCTTGAGTTCACGTGGTAGGTTTATTGACCATGTTCTACATGTATTTGTCAATAACCCAGTTTGAAACATCTATCTAACTATAATTCACCTGCAGATTCACTCTTTCATAATCCATTTGACTAATTTTGCATCTAGGTTTGTTTTTCTCATTGCTTTGTCTATGATATAGGTATTAGATGGGAATGTGTAGTGGGTTCAAGGTTATGAATTGGTGTTGTTAGTGTGTGATTATCTCCCCTTTAAGCTTGCATGTCCCTTAGAGTAGATTTAGGTTAATTAGTGTGTAGTGCTTTGGTTGAGGTTAATGAGTTGCGTGAACGTTTAATCTGGGTGTTTGTGTCACATAAAAGTGGAATCTTTATGCCTGATGAATGTATGGAGTATATGATGGTTGTTTATAGTGATTCTCGTAATACATTCTTGTATGCGATTTGAGGGTTGTTGCTTGGATGCGATTTGTCTCTTAAGATTCTTGTATGCGTTTTGTCTCAGATGTTCTTGAAAGCGAGTTGTTGTTTTAAAATAATTGATGCGATTTGTTGTTTCAAATGCTTAAAGCGTTTTGTCTGTTTATATTTTGTATGCGTTTTGTCATATGCGACTTGATGAATGTGATTTGATATATGCGATTTGTCCCATGCATTTTGACGTGTGCGGTTTGTTGAATGCATTTTGATATATGCGACTTGTGATATGACCTATGCGATTTGATTAATGCGGTTTGACCTATGCGACTTGATGTGTGCGGTTTGTCACATGCGATTTGACCATAGCGTTTTGACCTATGCGTTTTGACAATATGCGATTTGTCCATAATGCGATTTGTTTTGACAATATGCGATTTGTCTTATGCAACTTGTCTCTATGCGGTTTGATCATATGCGATTTGTCCATATAATGATTGTTTCTATGCTATTTGTCCTATATGTTGTTTAACTTGTATCCATCATTATACTTCCTTGGTCATTGTGTGTTGATCGTATACTTGCTATGTCTTTGTGCATTTAACCATCGTTCACTATCAATTCTCCGTGATGTTTATGAGTGTCCAATACTTAATATGCCTCTGCCTCATTTATATCTTGTTCACTAATATGTGTATGCTACGTCATAAGCTTAAATTACTAATTTAGTGTCTAAGATATACTGTTGCAATAAGGTTGATCTGCTGACCTTGTCTAACATAACAAATTTCTGAATATTGTTGTTGTATGTGTGCTCTACAGAACTACAATGGCAGGCACTACATCTTCTGAGAATCTTGCTACCGCTGCACCACCCACTGTACCTATCGATGAGGAAATTCTTCCGTATGAGGAATGGGTGGATATAGAAAAAAGCAACTGCTTTGTGGATGTGGAAAGAAACCAACCTAATCCCATCTACCGAATTGCAATTGATATTTTGAAGAACACCAACTTTTTTGGTGCTTTAACCATGCGGTGCACGATTCCTTCAATATACCTGCAACAATTTTGGAATACTGTATCATGGGACAAGATCACAGCTACATACACTTGTAAACTTGAAGACAAGTGGTATGACGTCACCACAGAGACTCTCAGGGAGGCTCTTCGAATCACTCCAAGAGACCCCGCAAATCCATTCGTTACTCCACCTACAGCTGAAGAGCTAATGGACTTTGTTGAAGAATTGGGATATCCAGAGAAGATAACAAAGGTCTCGGCGGTCATCAACAATGAAGTGTATCAACCATGGAGAGCCATTGTCACCATTCTCAACCTTTGCTTGACAGGTAAGACTTCAGGGTTTGAGAGAGTGAGGGCTCAAATTCTACAAATTATGTGGGGGATAGTTAAAAGGGTAAACATTGACTTTGCGGAACGCATTTGGGAAGAATTCTCCTTGGCTATGGACACCTTCATCACTGATAGACAAAAATTTCTGAATCAAGTCAAGAGAAAGAAAACCAAAGACAAGAGTGTGATTCCCAGCATAAGGTTCTCGAAGCTCATTGTCCAGCACTTGCAGCAGAAACGTCAGTTTTCTCCAAGAAGTGAGTCAGCTCTCCATAAAGCCGGTGATGAATTTGTTCTTGGTAACTTGAAATTTGTTGCCAAAGGATTGAACAAAGAGGTTTTTGTAATGCCAATCCCTGAAGCACTTCTCACAGAAAGAATTAAGAAAGCTGACTACTTCAAGAAATACATGAAAAAGGCCTCAGGCATAACTATTGAAGACACACCCAATCCTACTCCCACACCTCCCAAATCAACAAAATCTGTATCACAAACCAAGTCATCATCAAAGTCAACTTATGCAAGCCTCCCTAAGAAAAGGCAAGAAAGATCAGAGTCTGCTGATTCACCATCACAAAAGTAAAAAAGGAGAAGGAGAGACGCAGGAAAGAGGAAAGGAAAAGGGTCCAAGGTACCCGAGAAAGAGATGACCTTAATGGATAAAGACGATGCTGCGCTCCAACAAGGCATTCAAGAGAGCCTGCAAAGTCTTGATGTGTCTCAGAGACAGCCATTGAAGGGGGTTATGATACAGGAACCAGAATCAGTACCACGTCAAACCACTCCCATTGCACAGGGTAAAGGAAAAGGGAAAGCTGGTGAAGAGGTGGAGCAAGCTGCTCAGATGTTGTTGAATATCTCCACTCCAACTCCAAAGACTACAACGCAATTTGAGCTCAAGAAAAGAAGTGTTGAATCATCTTCTGCACAAGAGCAAATTGGTGTGGAAAAAGATGTGTATGATATACAGGAGGAAACTATTGCCTCCAGTGACACCCAGTCAGAAAGCCACGAATCTGAACCTTCTACGGGAACTGTACCAGTACTGGAAACATAACTGAGCAAATGGATACTGACAGGCAAGGCACAGAGGTAAGGGGGAATGAACTGCTGCAAGAACTACACTCAACTCTTCAGGAGATTCTAAAGCCAAGATCTGAGGAACACGTGCGTTTTGATGAAGCAAACATGTCAACGGGATCCCTATCTTCTCTGAAGAACCTTGATGCAGACATAACCTATGGTGACCAATTCCTCAAGGACAGGCCCTCAGATGCTGAGTCAGACAAACAGAATGATGAAAAGGAAGAGGTTCAATCCATGTTCTCAATCACCATCCAGCAGGATACATCAACTGTTCCTCCTATGTCGGCACCAATAGTCTTTACATCAACCGCACTTCCACCGCCTGTTCCACATCTATCAACCGCACTTCCACCGCCCGTGTCCTCTGATACAACAACAACCATCCCTCCACCAGTTGTCATTGTTAAAGACTCAGTCACACCACCAACATCTACACCTCCCAGCAAGACAGCGAAGCAACTTCTAGATGAAGCACTAAAGCAAATCGAAGCTCTCGAGAAGCACCGCCTGCCCAAATCAGTCAATCACCTTGATCGTCGTCTATCCAAGTTGGAGAGGTTTAATTTCGATACCGAAGTAATCAATAAAAGATTCATGGATCTACCTACTTCGGATATGAGATCAGTCCTCTTCGACAAAATGTTTGAAACTGATGAGCATAAGGACGAAGTTCCAATGAAGTTGTATGAAGCTCTCCAGAACTCCATCAGTCATGATAATCATTTGCATTTCTTGGAGGATATTCGTGAAAGGGAGGGAAAGAAGAAAAGGAGAGTGGTTATGCTTGAATCCATGACCGGAGTTCTTAAACCACCACCTCCTCCTCCTCCAACTGGTGGAGCTGGGTCGTCTGGGATAGGTGGATCTTCTGGAACTGCTGAAACTCAAAGGACAAATCCACCAACACCACCATCAAAACCTTCTAACCAATCTGGTTCATCTGCCGGTCAAGGGTCTCAGAAGACATCTGCAGCATGGACTACAATTGACTCTTGATTCACACCTACTTTCACCAAAATCCCATAAGAGCAGGCAATGAATGAAGAGTCCTATGCTGTTCAAGAATCAGATTCAGAGGATGATGATGACACTACAAAACACATTCCCAAGCCCTCAGATGATGAAGATTGGTGGAATGCATACATAGGAGGAAAACGCATCAAATCATCCAGGACTGCACCTTCTAAAGACATAACTCAAAGCTGGTGGCCCGAAGAACAACCTGAATCTACTGAACCATCATGGGCCATTCCTGTGTCCGATTTGACTGTTCCTGACAATAACTGGGCAACCACCATTGTAGCAAACCATGAAGACCCTTCTGAAAAATCACTCTTGCACATTACTGGTGACATGGGAAGCTTCATTAAATGGTATTGTGAAAAGCAGGGAATCTCATCAATCACCCCAAAGGATCTTGAAGGCCCGGCTTATGAAATTGTTAAAGTCTTTCATTCTGATGCCGCTCATCTGCAATTCCAAATGGAAGAATGTCACAAGTTGTTGACAGATCAAGTTGATGATAATATCAGTCGATTCAACGTCAACAACCCTCTTCCTCTTGGTGGTGAACCCGGACAGAAGACCATTCAATCAGAATTCTTCTTCAATAAATATCTGGACTATCTACGGGCTAATACTCAAGGAAGAAGACCTGCCTTATCTATTTCTGATTGTACAATAATTCGTACAACCAGGCCTTCGATGGTGATCGAAGGGTATGAGGGGTGATATGCTTGCGCCAAACTTGTAGCCAATCTGCAATAAGAAATAGTAGACACTTCGTTAAGTGATTGCGCAGGGGTTGGGCCCTGCGAACCACCTCCAGCGTGAGAGTAAGTATGTGATATGAGTTGTAAATAATATGATGTATGTGAAATACTGTGTTGAGTTAACCTACCATTGAAATGACTCGTCCAACCTATTTATAGGTGATGAAAATAGCTTGGACAGTGTTAGCACACGTTTAGGAGATCATGGGGGTGTCCCCTGATTTGTGGTAACCGCTAGGGCTTCATCCCCACTATCTCGGACTTGGTGGGGAAGCTAAGGACATAGTGGGAACGTGGGGGAAGACCAAGTCAAGGTTCTTATTTGTCTTGGCATCTTCAAGGGAAGACACCGAAGGGCATAGGCCTTCGGCTGGCGGATTCCCAACTGGTAACCATGGCAATGATGAATGGTTTTACGCCACCAATGACTTATGAAGAAAGACTTGGGTCTTCATAATGCAATTTCGACTGAGGCCGAAGGGGGGTCCTTCGACCTGATCGGAGGGTACGTCATCAAGCCCCCCAGTCGAAAGTGATATGTACGAACAAGAAATATTGCTTACGACTCAGAAATAAAAACGAAACCTCCTCTTCGTCACAAAAAATGAACGAAGATGAAAAGTCTTGTAGTTATTGACCGTAATTAATGCAAGACTAATCCTAACTACTCCCTTCTCCTCGGTAAAAGTAAACATCATTTCAAATTTTAAAAATGGTTTGAAATCCGATAGTAAAGGGATAAGTCCGGACACGTGTAGGGCTGAGATTTAACGTTTGTAGGGTATATAAAATGTAAAAAACAGTAAAACCCTAACAAAGTTTTATCTCTCGCCCAAGCTTTTTCACCTACTAAAACCACTTCCGATCAAGCTTTCGATCAAACAAGGTAAAGTGCTCCTTCATATCTGTATTTCAAATACGTTATTGTGGATTTTAGAAGGCTCAATGTCGACCAATAAAAAATTTGTAATAAAGCAACAAGGTTGCACATTAACAAGGGAGGAGCTTAAAGCGTTCCTCGCTGAATACCCGATTCCAAAGGAACATAAAATCATGCTACCTAGTAGGAACCAAGGGATATTTGATGCACCTGAAAATTATGTAGGCCTGTATACCCATGGATTCACCACTTCCAATCTTAGGATACCCTTGCACCCTATGATCTTAGAATTCCTCCGGTACTATGAGGTACACATTTCTAGATTCAACCCTTTTGGCCTAGCCAAGCTTACGACATTCATCGTGATGTGCAAAGCCTATGGGTTCGAACCATCCTTGATTGTGCTTAGGGGTTTTCTGAATCTATACCCGGGAGGAGATTGGTTGACCTTGGCCAAGAGGGGTGAAAGGGATGTGCCCATTTTGATAGATAGGCCTTTTACGAACATAAGGAACTGGAAAGGCAAATTCTTTTATATCCAAAATACCATTATCCCTCCGGCATACTCTGCATTGTTAAACCCAGAGTTTCAATATGATGAAAAAAGATTCAACGATCCCTTGCCCTATACTGTGAGAAGGAACCCTTTGTATCAGCGTTTGGCTCGTCATCCAGCTGATTGCCAAACGTTCCCCAAGCCAATTCTTTTCATGGCTGGCATTGCTGAAAGATGGGAGGGGTCTCCTTTGGTACCTGAGATTATTTGTGATGGAGAAAGTATGTACTTTTTTGATTAAAATAAGAAGTAAAAACTTATCTTTCTGATATTTATCTTATTTGCTTCTTTGTGCAGAGATGTCGTTCAGAAACTTTGTTGTAGCTGGTGGTGCAAAGGAGGTAAGCTTCCTTCCAAAGAATCCCCAAGAGACAAGCTATGACGTGGGCTCCCCATCAGTGTCCATAAACAACAATGATGTGGAAGCCCAGCCCATCGAGCCTGTATCATCTGCTCCTCCGTCAAAGGAACCCATAGATGTAGAAGATCAACTTGTGGAGAACGTTGTTGACTATGACGAACCAGTCTCCGAAGGACAGCTGGCCATCGTAGGACCCTCCGACATAGGTGAGAGGGTCCGAAGCAGGAAAGGTGGCAGTGCTAAAGCTGTGAAGTCTGCTTCGAAAAGGAAACTCATCCTACCTACTCCTCCCTCTCGAACTACCCGGCAAAAGAGTGCTCAGGGTAAGGCTGTGGAATGCAGGTATCATGCGAGAAGTCTATTACCATGACTGGCTTTCCAACCCAGTGATGGTCAAGAAGACCGATGGTAGTTGGCGGATGTGCGTGGACTTCACGGATCTCAACAAAGCATGTCCACAAGACTGCTACCCACTACCAGAGATAGATTGGAAGATAGAATCTTTGTGCGGATACCCACTTAAATGTTTCTTAGACGCATACAAAGGGTACCACCAAATCCAAATGGCTAAAGAAGATGAGGAAAAAACGGCCTTCCATACAAGCCAAGGCTTCTATTGTTATACAAAGATGCCCTTTGGCTTGAAGAATGCAGGCGCCACCTACCAGCGATTGGTAGATAATGCATTTGAAAAACAGGTGGGCCGCAACCTAGAGGTCTATGTTGACGACCTTGTCATAAAAAGCCATACTGAGGACGAATTGGTGCGCGACATTGAGGAAACATTTAAGACACTACGAGAAATCAACATGAAGTTAAATCCTAAGAAATGCACCTTTGGCGCTACAGAAGGCATGTTCCTTGGATATTTGATAGAGCCCGATGGCATTAAACCGTGTCCAGAAAAAACGAAGGCTGTCATCCAACTTCCTTCACCGCGCACGTTGAAGGAAGTCCAGTCTCTGAAGGGAAAATTAGCCGGTTTGAACAGATTCTTGTCCAAATCAGCAGATAAGTCACTCCCCCTCTTCAAAACGCTCAAGAAGTGTACAAAAAATAGAGACTTTCGCTGGACTACGGAAGCAGAAGAAGCTTTTATACAGCTTAAACAACACATAGCAGCGCTCCCCGCCCAGGGGAAGAATTAATTATGTACTTATCTGCGACTCATGGAGCAGTCATCGCGGTGCTACTGACGGATAGGAATTCAGTACAAACACCGGTATATTTTGTAAGCAAAGCACTCAAGAAAACGGAGGTTAACTATAGCGCAATGGAGAAGTTGGTCTTGGCATTAGTATACGCCGCCAAAAGGCTGCGCAGGTACTTCCAGGCGCACCCAATAGCGGTGATCACAGACCAACCTATCAAGCAAGTCATCTCCAAACCGGACACATCAGGACGACTACAGAAGTGGAGTGTGTTGCTAGGTTAGCATAACATCTCCTACAGACCACGTACTGCGGTTAAGGGGCATATACTAGCAGATTTCATCATCGAAAAACCAGGTACTGATGATGCACCTTCACAAAGCGAGGCGGAACTACAAGAACCATGGATCCTATTCGCGGATGGATCTTCACGCGTGGACGGGTCAAGAGCAGGCCTTATCCTCACGAGTCCAGAAGGAATATAATTCACTTACGCAATGCGTTTTGAATTCACATCCACAAACAACGAGGCAGAGTATGAAGCCCTGATAGCTGGATTACGCATTGCAGCTCGAATGGGCATACGCAACCTAGAAGCAAATGTGGATTCCCGGTTAGTAGCCAACCATGTGTTGGGCGAATATGTGGCTAAAGAGGAAAACATGGTTCAATACCTCGACAAGACCAAGTCACTAATCCAGGGTTTCGATAGGTTTACCATCAAACAAGTTCCAAGAGGGGAAAACAGAAAGGCGGATGCATTGAGCAAGATTGCATCCACAAGCTTTGCCCACCTGTCAAAACAAGTACTGGTGGAGACACTTAAGAGCAATTCCATCTCAGAGATGGAGATATCCACGGTGATAGAGGAGCAAGGTTCTACATGGATGACTCCCATCGCCGAGTTTATAAGCAAGGGCATACTGCCCCAAGAGCAGAAGGACGCCCGATGAATACGTCGCACATCACAGAGGTTTGAACTTCGAGATGGTATATTATATCGGCGTTCATTTCTACAACCATGGCTTCGATGTGTCGGACCCCTTCAAGCAGATTACGTACTCCGAGAGATCCACGCCGGTTCATGCAGTATGCACTCAGGACCACGGTCCGTTGTAGCACGCGCCTTACGGTCAGGATACTATTGGCCTACGATGCACCGTGACGCGCGAGATTTGATAAAAAAGTGTGGCAACTGCCAAGTTCATAGACCCATCCCACGCCGACCACAACAGGAGCTAACACCTATTACGTCGCCATGACCATTCTATAAATGGGGTATCGACATTGCAGGCCCCTTCCCTGTTGCAGCAGGGGGACTGAAATTCCTTATTGTGGCTATAGACTATTTCACTAAGTGGATTGAGGCAAAGGCGGTCGCGACAATCACAGGTAATCAGGTAAAACGATTTGTTTGGGAGAATATCGTTTGCCGTTTCGAATTACCTGGGGAAATCATTTCGGACAATGGAAAACAATTCTGTGACAACCCTTTCAAGGAATGGTGCGAGAAACAAAATATTGCACAGCACTTCGCGTCAGTTAAACACCCACAAACCAATGGTTTGGTCGAGCGTGCAAATCGTAGTCTGGGTGAAGGAATTAAAGCACGCTTAGACAAACACAAAGGGAGGTGGGTGGAGGAATTATCACATGTTTTGTGGGCGCACCGCACGACAATCAAAATTAGCACGGGAGACACTCCCTTTTCTCTTATCTATGGGACAGAAGCCGTCATACCAGCCGAAATTGGGATGCCAACTATTCGTACTACCGAATTTAATGTCACAACCAATGACGATGAACGGCGTATATACTTGGACCTGTTGGAAGAAAGGCGTGAACGCGCAGCTATATGTGAGGCGAGAGCTAAGTCAAAAATGAAAGGATACTACGATGCTAAAGTTCGAAGCACCTCATTCAGACCAGGCGACTTTGTATATCGCGCCAATGATGCGAGCCATGCAGAAGATACAGGAAAACTTGGACCGAAGTGGGAAGGACCTTATGAGGTCATTGAAGCATTAGGAAAGGGCGCGTACAAGCTGCGCGACATGGATGGTCGTGAGCAATCTCAAACGATGTTATCTTTAGGAAAGGCTACGGCCCAGCGCACGGACACCCCACACTTTAGTACAGTTCTCAATAAGTATCCGTGTATTTACATTCTGTTTTGCTTAGGCAAATGTCTTTTTTCTTTTTACAAAAACTTGCAAGTATTAACAAAACGTCGCGGTTTCTAGCTAACTCCACGACACATTTCACTTTGTTATTTACATATTATTTATGTCTCAACATTGTTATTATATTATCTTTTGCCTACATGGCGTGCATGCACTTACTAAAACCCACGATGGTCAAAGGATGAGTAAACCTACTAAATAACTCATTGAGTAAGAGGGTTGCAAACCCATCAACATCGGATCATGCATCCTTGTTAAACACCTTATTCTCAAGACGTTGGAATAAGTTCAATGTGCATCCCACGATGGATGCGCAGCAATGCACACTGTGCGTGTTTAACAAACTAGGAATCAAGACTCTTGACTCCTTGATATGATATTTACAGTACGCTGCATATCACACCATACACGATTATGATACAAGTACTTAGAAATTATGTTTCAAGTATGTTAAATCATGATTTTCATACACGATTATGGACTTCATATACTATTCGCGTTTATATAACCGTTTGATTCTTAGACAACGAGGACGTTTTTTATGCAAAGACAGATAACTAAGTACAAACATTATAATCGCAACCACATATGGATCAACACACCTTCAACAAAAAAGGGAAATTTTATTATGGACCACAAGTTCATACAGAAGGATATCTACAAAGATGATATAGCCTATATACTATTACAACGCCTAAGATGTGAGCTCTCAACACGGTACGCAGCGTCCCCAGCCTCTTTAAGTCTCTTCAACAGATCAGAATCCTGGCGCGATACCGTTGCCACACTAACAGGTACCCCGTCGGATCTCGGGAGATGCGCTGCGCCAAGACCACAAAGAATGGCCTTTCCATTCACGCCCTTCTTCTTTGCAAGCCTCATGGCATGGGCTTCTAAGGATTCTTTCAAAGGGATTTCCTTCTCAAGCGCAAAGGGGTTCAGGATATCGCGTGGGCGAGCAAAGATAGGCACTTGCAGCTGTGACTCGTCAGGCTTCAAAAAGTAGTCAGGCTGCGCCTCTGCATCATCAGCAAGGTGTCGGGCCAAGGTTAACCCCTTCATAATCAAACATATGGGATAATCCTGGTCGCGCTCCAACTGGGCAATCTGAGGAAACTCCAACAGCTTCATCTTCTCCATCGCAGCAACCAGATCATCATAGGCACGCTCATTATACCCGGGCACCTGTGCGGCAGGCACTGTCAACAGGCCGCTCTCATGAAGCTCTTATATGGTCTTCGCCTTGCCACGCGCCAACGCGCACTGAACAACACCCCCGAAGGTGTCTGTCACCTCTCGAGATTCCAAAGTGTTGAGGGCAGCAAGGCGCAAACCATGGCTGATTAGCCACCTGCGTTCAACAATTGTGGAAACCAACTGAGGATATAGCTCTTCATCGTATTCGATGCTGAGCTTGCGTAGCTTCATCTCCTGCTTCTTCAGCGAGCCTTCTGATCTGCGCAAAACCGTCAAGTCTAAACAGACTTAAAACTGCTCAGACACAAATACAATTAAGATCAGAGAATACAGGGGATTCCCGGGTCGTTAAGTCCCACGGAGGATGAATTGGTGTTTAAAACAACTTCAGATGATAGAATGATCACTAAGGATAGTGATCAGTAAGGTTTTGGGTGAAAAATTACCTAAAGAAAAGATTTACAAATAACAGCGACTTAAATGCAAATTAAAAAGATTAAAAAGTCAAAATCTATTAAATAAACGCTATCACTATTTTTACAGATCGATGAACGTTTATGATTTTATAAAACAAAATAACTTAAATAACCTATTTTAATCAAAACGTAAACTTAAAATGTCTAAAAACGTTACTTAAAACTAAAACGAGCGTTATTTACGAAAATGGCGCTGGAGCGCAAGATAAAACGTAAATTTTAAGAAATAAAAGGCCTAAGAGTGTAAAACTAATTTTCTTACAAAATATATGATAAAAGAAAATTTTAGAAAAAAGATTTATATTTTTTTTTTACTTTTATATTTTTTATTATGATTTAAATAAGTTTTTACACTAATTAAATGTTAAAAAATACTAAAACTATTTATAAAAATCTGAAACTTTTATAGAAAATACTTTATACTATTACAAATTTAAGAAAAATAGAAAACTGGAAAAAGCTGCTATGAATAAGCTAGAAATAAGCTTAAATGTTCGTATAAGCTTATTAAGACAAAACGGGTTATATATTAAGTAGTGCAAGACTTTAACGAAAAAGACCCAAGGGCGCAATGGTATACAGGTACCCACTATCACCCTTGTAAGGGAGAGGTCTCAGGTTCGACCCCTGCCTCTCCCTTTTTGGCAAAACATTTTATTTTTGAAATTTTCTTTTTGAAACTTGTAAAGCACAATTAAATAAGCAAAACTTATAACTAAGACTTGTTACGAAAATCAACAATAAGCTCAGAATAAGCTTTTGTTTCTCAACAGTGAACTTGTATATGGAAATAAGCACTAGTGTTATCTAAGTGGTTAATAAGCTATTAGGTAAGCTAAATGTAACTGAAAATAAGCTAGACACAAGTTAATAAGCTGGTACAACATTTGAAAAAGCTCAAATACTAGGAACAATCACAGAATAAGCTAAAAATAAGCACTTCTTAACTGAATTCACACAGGACACTGGAATTTACTAGTCACCTATGAGCTTAATTTTAAGCACTGTGATAAGCTAGAAATTGAAAACAAAGACTTGCAATAGCTAGATGACCTTTTCAACTTTTCAAAAAGCTAAAGTGCTAATGGTTTGGTTCACTAAATAGCTTTTGGTGAGCTTATAAAAAATTAGACAATTAACTGAGTATAACTCAGTTTACTGAGTTAAAATGGACAAATAAATAAGCTGTTGGCAGCCCTATCAAACAAGCTGCAAAGTAGAATTTTAAGCTTGGGATCTTGAGACAACTAGGTAAGCTTCTCAAAAAGTTAATTTACACCTATTTTGGTTAACTAATAAGCTCTTAAGGAGCTTATGAAAAGGGCATGCAACTTCTGTGCACAGGGGAGGTTTGCAGACAAGGGGTCCAAAATAAGCTACAAATTAAGCTATCTATAAGCTAATTAAGAGTAAGCTAGTATTTTTATATTTTTATTTAGCAACTAAATATTATTTTCCCAAAAGGAATTAAGCTAAATCCTAATATTAAATCCTACACAAAATTATACATTTTATTCAAAAACAGCTTAATGAAAATTTGACTTTGAATATTACACTAAAGCTTTGACTTTTATGAACTTAGGATGATCCTAGATGACTAAATATGTTGTAATAAGCTACTATGAGATGAATTTAAGCTAAATAAACAACTTTCAAACCAGCTTGTATGATCAAGCAGTCTAGAAATCAACAGATAAAGGAGAAGCTATGACCAAAAGCTTATTTTGACTTTATATGAAACAAGGACAGGTTTTAAGGACTGAAATGAGTTATTGGGAACTAGTGTGACTAAGATCAACAACAAATAACAACACAACAAACAGCTATCACAAATAACTGAACTAGTCCAAACACCATTTTATAAAACTGTTATGAAGCTTAATATGCTAAAACAAACTTATAAGCTGAGAAATCTATGTATTATCTGATATTATCTATAATAAGACAAGATTAAACTGATATTAACAATATTCAAACACTTAAACTAAGAAAGGCAAATTTTAAAGAAATTTCTTACAAATTGCTTTTCAGTCAAAGTCTATGAACCAATGATCAAAACAACTCCTAATGGCTTTCCACAAAGCCTCTAAACCACAAGCAATCCAAAATTGGCTCTGCATCACCAGATGTCATTACCAAATCCATTTTGAGTTCTTCAGTTGACTTTCGTTGACTTTTATGGTTTTGTTTAAATTAAGACACTAGAGTATGTAGCAAGCTCATGAAAAGCTATCACAAGCTTATCTGAGCTTGTTGGAAGGATGGAAAAGCTTTTGTATCTTATAATTACTGTAAATGATTTAAGACGAATTACCAAGAAACATGAAAACTTTAAATCTTATTAACTTGGATTAAGTACAATACAGAAGTGAAATTTAACTTGAAACAACCTTAAAATTACACTGAAAACTTGAATTTAGACTGAAACAAACATTAAAGTAAATTTTACACTAAGAAATGGTCTAAAACATGCGACCCTTCCTTCTCCTGCCTTATTTCTTCTTTATAGCTATCCAAAAGGTGTCTATGTCGACATATAAGACTTTCCCACTTCAATCTAGCCATTCAATATCTCTAATTCATCATATACGTACATGTGGAAATTTGGCGGGAAAAGTCTAAGAAGCAGGTTTCTAGCATTAAATGGGCTTTGGTTGTTTGTGTAGGTGGAGGGGGACAGGATGTGAAGTGGATAAGCTGGGGATGAGGTGGAGATGAGGTGGAGATGAGCAGGTGTCGGGGAAGGAGTGAAACAGGTGGAGGGGATGGTGAACAGTGAGGGGCGCTATTATCTGTTTTTAAATTTCGGGTTTTAAATATTGGGCCTGGGTTATATCTGGTTTGGGCTTGGATGGGTTAAAGGGTTTGGTTTAAGTTTAAACAACAAGGACCATTTGTGTAAATCTGCCAAAGATGAAGGTTGAACCTGCCAATCATCCAAAGGTTATTACAAGGACCAAAACTGCCAAACTTGAATAGTACAAGGACCAAGGTTGATTATTTTCCATTTTTAAAATGTCCAGGGACCATTTTTGACAATTTTCAAACTCCAAGGACCAAACTTGTAATTTCTCTCTAAACTTATCATAAAGGACCAATTTTGTCATTTATTAATAGTACAAGGGTGTAGTTTGATAAATTTCCATTTTAAAACACCCAGGGACTAATTTTGACACTTTTGCAAAGTTGAGGGACCAAAGTTGTAATTTTGAGATTTTAAACTTCAAAGGATTTGTTTTGACAACTTTTGAATCTCAAGGACCTAAAATAATATTTTACAAGTTTTTGAATTACCAGGGACTGATTTTGACAACTTTTGTAACTTGGGGGACTAAAACTGCCAATTATGCAAACTTGATACGTTTTTCATCAGATTTTGATGTTTTTGCATTTAAAACATATAAAACACTTGTTTGTGATATTTTTATCATTTTGAAGCATTTCTGAGTGTTTTCAGATGTTTTTGGCATTCTAACAGTATAAAAATGATGAGTATTTAGACACTCATCAATCCCCCACACTAAGATATTGCTAGTCCCTAGCAATGATTTGAGAAAATTTAATGGATTTTATCTCTTTACCAAAAGCCATTACTTCTGGAGTAGCCAATTGTTTCAGTTCAAGTAAGAACCTTGGTACAATGATAACCAAATGATTTTGAGCAAATTATAAGCTGTCAACGGATTTGATTTGTCTTTACCAGAAGCCGTACCCTTCTGGACTAGCCAACTCTTAGATAAATTATAAATATTATCTTTGGTGAGCCGATTACCAATTATGGATTTTCAACTGCCTTTACCACAAGCCATAAACTTGCGGGCTAGCCAACTCTTTACTTTTTAGGATATGGTGAGTTGAATACCATACAATTTTAGGCAAATTGCAAGCCATAAACGGATTTGAGATATCTTTACCAAGAGCCGTTTGCTCCTGGATTAGCCAATCCTTATGTGGGTTAGACATGGTGGACTGATTACCATTTGTTGTGTTTAGTACATAGTACTTCCACTAAATAAAAAATTTTAAAATTTGGCCATTTTGGGGGAAAAAGGGACTAAAAGGGTACATTTATGATCAAATTTGCCAGAATTTCCCCCCCCACACTTAGAAATGAATATTGTCCTCAATATTCAAAGTACCGGCTGTAATGCCGAAACTTAGAATATAAAAAGATAACATTACTAGTTAAGTGTAGAAACACAACAGTTATTCTCTTTTTTAATATATACAATTTTCATTTATTTTCAAAATCTATATACAACATGTGGGGCATCTCCCCCACACTAAGATGGTACACACGGGTGAAAACCCATGTCTAGCTACTGTTTTTGATTACCGAGTCGCTAGCTTGACTCGACCCCGAATTAATTTGTTCATGGGGAAGTAAGTGGAAGAGACAATCTCCATCGGACTTTCATTCAAGATGTTTATATAAACATTGAAGTACGTGAAAGTTCCACACCGATGAGATATACAGAGAACCGGCTTAAAAATTATAAATGAAAATGTCGGGGTCAAAGATAATGTCTTCATTCCCGAAGGAGTGAAGAACAGGAGAAGCCACGGGATAAGTGAAAAAGAGAAAGAAAGTCATGATAAAGATCATGATTAACTCATCATCACTCACAGGAGAATTCATGGTTTCATGAATTTCATCTTTTAAGCTTAATTGGTCTAGACATATCCCGGGTGTGTCTAGATCAAAGTAGAAGTTATCATACTCCGGTGGAGATATGATATGAGTGAGTTCACAGGAGAACTCCTCAAAGGTAAATGATTCATATTCAGGATTGATTTGACTGAGTTCACTGGGGAACTCCTCAAAAGTGAATGATTCATAATCGGGGAGAGAATTATGAGAATGAGAAGTGGTAATACCACTAATCTTCTCTCCCATATGATCAAAATGGAACGTTTGCAATTCGGGAATAGAATCATTGAAGAAAAGTTTACTATCCTCAAAGGGGATAGAATATGAAGTAGGCTTTTCTTTAAAAGCCTCGATTCTAGAAATGAGAAGATTAACATTCAATATTGTAAGACGAAGAGCTTCGTCTTGGATTATTTCTTCATCATTCTCTTCTTCTAAGCTGACAGGCTCAGAAGGTAATTCTTCCTCATAACTTATGTCTCCACAAGATAAAGAATAGTCCTCATCAGAATCAGAGAACATCTCTATATGATTACTTTGGAAGACAAGAGGGGGAGGGATATCACACATATGATCAAGAATTCCCTGTGACTCTCTAGGGATTGGGACAAGGTTCTCAACACTAGACTTTATGAATTCGTCCGATTCCTTTTCAGGAACAGTGTCAAGAAGCTCATCCCCCATGTTTAGAGAGTGAGTGTGAACCTCGGGTGTGATAGCAGTAGACTGAGGGAGTTGAGAAGGACTAGCAGTTATGGATTCTACAAGTTCCATTATTTCTACTGCTAGTGATTCAGTCATATTCTTTTCTCCCTGTATTTCCACGGATGGAATCTCAACTGATGAACTTGATGAATAAAATTGTAGAATATCAAGGGTATCTTCATCATCATCGTCATCAGGAATGAAATGGAATTGAGAGCCAGATTTGAATGCTTTTTGTAGTCTAATTGATTCCCTAACAGTGTTTTCAATGGCAATCTGGGAATCTAATTTAGCAGCCCGCTCTTCGGCTAACAAAACTTCCATGGATTTCTCATTTGGATTATCTTGGGAGGACATAGCCGACTCCTCCTTAAGTTCTTTTAATAACTCCAGAGTCTTCAGTAGAAGGTCTGTCGTAGTTTCATGAGGAGTCGCTTGAATCATTTGGTACTGTGGAGGTTGGTCTTGATACGAAGAGTCGTAATTGTTACAAGGAAATGGATTCCCTGTTTGACAATCCGAGCTAGAGTGAGAACCTCCACAATACTCACAACAGTAAAACTGATGTGGCTGTGAGTTAGTGTTGTAGTCATAATTGTTATCAGGAACTTGCTCATAGACAAGCGTGTTTCCCGATTGACAATCAGAACTGTAGTGTGAACCACCACAGTACTCACAACAGTAAAACTGCTGAGTCTCATAGTGTGGTAGCTGATGGAATAAATCAGTTGTGTTATGGTAGGAATAGGGATCCTGGTTATAGACAGACCCGTTTCCTGATTCCACCATGCTATAACTGGGGCAATTGCCACCATTATAAGGACCACCACACCATTGACAATCAAGAGGGTGAGGATAAGACATAGAAAGAATCAAAGGTTTACAGAGGGTAAGAAATGAAGAATCAAAGATGTGAGAGGGTAAAGATGGATATTTTTTGATTTTTGAATAAACATTTTGTAAAAACAAAAAATGAAAATATTTTTGGATTTTGTGTTTGTTGAAAACTTGAATAAATAAATAAAAATGTTTTTGGTGTTGTTAACACTTTAGGAAAAGTGTTAATGAACTTTTTGATTTTTTTAAAAAACTGTTTACAAAAATGTGGTATATGTGCAAGTACGGGTCTGGAAATGCTTAAAACACGCTTTCAGCCTCCCCGGCAGCGGCGCCAAAATTTGATCTGCGCAAAACCGTCAAGTCTAAACAGACTTAAAACTGCTCAGACACAAATACAATTAAGATCAGAGAATACAGGGGATTCCCGGGTCGTTAAGTCCCACGGAGGATGAATTGGTGTTTAAAACAACTTCAGATGATAGAATGATCACTAAGGATAGTGATCAGTAAGGTTTTGGGTGAAAAATTACCTAAAGAAAAGATTTACAAATAACAGCGACTTAAATGCAAATTAAAAAGATTAAAAAGTCAAAATCTATTAAATAAACGCTATCACTATTTTTACAGATCGATGAACGTTTATGATTTTATAAAACAAAATAACTTAAATAACCTATTTTAATCAAAACGTAAACTTAAAATGTCTAAAAACGTTACTTAAAACTAAAACGAGCGTTATTTACGAAAATGGCGCTGGAGCGCAAGATAAAACGTAAATTTTAAGAAATAAAAGGCCTAAGAGTGTAAAACTAATTTTCTTACAAAATATATGATAAAAGAAAATTTTAGAAAAAAGATTTATATTTTTTTTTTACTTTTATATTTTTTATTATGATTTAAATAAGTTTTTACACTAATTAAATGTTAAAAAATACTAAAACCATTTATAAAAATCTGAAACTTTTATAGAAAATACTTTATACTATTACAAATTTAAGAAAAATAGAAAACTGGAAAAAGCTGCTATGAATAAGCTAGAAATAAGCTTAAATGTTCGTATAAGCTTATTAAGACAAAACGGGTTATATATTAAGTAGTGCAAGACTTTAACGAAAAAGACCCAAGGGCGCAATGGCATACAGGTACCCACTATCACCCTTGTAAGGGAGAGGTCTCAGGTTCGACCCCTGCCTCTCCCTTTTTGGCAAAACATTTTATTTTTGAAATTTTCTTTTTGAAACTTGTAAAGCACAATTAAATAAGCAAAACTTATAACTAAGACTTGTTACGAAAATCAACAATAAGCTCAGAATAAGCTTTTGTTTCTCAACAGTGAACTTGTATATGGAAATAAGCACTAGTGTTATCTAAGTGGTTAATAAGCTATTAGGTAAGCTAAATGTAACTGAAAATAAGCTAGACACAAGTTAATAAGCTGGTACAACATTTGAAAAAGCTCAAATACTAGGAACAATCACAGAATAAGCTAAAAATAAGCACTTCTTAACTGAATTCACACAGGACACTGGAATTTACTAGTCACCTATGAGCTTAATTTTAAGCACTGTGATAAGCTAGAAATTGAAAACAAAGACTTGCAATAGCTAGATGACCTTTTCAACTTTTCAAAAAGCTAAAGTGCTAATGGTTTGGTTCACTAAATAGCTTTTGGTGAGCTTATAAAAAATTAGACAATTAACTGAGTATAACTCAGTTTACTGAGTTAAAATGGACAAATAAATAAGCTGTTGGCAGCCCTATCAAACAAGCTGCAAAGTAGAATTTTAAGCTTGGGATCTTGAGACAACTAGGTAAGCTTCTCAAAAAGTTAATTTACACCTATATTGGTTAACTAATAAGCTCTTAAGGAGCTTATGAAAAGGGCATGCAACTTCTGTGCACAGGGGAGGTTTGCAGACAAGGGGTCCAAAATAAGCTACAAATTAAGCTATCTATAAGCTAATTAAGAGTAAGCTAGTATTTTTATATTTTTATTTAGCAACTAAATATTATTTTCCCAAAAGGAATTAAGCTAAATCCTAATATTAAATCCTACACAAAATTATACATTTTATTCAAAAACAGCTTAATGAAAATTTGACTTTGAATATTACACTAAAGCTTTGACTTTTATGAACTTAGGATGATCCTAGATGACTAAATATGTTGTAATAAGCTACTATGAGATGAATTTAAGCTAAATAAACAACTTTCAAACCAGCTTGTATGATCAAGCAGTCTAGAAATCAACAGATAAAGGAGAAGCTATGACCAAAAGCTTATTTTGACTTTATATGAAACAAGGACAGGTTTTAAGGACTGAAATGAGTTATTGGGAACTAGTGTGACTAAGATCAACAACAAATAACAACACAACAAACAGCTATCACAAATAACTGAACTAGTCCAAACACCATTTTATAAAACTGTTATGAAGCTTAATATGCTAAAACAAACTTATAAGCTGAGAAATCTATGTATTATCTGATATTATCTATAATAAGACAAGATTAAACTGATATTAACAATATTCAAACACTTAAACTAAGAAAGGCAAATTTTAAAGAAATTTCTTACAAATTGCTTTTCAGTCAAAGTCTATGAACCAATGATCAAAACAACTCCTAATGGCTTTCCACAAAGCCTCTAAACCACAAGCAATCCAAAATTGGCTCTGCATCACCAGATATCATTACCAAATCCATTTTGAGTTCTTCAGTTGACTTTCGTTGACTTTTATGGTTTTGTTTAAATTAAGACACTAGAGTATGTAGCAAGCTCATGAAAAGCTATCACAAGCTTATCTGAGCTTGTTGGAAGGATGGAAAAGCTTTTGTATCTTATAATTACTGTAAATGATTTAAGACGAATTACCAAGAAACATGAAAACTTTAAATCTTATTAACTTGGATTAAGTACAATACAGAAGTGAAATTTAACTTGAAACAACCTTAAAATTACACTGAAAACTTGAATTTAGACTGAAACAAACATTAAAGTAAATTTTACACTAAGAAATGGTCTAAAACATGCGACCCTTCCTTCTCCTGCCTTATTTCTTCTTTATAGCTATCCAAAAGGTGTCTATGTCGACATATAAGACTTTCCCACTTCAATCTAGCCATTCAATATCTCTAATTCATCATATACGTACATGTGGAAATTTGGCGGGAAAAGTCTAAGAAGCAGGTTTCTAGCATTAAATGGGCTTTGGTTGTTTGTGTAGGTGGAGGGGGACAGGATGTGAAGTGGATAAGCTGGGGATGAGGTGGAGATGAGGTGGAGATGAGCAGGTGTCGGGGAAGGAGTGAAACAGGTGGAGGGGATGGTGAACAGTGAGGGGCGCTATTATCTGTTTTTAAATTTCGGGTTTTAAATATTGGGCCTGGGTTATATCTGGTTTGGGCTTGGATGGGTTAAAGGGTTTGGTTTAAGTTTAAACAACAAGGACCATTTGTGTAAATCTGCCAAAGATGAAGGTTGAACCTGCCAATCATCCAAAGGTTATTACAAGGACCAAAACTGCCAAACTTGAATAGTACAAGGACCAAGGTTGATTATTTTCCATTTTTAAAATGTCCAGGGACCATTTTTGACAATTTTCAAACTCCAAGGACCAAACTTGTAATTTCTCTCTAAACTTATCATAAAGGACCAATTTTGTCATTTATTAATAGTACAAGGGTGTAGTTTGATAAATTTCCATTTTAAAACACCCAAGGACTAATTTTGACACTTTTGCAAAGTTGAGGGACCAAAGTTGTAATTTTGAGATTTTAAACTTCAAAGGATTTGTTTTGACAACTTTTGAATCTCAAGGACCTAAAATAATATTTTACAAGTTTTTGAATTACCAGGGACTGATTTTGACAACTTTTGTAACTTGGGGGACTAAAACTGCCAATTATGCAAACTTGATACGTTTTTCATCAGATTTTGATGTTTTTGCATTTAAAACATATAAAACACTTGTTTGTGATATTTTTATCATTTTGAAGCATTTCTGAGTGTTTTCAGATGTTTTTGGCATTCTAACAGTATAAAAATGATGAGTATTTAGACACTCATCACCTTCCACAGTTGCAAGAAACTCCTCCAACCGAGAGAAGTGCTCGTCCTTCCCATTCTCCAAATATTTAAGAGCCCAGAAGCAAGTAGCCTTATAATCCTCTAATGCGGCACGCTCCTGGCTCACTTGGGTAAGCAACGACATCTTTTCTCCAGCAAGTTTTTTGGCATAGGAGCTCGCCGCCTCTGCTTCAGCCTGAGCACTGGCCAGCCGCGCCTCCAGCAGCGCAATTTGGTTATCCTTTTGCGCGCTCTGGCTGCTCTCCCCAAAATATCTTGACCTTAGCTACGCAACCAATGTAGCCTGGTGCGCAGCAGACAACACAAGCTCCTCAATAAGACGGTCCATTGGCACATCCCCAGATGCCAACGGCTCGGCGCCTTGGTTCTTTGGCTCAGGATGGTCAGCACGAAAGGGACTCGCCTCGGGTGGCGACTCCCTAGAACGCTCAGCAGTAACCTCAACGGCTTCAAACAGGGAATGTAATAAGTGCTTCGGCGACAATACTTACTTGGGGGGAGCAGTCTCAGTTGCACGGGGGGGGGGGGGGGGGGGGGGAGATGCATCGTCTGATGATGACTCCACGTCACGAATGACATGAAGTTTTCTCCTGGATGACCCCGCGCCATCACCACCAGGCGCCCTCTTGCGCTTTACCTCTTGGCCTTCCTCCTCACCCTCACGCTCTCCGATACGTCTGTACGTGAAAGCTCCACTTCAGGGGAGTGTACCCTGGGGCTGGGCACACTGCGCACAGGGGTCGCCTCCAGCACAGCATTGGAGCCACTCCCCGGTTCATCCAGATCCATCTCCATGGTGCGCCCCGCGGTAGCATCCAAAATGGGGACTTAGCCTTCTCTCAGAGGGCGCACCCTCACGGTTACTTGGCGGGGTCTTGCCAAGCGAACAACGCTGAACAAGTCCATCTCTGCGCAGCAAGAAACAAACAAAAATAAGAGTTATATAAAATACAAAGGCGAAAAGAAATGCTCACACTAATAAAGCAAAGGAGAAGGAAGGACGAGCACCCACCCTGGTCATTCGCGTCTAGGAAGGTTGGCACCTCGTCAGGACTATCGAAATAGTTGCGACTGATGCCCATGTGCACCAAAAATTCCTCTGGATAGGAATTGATGGGAATACGATTGGCGTTTATCGTTTCTGCATCAATCCGCGCTGTACGTTCCAGGGAGTGGGCGCTCATCCTTCGGTAGCGAACTCTGGGTATAGAAGCCGAAGCCCCAGGGGAACAACGCCTCATCAACCCAGAAAAATTTCTCTCTCCAGTTTCTAAGCGCGTCTAATTTCTCAGTATAACACTGCAGCCGTCCTGTGCGCTTAGAAAAAGAAACCCACCCGTTTGACCACGACGTATGGTAAAACGCGCGGAAGAGATAGATGGTGGGGTTAATCGCCAACAAACGGCAATTCACCTCGAAGTTTGTTATTTTTGCTGCACCTATACAGTGCAGTTGGGATATGTGTAGGCGATAGTAATTTAGAACGTCGCACAAGAACAAGGAGATAGGCACACGTTGATTTGCAAATTCGAAAAAACGTGTGTATACCCCCACTTTCCCTTCAGGGAAATCCGCTATCGACGCGTGCGCAGCCGAAACTACCGGATGCAGCGCGAGCGGGATATAATACTCCGAAGTGAACTCACGAAGTTCGTCCTCGGTTATATCGGATGAGAAGTTAGTTAATCCAAGAACCATGATGAGATTTCGAAGGCGCACGCACTGTTACCTTTAAAGTTTTCCCGCCTGTTACCTTTAAAGATTTCGCACGCACTGTTACCTTTAAAGTTTTCCCGCTACGCCTCGAGGAATATATTTGCTAGCTTCCCCTGCGCATACTAGACTGGGGGGACATGATGACGTATAGTCCGCATTCTAGTCATGAACCCGACCAACGTACGCTACTAACACTCAAGCCCAGTACGAGTGGGCTAACACAGTAACGGTTTGGGCTCACGAAGGCCCAAACCCGAAGTTATTTATGATCTTGATATCAAATATCTCTTATTTATGGGATATGTATCAACTAACCGACTTAGGCGGGATACGCCGAAGGTTGTGGAACACGAAACCAACAAGGATTTCGTATGTATATAAATTATAAAGGGCATCTCGGCCCTCATTAAAGGTACGATCACAAAACCCAACTCTCCACTAAACCCTAAAAACCGATTACTTACTCTCACGCGCGGAGGATAATCGTGGGAGACAATCCCACGATAAGCCTAACGGTGTTTTCTGTTTTCTTAGTGCGCAAGTCTCAAGCATCAAGGTCTAATTGATACGAGAACCGGAGTCCAAATAAGGAACGCCCAACTTTTGTATCAACAATACTATAAGAGCCTTCATATATACATCTCTTAAACATACATAGCATTTTAAGATAAATATGCATAAAAGTGATATAGACATACCCTCCAACAAATACAACCATCATTTTCGCATATTTTCGTTATGGGGATAGCTTAGCTACAATTTTTGTAGCCAATTGACTACAATCCTTCATTAAAAATACACTAATAATGATTTAGGGACCTACAGAAAAGAATCAGGACCCACAAAAATAATCAGAGACCCACATTTTTAATACAAAATTGTAGCCAGTTGACTACAATTAATTGTAGCTAATATATATTCCATTTCGTTATATAACCAACCAAGCTCCAAAAACATTATCCCTTGAAGTAACCGTATATTGTCAGCCAAAAATCTTTAATAATTATGAGGATTGTTTACCCACGCTCCACTACGTGGCACAAGGTTTTACATAAAAAATTGGCTTATTTTAATATCTCATTTAAATAGGTTTTGATTTTTAAATATATAAAAATAAATTATAAATAATAAACTATTTATATTATTTTTATTAAATACATTAAAAGTTACTTTTTAAAAAGAGCTTAAAAATCTAGCTAGTTTAAGTTATAATTACGGTAAATTACAAATTTCGTCCTTAATGTTTGCCAAAATTGTAAATAGTATACCTAAAAAAAATTGTAAATTTGCAACCGAGAGCTAAAGTAACGTGCAAAATAGCCACCGAAAGATAACGATCGTTAGTACCCCGTTAAGTCAAGGTCAAATGCATGTAAAATAACTAATATACCCTCATTTTCTTCTTCACTCTCATTTTCTTTTGAATTTAAAGCTTTCTTTTTGTCCCACCATATCACAAACACATAAGCACCACCACCCTCTAACACCACACGACCAACACCACCACCATCTACCACCACCCCCTCTACCACCACACATCCACCATCATTAAATCATTTTTTATTTCTAAAATTCAACGCACCCTGTTTTTACAATTTACACAGACGAAGAACATTATAAACCATATAAAACATGTAAAGAACCATAATGAAAAACAATCATTACGTTAAACCGACTCAATCCTATGCCAATTTCCTCACTACAAATCTTTATTTACTAGCGTAGGTTTTTCTAAAACATATAGGGGTAATAGCAAAAAAAAAAGTACTATACTTGCCACCCTTTCTTCTTCAGGGTAGCGAACAAAAATTTTTGCTTCTGCGGGTAATATACTTTCAAATTCATCCTCTTTAAGGTATTTTCATGAACAGTTGGACATTTTTGCCCATATTACCCACAAGAGCAAATGGCAAGTATGATACTTTTTTTTTATCATTTGCCATAGTTTTTTATTATGTTAAATTTTGGATATGTATTAAGATAAATTATTTAATGATTTATAATTGTGTTAAATCTATGATAAAAATGTTTTGTTTTAAGTTTACACTATTTACTTATTAAGATAATTTAGTTCCACCAGCCACTTCCATTTGCAAAGGACATGAGTTTAAATAAGTATACGCGTGCATGGCACGTGTGGGGTTCAAATAAGCAGTTTTAACCCTTACCATTTAGGCGGGAGAAGCCGTTACAGCCGTTTCATCATTTCATTTGTATATAACACAATTCATTTCACATTTGTAAGCGGTTTTGATTTTGTAATTTTCTCTTGTAATAAACTTCTACAAGTCAGTAAGCCATAACAAATCCCATTAACTAATTCTTGAGCTCAATTCTTATTTGAATCTCGTTGATTCCTGTAAGAGTGTATCAACTGGTATCAAAGTAGTCAATTCCGGCATCTTAACCCATAAACCTATTGAGTTTGATCGTCGCCGATCAAATTCTGGCAAAAATACATTCGTTTCCCTATCACAAATACATTACCCTTGTTAATTCTTATTCCGTTTTCTTAGCCAAAACACGTTTTCCGTACGGCTAGTACATTATTTATTATTTAAAAAAAAAAAGTATCATACTTGCCATTTGCTCTTGTGGGTAATAGGGGCAAAAATGTCCAACTGTTCATAAAAATACCCTAAAGAGGATGAATTTGAAAGTATATTACCCGCAGAAGCAAAAAATTTTGTTCGCTGCCCTGAAAAAGAAAGGGTGGCAAGTATAGTACTTTTTTTTGCTATTACCCCAAACATATATGTTATGACAGTAAAATAAAAAAAAAAAAAAAAAAATCTCTTTTCCTTGTCTTTTCTCCAAGTTCCAACTTGAATAACAAGATTTATTTCTGGATTCGTGGGTATCAACAAAAATTAAAATCATATTTCTTTTAAAGAAACATTAGTTTGATGGAAGAATCGAATTCAAGATCAGAAATGGATGATCGGGCTCGAGTTAAGAAAGACAACAGTGAGACATTGTACTCGCGTCAGTGTCATAACCGTAAAAAACTTGAGTGCATGGATTTGAGGATCAAGTTGATTCTTGATAAAAAGAAAGGAGATTTTGAATATGGATCTTTGGTAGTTTACGACTGTTTAAAGAAGTTTCAGAAGATGCGTTAGCTGTTAAAGTTCTCAAGATAACCATGATAGGATATTGTGTTAGTGTTCTTAAAAGACATAATTTTAAGCATGTTTCCCGTGTTGCAACAATGGTTTTTGACGAGCGGAGACGTGCGGCTGACGAATGGGTTGATGCTATTGCAAAAAATCAGAAAATAAAAAAGGTTGAATCATTTGTTATCAACAATGTAAACTAGTGGATTCTAGGGTGGAAACAGAGGATAAGAAAGGTCCAACAAGAACTATTATCGAAAAGAATGTGTTGAAGCATCAAAGAGGAAGATGCAAACGAGTTATAAGGTAGTTGAATTGTTGGTGGTTATTCGTCCCAAATCAGGGTGTAGATAATCAACTTCAGCAGAAACGATCAATTGTTTCAGCAGAAACAAACAATGGTCAGCAGTAACAGATAACACCAGGTGGTTACCGGATATCACTTGGAATCGTGTGATCACTTTCCAAAGTAAACTATTCGACCCTAATGCCTGGGTATCACGAATATCTACTTGGGATAAGACCAAGGTTGTAAAAATCGCTAGGCGCTAGTGAGGCGGTCGGGTAGGGCCTAGCGATTAATCGGTTAGGCGGGGATTAATCGAGGATTAATCGGATTGGAATTTTTATGCACAAAATTGTAATTTTAGATATTATATTATACTATATGTATGAGATAAGCATAGTGCATCAAAGTTTAAATATTTCAAGTGTTCAAATATAAACATAATACATAATTCGTCAAAGTTTAAAGTCAAACATAGATATTACTCAGTTTGTTGACCATTTTTAAACGATTTTGTTGACCGATTTTTAAGTGATTTTGTTCGATTAATCCAATTAGAGCGATTTTGTTCGATTTTGTCCGATTAATCGGTTTGTTGACCGATTTTTAAGCGATCTTTGACCAAAATGATTAAATAGGCCGATTATAATAAATCAAGGCGCTTAGTGAGCGATCAGCGATTATGCGGGGATTAATCGGCCGCCTGGACCGATTTTTACAACAGAGGATAAGACCAAATGCAGTTAGAGAATTAGGCACAATTCTTTAACCCTTGCGCTTATAAGTGTTTAGTGTTTTCTGTGTGTTTTTCATGCATGTTCAGATCTCCTATTTATAGGAGGTTACTCTTGACCGTTCCAATGGAATTATGAGTATTAATCGGCCCATTAATAGCCTCATAATTATCCCCATTATAGCCGTTAGTGGTTACATGACCAATTAAACGTGGTCATAATGATGCAGTTGTAACTGTCATTTATCAGTACTTATATCAGTACTTTCATAGTGCTTTCAGTGGTTACACTGCTTCAGTAGAAACGCCACTGCTTCAGTGTAAACACAACTTCAGTGAGATACCACTTCAGTGGAAACACCACTTCAGTGGAAACACTGATCCTGCTGAAGTACTGCTTCAGTGGAAACACTGATAATCAGTGTTAACCACAACAGTACTTTCACCAAGCACTACCAATACATACCACTATTAGAGTCAGGGTGTTCATGGACCTTATGGGTGTACACTCCGTACCTCCTAACCCATTACAAGGTGTGAACCATCCCATAAGTGCACTAAATTTTCCAACAATCCTCCCTAAATTTAGTTCACTCCATTTGCATGTAAAATAAACATCAAGCAAAACATGTGCATAAACGAAAATGTCATGAGGATTGAATTTCCATCTTAGTAATTACATGTTCAAATATTCGAGAATCAGGGTGTTCTAAGAATTGAACCCTTCAACCCATTTGAATACCTGAAGATAACTACACACAAGTTTTCAAACACTTAAAAACTTCTGACACTATACAAGCCATGTGTCCATATCCAAATTCATAAATGTTGTAAAAGCTAAAAGTCCAAAAGCTTCCTGAAGCGGCAAAACTTCAACATTTACATAGGTGGTTCCTCTTTATTCATGCTCCTGCCAAGCACTTTTTCAAAGATAAGTTAACCATTAAGAAGTAAAGACTTCATCCTCCTTTCAGCAGGTTCCGAGCACAACCTTGGGATGTAAAATAAACATGTGCTCCAGTCCACTGAATGTTCAGCGTTCCACATTGAACTCAGCTCCTAAGTTTCCTCAGGAGGGAGTTGGGTGTCCTAGCATTCAGTGACTAAGTTGGACTTAAACCCATCCCTTTAGCAGACTTTATAACCAAGTCTCTAGCCAGTCCCTTCGTCAAGTGATCAGCTAAGTTCTGTTGAGATCTAACAAACTCTATAGACACCACCCATTCATGATAAGCTCGCGAATCATGCTATGCCTGACACCTAAGTGTCTAGACTTACCATTGTACATCTGGCTATAAGCCCTAGCCAATGTAGCTGCACTATCACACCGGATAGAAATGGGTGCTATAGGTTTAGGCCACAATGGAATCTCAAGAAGCAAGTTTTTCAACCATTCAGCTTCTTTACCAGCAGCTGCTAAAGCTACAAATTCAGATTCCATTGTTGAACTGGTGATGCAAGTTTGCTTCTTGGATGCCCAAGAAATTGCACCTCCACCAAGTAGGAATACCCAGCCACTGGTAGATGAATTGTCTTCAGTGTTACTGATCCAACTTGCATCAGTGTAACCTTCCAACACTGATGGGTAACCAGTATATGAGAGACTATAATCCATAGTTCTCTTCAAATACTTCAGTACCCTTTGAACTGCTTGCCAGTGATGAGCACTAGGATTACTAGTATACCTGCTCAATTTTCCCACTGCAAAGCCAATATCAGGCCTTGTACAGGTCATGGCATACATCAGGCAGCCAATTACCCTAGAATACTCAAGTTGAGATACAGCCTTGCCATGATTAGGCATTAGCTTCTCACAAGTATCCATAGGTGTACTCACTGGAGTACAATCAAAGTAATTGAATTTCCTCAGCACCTTCTCAATATAATGAGACTGAGAGATAGAAATTCTTTTACTTTCATGTTTAATCCTAATACCAAGGATAACATCAGCCTCCCCCATATCCTTCATGGAGAACCTTGATGACAAAAATTCCTTTGTCAGGTCAACCTGATTTTGGTCAGTGCCAAAGATCAACATGTCATCAACATATAGACAAATGATGACTCCTTTACCAGATTCATCAAATTTGCTATATACACATTTGTCAGCTTGGTTAAGAACATAACCACTAGACAAAACCACTTCATCAAATTTTTGATGCCATTGCTTAGGTGCCTGCTTCAGTCCATAAAGAGACTTAATCAATTTACACACCTTGTTTTCATTGCCAGGCATGATGAAGCCCTGAGGTTGGTTCATATAAACCTCTTCTTCCAATTCACCATTCAAGAAAGCTGTCTTCACATCCATCTGATGAATAATCAGATTGTGAATAGATGTCATAGCAATCAGCAGTCTTATGGTACTGATACGAGCCACAGGGGCATAAGTATCAAAATAGTCTATCCCTGACTTTTGTTTAAAGCCCTGAATGACTAATCTAGCCTTGAACTTTTCAATAGTTCCATCTACCTTCATTTTCCTTTTGAAAATCCATTTGCAACCCAGAGGTTTGCAACCTGGTGGTAGATCAACCAACACCCAAGTGTTGTTGCCCATGATGGAATCCATCTCATCATTGATTGCTTCTTTCCAGAAAGCAATGTCCTGGGACTTCATTGCTTCTTCAAATGTCTTGGGATCATCCTCAACAATGAAGCAATAGGAGTATTGGTCTGAGACCTCATCCCTTGTACCTTCAACTAAGTATAGTTGAAACTCAGGTCCAAATGACTTTGGAATCCTGACCCTTTTGCTCTTCCTGAGCACAGGTTCAGGTTGTTGAACCACAACCTCATCAGGGACCACTGATGGTTCATCATCAGGGACCTCTGATACACCAGTGTCATGAGTTCCATTAGGAATCCTCTGACTTGGTCTAGGGACTGATGTGAATCTATTCTCATCAAAAGTTGCATCCCTTGATTCAATTATAGAGTTAATTGAAACATGTTCATTAGGTTCAATAACATAGAACCTAAAAGCCTTGGAATGCTCAGCATATCCAACAAAGATGCAGTCAATGCCTCTTTCACCCAAAGTCTTTTGATTTGGATCAGGGAGTCTTACAACAGCCCTACAAACCCAGACCCTGAGATAGTTCAGGTTGGGTTTCCTTTTAGTCCAGAGTTCATAAGGGGTAACCTTGTTCCTTTTGTTGGGAACCCTATTTAATAAATAGCAAGTTGTTAACATAGCTTCACCCCAGAAACCTTGACTCAGTCCTGAATAGGACAACATGGAATTAACCATCTCCTTCAGCACCCTGTTTTTCCTTTCAGAAATGCCATTTTGCTGAGGAGTATAAGGGGCAGTCGTTTCATGGATTATTCCAACAGACTGAAAATACAGAGTATCCATGTATTCACCTCCCCTATCAGTCCTTAATCTTTTGATCAAAGACCCAAGTTGTAATTCAACTTCAGTTTTAAACACTTTGAATTTATCTAATGCTTCATCCTTGGTATGTAACAAATAGACATAACAAAATCTAGAAGCATCATCAATAAATGTCACAAAGTACTTCTTATTTCCCAAAGAAGGAGTGGCATGCAAATCACACAGGTCACTGTGTACAAGCTCCAGGAGCTTAGTCTCACGACTAACACCCTGAAAGGGTTTCTTGGTAATCTTGGTCAACATGCAAGTTTTACACTTTTCAGTGTCCATGTCAAAGGCTGGGATCAACCCATCCTTAGACATATCTTGCAACCTTTTATAATGTACATGACCAAGTCTTGCATGCCAGAGGATAGAATTAGTCTGATCAAAAGTAGACACAAAAGCTGAAATAACATTGTCAGTGGTAACAGACATACTATCAGTGGAAACATTAAGCCTGAACATTTGATTACATAAATAACCAAAACCAATAAAAACACCATGCTTAGAAAGCACAAATTTATCAGACTCAATAACTTGTTTATAACCATAATTATTCAAAATACTACTTGAAACCAAGTTCTTCCTGATATCAGGAACATGAATAACATCAAACAAAGTTACAATCTTTCCTGAACTAAACATAAGATCTACACAACCACGACCATGCACCAAGGCTGTTGACTCATTTCCCATGTGAAGAATAGAACCATCATTTAGTGACTCATAAGTCTTGAACCAGCTTCTATCTTTACACACATGAACTGTTGCTCCAGAGTCAACCCACCACGCAACATCATCATCCTGCACATAAAAAGATTCAGATACATATGTAACATAATAAATCTGAAAAGACTTATTAAACATATTCTGACCTTTCAGTGAGTTGGCTGAACCACCACTCCCTGAACTTTTAGTGCCTGATCCATTGGCTTTACTACCAACATTAACACCCTTGCAGTCCCTTTTAATGCGACCAGTCTTGCCACATTTCCAACAAGTAGGTGTTGCCTTCTTGTTAGGATTCGCCCTTGTGTTATCATGATGTTTGCGCTTGCCTTTGTTGTCATTGTACCTGGAGGAGTTGTTATGCTCCACCATATTGACAACAGATGGTCCAGTAGCAGTGCTACTCTTTGGCTTGTCATTATCCTGCAGCCTGAGAGAATCCTCAATGCGCAGATGACTGCCCAACTCAACCAGAGTTAATTCCTCTTTCTTATGTTTCAAGATATGCTTGAAATCTTTCCAAGAAGGAGGAAGTTTGTCAATAACACAAGAGACTGAAATAGCCTCATCCATGTGCATATTGTGTTGTGTAAACCTTCCAAGTATTCCAAGAAGTTCATTGTATTGTTCCATAACTGGTCTTGAATCAGTCATTTTGTAATTTGTGAAATTACTAACAAGGAACTTCTTACTTGATGCATCCTCAGCCATATATTTGGCATCCAAGGAATCCCACAGTTCTTTGGAAGATTCAGAGTTCTGATAAATATCAAACAGAGAATCAGACATACCATTCAGAATAAGACCTCTGCAAATGTAGTCATCATTCTCCCACTTGCTCCTCCTCCTGATCTGCTCCACAGTAGCATCATCCCCACCATCATCAGGAATTGGAGTAGTCAGCACATAGACCACACTCATGCTTGACAGCGAGAAGTGCATCTTCTTCTGCCACCTCCTAAAGTCCACCCATTCAAACTTGTCCAGCTTTTCAAAGTTTGAAGCCATATGTTTCATAGCAGCAGTTGCCATTGATTATCACTAAATAGTTTACTTTGATTGTTGGTGGTTATTCGTCCCAAATCAGGGTGTAGATAATCAACTTCAACAGAAACGATCAACTGTTTCAGCAGAAACAAACAATGGTCAGCAGTAACAGATACCACCAGGTGGTTACCGGATATCACTTGGAATCGTGTGATCACTTTCCAAAGTAAACTATTCGACCCTAATGTCTGGGTATCACGAATATCTACTTGGGATAAGACCAAATGCAGTTAGAGAATTAGGCACAATTCTTTAACCCTTGCGCTTATAAGTGTTTAGTGTTTTCTGTGTGTTTTTCATGCATGTTCAGATCTCCTATTTATAGGAGGTTACTCTTGACCGTTCCAATGAAATTATGAGTATTAATCGGCCCATTAATAGCCTCATAATTATCCCCATTATAGCCGTTAGTGGTTACATGACCAATTAAACGTGGTCATAATGATGCAGTTGTAACTGTCATTTATCAGTACTTATATCAGTACTTTCATAGTACTTTCAGTGGTTACACTGCTTCAGTGGAAACGCCACTGCTTCAGTGTAAACACAACTTCAGTGAGATACCACTTCAGTGGAAACACTGATCCTGCTGAAGTACTGCTTCAGTGGAAACACTGATAATCAGTGTTAACCACAACAGTACTTTCACCAAGCACTACCAATACATACCACTATTAGAGTCAGGGTGTTCATGGACCTTATGGGTGTACACTCCGTACCTCCTAACCCATTACAAGGTGTGAACCATCCCATAAGTGCACTAAATTTTCCAACAATTGAATCATGAATGCATGAAGAAGAAGCGAAAGATACAATTGTTGCAGCTTAATGCCCCACCCTCACTACTACAAAAATGGATATAGAGTCCCCTTAATAGAGCCCGGTTTTAGTGAAAAAGGGGCTCTAAAGATATTCCATGTTATAAAAAAGGGTATAGAGCCATGTTTTCTTTTACAAAACTGGGCTCTATGTTTAAAAACTTTAAAGCCGTGTTTTTTTCCTCAAAAACGGGTTCTATTCCTCGTAAAGAGCCATGTTTATCTTTACAAAACCGGGCTTTATCTCAAAAACCATTAAAGACCTGTTTTCTTTTACCGGGTTTTATCAAATGTTGTTTTGTATTGTTTTGTAAGATTATAAGACGGTTCTTCAAAATGAAACCAAAATATTAAAAGACTTTGGGGCGGGTTGTTTCCCTCCCCAAATTTCATACCTTCACAAAACCCTAATCTTTTCCCCACCCTCTTCACTTTCACTGAACCATCTAACCTTTTGTGCGCTTAATTACAAAATAAGCCTAATAAAGGCTACCTGGTGAACAATACATGCTATATAGAAGCTGAAGTTGTTGTACGTAACGTGACAGATAAATGGTCATATGATTCAAAGCTGGAGAGACTAGCTTTGTTGTACTTAAGAACAAAGGAGCTATGTTCAAGTAGTCAATTAATTTAGCTTGTAGCTTTTTCATGTGTTGTTTGCAAGAGTAGTAGTTTCAATGTATCAACAGAATGTAAGTTGTAATCTCAATGAATCTTATTGATTCAAATCAATAACATGTTCATTTCGCCAAATAAAATTGATCTAATGGCTTGAGTTACAGCATAAAAAAATATTATTATTATTATTATTTTTAAAATTTTTTCACATAGAGCCATGTTTTGTGATAGAAAACCGGGCTCTATAACTTGTAATAGAGCCTGTTTACAAAACCGGGCTCTATTTGCTTTTCAAATAGATTCCCTCTTCCTTTCTGCCCGTCTCTAAAACCGGGATCTATGCCCCTTTTCAACAGGGCTCTATGTCTCTTTTTGTAGTAGTGCCTTTAAGACTAATTTTAAATGAAACTAGACCCAATTACCTTAAAAAAGACGGTTAGCACAACTTTATGTAACTTTTACTTAAGGATGTTATTTGTTAAGTAAGACAACTTTCAAAGACTATTCATGTAACTTTCTGTTAGACAGGTCCCTTAATTGAATTAATTGATTGAATTTTGTTACTGTGGACTGCTGGGACATTTTTACCTTTTTTCAACAAATTTTTTCGCTGAATCGTAACCCAAATCGACACATATAAACGGATCAAAGACTAAACCACTATTCTAAACTACACGATTGTCCTTGAGACAATATTATGCACCATGTTCACGAATGCTAGTTTATATAATCTAAATGGACTCATTCAAATAATCCTTACTGGTATTGATACAATGATACATCACAACACAACTAACAAAACAAGAGATTAAAGATCATATATCATATGCCAAATAAGTATAATCCAACTTCACTAAACACTTTCAACATGAAAACTTAGGAAAAAATTTAATTACATACACATAGTAGCATCAATGGTTGCTAATTTATTGCTAAAATAACTCATTACGAAACAGCACTTAAGCGACATTAAGCAGCTTCTTTATATCTTTCTGCAACCAACAAAAATATAGGAAAACATTAGCATATACCATACAAGTTATCTAATCAACTAAATGGATTAGAATAGAAAATATATTACCTCGATGCTGAGTGGACTTGTGGTGGGTGCATATCGATCAACAACATTTCCCTCACGGTCGACTAGAAACTTTGTAAAGTTCCATTTAATACTGTCGCCAAGGAACCCTTTTTTGCTAGACTTCAAGAATTTGTACAAAGGGTCTGCATCTTTCCCATTAACATTCACCTACACAAAATTATTCGACATATGGGGATTTCATTCAGATTGGCTAAAGAGAAGTCAAATGACAGAAACCAATAGCAAAATGTATGAGAAAAAGGGCCTTAATTAGGCGGTATTCAGACTTTTGTAACAAGTAGTATCAAAGTGAACTTTGACCCATAAAAAGCGATCTGGTTATTTGACAGTACATAATCAGACAAACCAAAGCCAAAATAAGTTATCCATATACTAATCAGTGTAATTTATGATCGAGAATGGTGTTTCATTTCCATTCATAGAGCTTTTTAAACTACATAAATAAAGACTATATATAAGACTAACCTTGCTAAAGACGGGGTATTCTGCTTTAAAACGAGTACAAGCAAACTCTTGAATCTCTTCATTGCTTCCAGGTTCTTGTCCTCCAAACTGATTGCACGGGAATGCAAGAACTTCAAGACCTGTATGATCACAAAAAAAACCGGGTCAGAATCACTAGACTGGGTGCGAAAAACTATTTAATTTAAGAGCCGGAAAACTAACCTTGATCCTTGTACTTCTGGTACAAGGTTGTCAACTCAGGGTAATTAGAATTAGTAAAGCCACTACACCAACAAATAACGAAACCAATAAAAAAGCGAATTCACAAGATACATTCTATGACATAATTGCAAAGATGGTAAAAGTAAAATCTTTTAGCATACCATTGTGAAGCAACATTGACAATTAGCAAAACCTTTCCCCTGTACTTGCTAAGCTCCACATCTTGCCCTTTTACGTCCTGAAAGAGAATGAACGTAAACCGCACGTCAATTAAGAACTATTCAACATTGGCAGAACTAAATTTATGTCACCTAAACAAAGGATCGTAATATGGCTAGTTGGCATAAATGTCAATACTAAAAACTACTTTATGTGCTTTGCATTTTACAACAACGAAAAAAAGGTTTTAACAACTAAACAATTATAAGATCAACAAGTACTATGGGAGGTGATTTGTACATTCCAACAAATGATCGGTACACCCCAAATTATTATATTTGGACATTTATATCCTCACATAGGTGAAAGTGTAAGGATAACGAGTGTAAACATAGGTGAAAGTGTAAGGATAACGAGTGTAAACATAGGTGAAAGTGTAAGGATAACTAGCGTAAGGATAACTGTAAAGGTATAAATGTCCAAACATAATAATTTAGAGTGTACCAATCTTTTGTTGTAGTGTACAAATCATCTCCCTAAAAGTATTTGACCAAACTGAATTTATTTAGTTTATATAACAATTTTAGATCCACTCGAGTTGATATAAACATGACCGGAAATAAAAAAGAAAACTAGGTCTCTTAGTAAGTCTCACTGTTCTGTTTGTGAAGGAACATTATTGTTGTTCATATTAACTTGAGACGGATAACATCTAACAAAAAACCATATAATCTAAACACAAACAAATACAAGTCATATATATATATCAAATTAAAACACATAGATGAAAAGTGATCAAACCTTGACAGTGAAGTCATAAACTGTTTTCTTATCTTCTGCTGCCATCTTATGATATGATCCAAACAATAATAATTTTTTTATATGATATGTTTTTATATGAAGAAAAAAAAATGGAAATGAATTAAAGTCAAATATATCTAGAATATATAATAAATGAAAACGAGTTTTTGTGTATGAACATAATAAAGATACTAACGTGGTTGTTTTGTTTATGTTTGTTCTAGATTTATATATGATACGTAATGTAGTGTCATGATTTTGATTTATGATTGATTCAATGGTTGAGATTGTGTTTGATTGTGTGGAAGTTGTCTATTGAACGTATACTTTGTTTTAGCTCCTTGTTCTTTGAAGTGTTTCTAACAACACCCTCTAATTATCATGATTTTCGTCGCAACGTTGATAGTCGATCAGTGGCGGAGCTGGATAGATTTTTGTTAAGAAGGGTTAAAGTTCAATATATATCTTTTTACCTTATGAAAATGAATAAAATTACTCTAGATGAAAAATTTACAGGGGTCACAACCTTTCCTTGTCTCCTTTTAGCTTTGCTATTGTATTCAATGTCGCTAATGTGTTAATATAGGGTTGAGCATCGGGTCAAACTCGGACCGGATCACGAAAACCCAGACTGGATCGAGACCGATTTAGCCCAAAACCATGGACCGAGGACCGGACAGAATGTGTTCGATCCGGTTCGGGTCAGTCTAGTCCGGTCTGGTTTTTCGGTCGGTCTAATCCGAGAAGGCAAAATGGTCGATTTTACGTAATACTAGACCGGACCAAGGACCGAACATGAGGTAAAGTGTGGATCAAGGACTGGACCAAAATAGGTTCTATCAGGTCCGATCAGTCAAGTACGGGCCGGTTCTTAGTCCGGTTCGATCTGCTATCCATTTTGCTCACCCTATGTTAATATACATTGTCCTAAAGAAGATATGAGTAAAATAACAATGAACCTATAATCTACATGCCCTTAACAGCTCGTTAATTCATCTCACGATATGAAAATGTGATTGTTTGTTAATTCATCTCAAGTTCTAAAAAAAATTAGTTTTGCAATCCAAAAATGAGCCAGCGACGCAGCTTGTTGCTCGTTTACCTTCTACCTCTACGTATATCCTATTTTGATGGAATGAAAATTACTTATTTTACAACGTTATCTTTTTCGTCAAATTCAACCCTCAACTTGTTTAGTATCACAAAATATAACCATCTCACAAATGCGCAAAGCTTTTTATGACTAACATTAAGGGTATGCTTGGTTGGAGGTATTAGAGGGCGAGGAATAGGAAAGATAATCATTACATATGTTTGGTATACTATTATGTAATTGACCATTATCCAAAACAACGTAATGGAGCATTACCCTACAAATTGAGGGTTATGAAAATTGAGGGTAATCCAATACTCATTACATTCCTTAGCATTCCCTTTACCTTTTCTATTTTTATTCTTCTATTTGAACCAAACGCCCCTTAAAGTTTTATGTATTCTTTTCCTATTTTATACAAGGTATTCGTGTTATAAAAAGTACATATTGAATGTGTTTGTCAATAAAATCATGAGGACATTATTAAAAAAAAGGATAGTGTTAGGGGAATAATGTGTAAATATATAAAAATCAAGCCAAGCTATGCTTTGTTGACATTACGAACCCAGCAAAGGTTCTACACTTTTCACAGCCGTTAAAATTTACTTTTTCACATGGAACTGCGTTCGCAATGATGTCACAATCTTAGACAAATAATCACTCTTTTTACTCAAGACCCATGAGACCAATCCTATCATCAATATTTATTTGATATCATCCAAAATCACTTCCATCAATATTTATTTTTTAGATAAGGTATGTATATAATAAATGCATGCATTTCATTTAATTTGGTATCATCCAAAAATCTGTTTCCAATTTTGTGCTGTAAAACTTGCCATCAAGGCAAATAATGCATTTTTTTGATAATTTATTCTCATTCTTGCAACTTATTGTTGAAGTGTTCTGACACCATAAAATTTACCAAATATCTCACCACTAAACCAGAATGGCATGATCAAAACCACACCATCACGCGTGGTGGTTAAGAAAGGACCACACGCGTGTACATCAAGTTAACTAAACACTATGATTATTTCGATTGAAGTGCTTAACGTATTCCGTTCACATAATTAAAACTACTTTTCATTTTTTTTAGCGTTTATTCAAGTGGATGCCAATTAGTTTATTTTGAGTTGAATCATATGCTATTTTTTTTGTGTTCATACAGTAATATATGAATTACCTTTTTAATAATAGTATTAAGAACAGAACTTGAACGTTTATGTTAGAAGAGGCGATTTGTAAAGTACTGAATTTTTTCAAATGATAAAAAGACCAAAGAACCTCTCATGTAATTGGTAAGATGGTTGGTTTTATGCTACAATCGGCCATTTTTTCAAAATGACAACTTACAAAACCAAAAAGTTGGAGATTCAGCCTTGCACACGGGAAATGGTACCAACTAGTGCTTTAAACGAACTGAACGTTCAGTAAACATGTCATGAAACGTTCGCTAAATAGTTCGTTTACGTTCATTTATTGAAACGAACGAACATGAACAATATTTTTACATTCGTTTTGTTAAATGAACGAACATAAACAAAATTTGTGTCCGTTCATTTATATTCGTGAACGTCCGTTTATTAATTTTCGTTTATGTTCCTTTATTTGTTTACGTTCGTCTATCATATTTTTTTAATTGTATACTTTTAAAATTGGTTTGTTTAAACAAAACAACACTTATGAAATAAAATATTATGCACACTTTAATAAAGTTTATGTTTGTTTTTCTATCTATACTACATATAATAGAAAAACGGTCAAACCTTGAAAAGTGAAAAGTTGAAAGTCAAAGGTGAGAGAAATTTTTGTAATTAATACTCTTATTAAAACACCCTATTACTTAAAAGTACAATAGTTTATTCACATTGTACAACAAATTAATAGGCATGTCTAACAAATTAAAAACAACCAATTAAAACACCCCTTACTAAAAAGTACAATAAAATTTTCACAATGTACAATTTAAACAAACTACAATATAATTCTAAATATAAAATAATTAAACACACTAATTAATCTTATTTTTAAAATACCCTAAAATGAAAAGTACATGTTATTATACACATTATACAAAATAATAAAACACAAAAAAGTTTCATACAAGCTAACAAGTTGATGGTATAAATAGTTTTGAAAATCGGACCGGACCAACGAGTTCAACCGTAAACCGGTGTCGCCACCGGTTCGGCTAACCAATAACAGCCATCCGAAAACGAACTAGAGAGGACCCGTTGAAACCGATACAAATTGGTGAATCAGGTCTCACCGAGATCTGTTTCTCCAGTTAATCGTCACAGGGTACCCGCCGCCGCAACGCGCATGTACCTTGCTATACTATATATAAAGGAAAAACCAAAAAGTAAAAAGTTAAAATTTGAAACTATTAATACATATCGAAAACCGGGTTGACCCGGGACGCTTCAAACCCGGTGGGTTGACCCTATTTAATTTGACCCGTTTTAACCCAACCTGTCGGGTTGACTCGGTTTAAAACGACCCGTTTTTCGACGGGAACGGTTCAACCGGTTGAACCACCCGGGTCGAACCGGGTTTCAAAACATTATGTTTAATCCCCAAATCTTCAAACTTTTATTATTTTTCGTTTAGAACCCATAAGATTTTTTTAACACAAAACGATCTGTCGCTATATAAATATATTATATATGTAAGTTTTTCTTCAAAAACGATTATAATGTTTTACAATTAAGAAAAAATATGTGCCCGTTAGTGCACTTTTAACTTTTCAATAGGCTAAATACGCCCATTTCAAAAAAACCAGATGGGGCTAAATGTACCCAAATTTTTTACAAAATAGCCAAAATTCGCCATTTTTTTATTTTTTTTATTTTGGGCTAATCACATTCATGCTAATTTTGGTACTTTCGTTCTCCTTAACAACGGCACCATTAATCCCATCCTTGTTAGTTTTTACGAGACAAGTAACGTGTGTTGTTAGTTTTTATCTCATAACTGATATAATGTTTACTTTCATTTTCATTAAATGTTTTTATATGTTGTTTGATAGATGTTAAGAATTTTGTCTAGACTTTAGTTATCGTATAGTACAACTGTTTGCAATTGCATTTTCATCGGTTCACGTTCTATTTTAAACGCTACACAAAACACTCACCACAATATCACAAATCATTAATTATCTGACGCTAGAAACCGCTGCCGCTAGGCGCGGGTACTCGCCTAGTGTTCATATATGTTTAAACGTTTATATTCGTTCGTTTGGTGTCTTAATGAACAAAGATAAACGAACATGAACAACTCATTTTCTTAATAAACGAACATGAACAAGAAAATTCGTCCGTTTAAGCGTTCATGCCCGGTTAAAATTAAACAAACGAACATAAACAAGATTTTGTTCGTGTCCGTGTTCGTCTAGTCCATTTATAGCCCTAGTACCAACAATCAAGTAGCCGCCCTTTCATTTGAAATACATTGTCTTTTCGCCAAAATGTTGTTCAACAAGCACTTGTAACCTAAAAATTATTTTGGACCCGGTGAATAAACTATAGACACTAACAATATGTTGACAATTCCCCTTGACAATTCGAAACATCAAGTCCACAAAAAATCTAAGGAACAAGAAATCAATCAGAAACGTTAAGTATTGGTTTTTGTATGTTCTGCAAATGGATCAGGATTGTGGTTATAACTACCAATCGAAACAGTTAGCTTAAGTGAGATCCCAACAAAGGGCTATGCCCTTTGACCCTGCAAAAAGTGCCGCCTCTTGACCATACACAAGGGGGCACGACCCCCTTGATTCCCGCATCTTTGTCTTCACGATATCAAACTAATTATAACAAATGTACATCCTTTCAGTTAGGAACCAAATAATGTGAATAAGTTGAATATAAAAAGTCTTTCTAAAAGGATTTTTAAATGGTATTCTAGTAGTAAAAATTATAAAATGTAAAATAAAAAAAGAAAGAACGAACGTTAATGACCCAAGATTCGAACCAAGTACCTCCCGGTTGAAACCAAACACCTTTAGCCATCCAACCAACGCTCTCACCCTGGTTAACTGTTGCAAGGATATGTGCTTATTAAACTTTTGACTTTAATCACTGTTATTTTTACATTATAACTTTCTAAATCAAGTAACCCGGTTTGACCCGGCCGGGTCAACCGGTTGAACCGGTTCCCAAAAAAAAGGGGGTCAAAACTAGTGTTTAGAGTTTAGACACAAAGTTTGTGCTGATTTTTTCAGCAAAAATAGTGTTTGGGTATAAGCTATAAGTTTTTTTTGGCATAAAACCGGGTTGACTTGGCGGCCGAACTAGTTGAGCTGCTGACCCGGTGACCCGTCCGGGTCGATCACGTTTTCAAAACATTGGTTTTTGGTCCTGTTTTATCTGACTATTTAGCGGGTGTTTGCTTAAGCTTATTTTTGAGCTTATGAGCTTTATCTCATTTCGGTTTATGTTAGATAAAGCCTAATTTTTCAGCTTGTTTTGAATTATATAAGCTTGTTATGATATAAAAAGCTTATATAAGCGGATGAACTTCAAAATAAGCCGAAAAATTAGGCTTATAAAACATAAGCCGAAATGAGATAAGCTCAAAAACTAAAAAATAAGCTTAAACATACACCCCCCGTAAGTTCTAAAACTAATGAATTTGCCGAAAGTTCAAACAGCTAATTACCTGATTATATAGGGAGTGCCATTTAGCTATACAGGCGTTTAGGATAACGGTTTTATTGGTACTGCTAGAGAATGGAAGGTGTAGTGCCATGACTGATGAGATGTGTTTGAAGGATTTTTCTATTATTCTAGTTTGATACTGCTAGAGTTTGTAGTTTATAAGGGTCTTCGGCTTTTGATTAGAAAGAGTTCGTTGCGGATTTCTATGTTGCGGGTACTTCAATTTGTTAATCGACTTGGGAATTATAAGATTGGTTATTGCATTGTTCTTAGTACTTTGTGTATTACTTTGATGATTTAAACCTAGACCTTTTTAAGAAAAGGTTCACTCAAGCTGCAGATCGCATTATGTCAATCAAAACGACAACCATTGTATTAGATTTCCATAATTTGTGTGTGCCATCACTCGATAGATTAGACTTCTGTACAAGTTTAGGGTCATTATCTTATTCCCAACATACGAGACTAAGACCAATTTGTCTCTGGCCTGCATGACTTTCCTTATCCGATTATGTGTTCATTTCTTCTAAGCATACTTGTGCAATACGACTCTTATATGACTCATCACTCCTGTATATTCGATACATGTTCAAGAAATCTACGAAAGCGAGTGTGAAATGTTCCTTGTGCCAACAATTTACAAAATATGACTGGATTTAGATACTACTAGCTGGGGAATATGTACAAGATTATTTACTCATCTCACAAAACTCGGGAAATATTTCACATATTTCAGTTCATATGAAGAGCTTTCGGATGCAATATTCACAAAAAGATGCAAAAGAGACGAGTCATTTCAGTTTAAGCACTTTCAGATGCTCCAAAAAGGTGCCCCAAGCAGCTATAAGTGTCTACAACTGTCTCCTCGCTCACAAATCTTGTAGAAGGTGAGATGTATATGCATGAGATCCGTGAGCCGTTTGAGAATTCTTGCATTCCTAGAAATATATTGATCACTAAAGATAGTAAGCAGTCGCCCTCTTATTCGCATAATGTCACAAATTAAGGCGTTGTTCCACTTTGGTAATTTTACTTTTATACGTCTTAACGTTTAATGACATAAGCCCCCTCTTTAAATATTAAATTGGGGTCATTGCTCAGAGCAAGGTAAACGTACTTTGGCGATAATTCTATTTTAGGCATGACTACTTATAAAATCTATAATTAATAGACCCCTAGCCATGGTTCATTTCGATCAATCATGAACCGAAGAAAAAGCACAAAAACAACATAAGTACCTTTTTACCCAACAGCAGCATGCATTGTACGTAATCTATGCTCCGCATAGCGACTGTTTAACCCAATCTACTACTGAAAGAAGATCACATAAAGAGTTCAAGTTTTTGGTTATATAGGATTAAAGATATATTGCTGCTTAAAAAGCAGTTTCAATAAATATAAATATTAGAAACGAGTACTCACATTATCAGAATAACAGAAACCCCCTGGAAAAAGAAGCCGTTCTAAATCCTTCACAGCGTCATCCACAGCATAAACTGCCATGCTCTTGACCTGTCAAGCAGCACTACCCATTAAAGTAAAAATTCTTGATATTTATAAAATAACAGAACCAAATATATAATTTTTGTTATTTGTATACCAATTTGCCTTCTTCTGCCCTGTAATTTTCTGGAAGAAGACGCTGATTTTCAGTCAGCTTGAGGCACTCGTTAAAATTTTCAGGAGAAACAAAGTCCACTGCAACCTGTGTACATGACTGAAACAAAACAAATGCAACAAAGTCCATTTTTGTAACATATAAAAATAAAATGTTGAAATAGCTGAAAAATAGTTAACCTTCAAATTTCTAATTTGATGAGCACAACCAGCAGGTGTAAAGACAGCATCTCCAAGCTTCTGGACAAAAGTCCATGGTTCAATTCCTAAAAAAAAAAAAACGTTAGTGAGACATCTGTTATATAAACTAGTTGGATACCCGCGCACAGCGGCGACGATAAATAGTTATATATAAATATAGTAAATGAATTGCTAACCCAACTCTCTTCGCAATTCCCTACCCGCTTAGTGAATTCATATCACAACACTCCAAATGTATATGTGTTAGTTGTATGTGTTTGTTTGGGTTTTCCGTATCTTTCCCGTGACATCATTATTCCCGCATATAAAAAGACATTCACAATCTCTTACCCGTCAAACACTTTCCCAAAAGTAAATGATTTTGATAAATAAAGTTTGTATTGATTGAAATAAATGTTAAAGTTATAAAAATTTGAATCAAAATAAAATAAACTTACTAAAAATGTAAAAACTAAAAACTCATAAAAATATATCAAAATGGATATTAAATTAAAGAGCACAAAATTTTAAAAAATATGGTGAAATTAGATCATAAAAAAATTAAATGAATTAAAAGATATTTAAATTTAAAAATAAAGGTTAAGAAGTGACATGTGTCACCCCATTATTGGAGCTTCTTATTTTAGTTTGTTAGAGCTCCTCCCTTTTTGTTATTTTTTAGTTAGAGAAGTGACGCATGTCACTCAATGATTGGAGCTCTTTATCTTAATTTTTTGTGGAGCCCACAACTTAAATGCTTTATATAGTAGTATAGATTTAGTTAGAGAAGTGACACATGTCACTCAATGATTGGAGCTCCTTATCTTAATTTTTTGTGGAGCCCACAACTTAAATGCTTTATATAGTAGTATAGATATAGATAGATGGCTAGAATGCACAAGTGAAACTGACCAAACTCTTCTTTAAGCCTCCTTTTATGATCCGTGTTTAAGTAAAATGTTTCGTCATGAATAGGATGAATAACCTGAAGCAAGAATATACGATGAAATGTGTTAAATTATATTTAATATAAGAAAACTTGTGTCAAGACACGTAACCAGAGTTTTACCTACCTGCTGCAATGGAAGACAGTAAATATGCCTAAACTCTTTGAAGTGTTTATTAAGATATAACTCCAATTTAGGAGTATCTTCCCTACGGAATATATCCCATATGGCACCTCCTTCTGCAAGATCTAATCGTTCTATATTTGTGTTATCATCATCATCATCGAGTGGCACATTCTCTACCATTTCCTCATCGTTTTTAAAAAACTCTTTCTGATCCTGAGCCCTGTGCTCCTTTTTTAACTTATTTATGCGTTCGAGTTCCTCGGGATAAGGGGTCAAAGTGGCAGCAGTATGAGTCAATATAGTCACCTGTAAGTCAAAGAAATAAATAACAAATATATAAACCAAAATAAATAAAATATGTAAAGAGGAAAATCATACGTACCACATCGCACATGTTGAAGTGAAGTTTAGTAACACAGTCACCACGACCTAACTCTTGAGCAAAACCATAAGATATATGTGTTTTGGGACCCATGTCGGGCTTTCTAGGTAGCTTTGTAGCAAGATTAAGGTAGCCATCATGAGGATGTGTATATTCTTTCAAGGGTAAAATTGAGATAACTTCAATAGCATGACGCTCTGATGGAGGGCAGTCTTTCAACTTCAACATTTGAGGCCACCCTACATCATCATATCGACCCTCCGTATACCATTTAAAGAAACTGTGAAGATTGGTGTCTACCTGCATGTCACAACTCACAAGAAAAGTTTATTAACTAGCACTAGGCAAAATCGACTCATTTACTTGCAGATTGGTGGGTCAAATGAAAAAGTGGATGAGTAAAAAAAATGAGAAAAAAAAAAAAAAAAAAAGTGGGTACATGGACCACCCCGCCTGTTTTGACCCATTTTAACCCAATCCTGTTATGTCCATTCATCTTGCCACTCTATTAGATGGAAAACTGACCTCGCACCAATCCAAACAATCGATAGCTGTTGCTTCCAAAAGCTGATCATGATTGGTATTTGAGATCTGGCGAAAAGCTCGCCACATAACCATAGGCTCCCAGCTCAGCCCAAGCCCCATTGAAAGAACATTACTGACCACAACAGGCTCGCCTTTTGACCAATGACTCCTGAAATGCTTTACACCACCGGATTTAATATCTGCAGCACTCGGATAATACAGATAATTATCATCTGAATCTTCACGAGAAGATGCTTTGCATAAGTGCTTATTCCCACCATCACTTTCATTAATACAATCAGAATCAGGCATCTTTGGTATATATTCCACCAGTGTTTTGTTTTTTAACAGCTCTTCTGCTTTCTTCAACAAGCTTGTAACTTTGTTACGTGCCATGATATGCATCAACTCTAAATTTCCTGTATCACAATCATCCAAACCTGTTCGAGGACTATGAAAGTGGCGATTTTTTAGAGATTTCCGTTTGGCAATTTTCTTAACCTTTGGCGTCGTCTTAGATATATCTTGAGGTCCACCATGTAAGTAACTTGAACCAGGATCTTCATATGTAATAATTACTACTTCTTTTCTATCTACTTGAAGGTGGCCATCACGTAATTCGCGACAACATGCTAGACAAAGGATATATTCACAGTGTGGACATCTTCTGTGGAGATCTAAAATTGCAGCTTTGCAGCAGTCACTGGGTAACGGTAACAAATTTAAGAAACTGACAATGTTCATAAAACGTTAAATAAGGAAAATTAACAAGTCACGTACCAGTATATGTGGGAATCCAATTTGCAACTTGCCCTTTTCAGCTTCACCTCCGATATAGAATATCCTACCCAACAAGATAAAATTTTAAGATATGGACAAAAAAGTGTTTTGGGTGAAACCGACCCAGCCCATTTTAACACGCAACAAATATTACCTTTTCTGTCCCAAACAACACCTCACGCGAAATACAAATCATTAAACAGGTATGAAAGATTGCGTGTTCATGTGATATTTATCCTAATTTAATATTTATACAGCATGAAAGGTATTGCGCCCTAAAAAGACACGGAAATACCTTGAATTTCAGCCTCTATCTCCATCTCCCGTAAGTTTTCTTCGTTGAGGCGCTTCAAGAAAGGAAGAAGCATCTCTAATGTATACTTAGAGCACTGAATCCTCTGATCCTCATTTGTTAAGAAATCAATTTTATTTTTGACCTAAATATACATACAATCAGACAAAAGGAATCTTCTGAGGGTAGAAAAAGGGAAGATCACAGCCAAAGTTGATGTGGAACTAACCGTACGGTGTACATCACGTAAACACGATTTACAGTTGCAATTTCCACTACAAAAAGGACAACTCTCCTTAAACATCTCCTCTGTCATGTTAGGGTACCTATATAACAACACAATCGAATTATGTTGCTTATAAGCTAAGAACGGAAAAAGTATATTTGGAATCAAACCATTTTTGGATGCAAGGGATACAATAACGCTTAGTAATACACTTCTGGCACCGAACCACATCTCCCTTATTCCTCTGGCACTGATGGCACATATTTGACGGGAACAGACTCTGACAAATACGTGCGTTAGAGATGACAGCTCATGCATTAAACTAAAGAATTACAAGGATACAAAAAATATTACGTACATATCTATCTGTAGAAATGTTCTTGGCATAACGAACTGGTTTAGTTGCCTCGGCTTGTCTCTTACGAGGAGACTCGTGAATTTCTTCATCTTGATTATTGGATATCTTGAGAGTACTCCTTGTGAATCTTTTGACATTTGTGTCTTTATCATATTGGTTACTGGATAACTTGAGAGCACTTCTTGTAAACCTCCTCACGTCCTCACACTCGTTTTTATTAATGTTTTCTTCCTGGTTCTTATGCTTGGTTCTTTGGTGTTCTTCTATGTGATTCGTATCATCAGAAATGTTGACCACTTCGTGTGGTTCATCGTCACAGATGAAAGGCTCATCCTTGGTACCCTTTTGGCCACATCCGATCATGACTGATTCTTTGACCAAGTTATCATTTATCTTTGGTAAAGCTTCAGAATTACCCGATTCTTCCTCTTCTATTCTCTCCACATTGTTGTTGGTTGACTTTGACCTAAGACTTTGGTGTTTACTATGTTCCTTTCTTTCTGCATTCTTTTGTTTATCTTCTTCCAAAATGTTGTTTTCTACTTCTTGACTGTGATTTGGCTTGTCGGAAACTCTGTCCTTGATATTTCCTCCTTGTTCTTTGTCGTCAATATCATCAGAAGCAACAGCGATTGGTTGTTTACCAGAAACAAAAGGATATTTAGCAGCGAATTCTAAGGTTTTTCTCTTTTTTGACTTCGTCACCTGAAAAGATGGGAGTATATGGTTTTCAGAAAAGAGTACAGATAAATGACACAAGTAAATGATCTTCAACTACAAAAACTATCAGCGTTTAGAATAATAGAAGTAATAAGTCAACAGATGAGTTACAATTAACCTTAGGATGCAGATCACGTAAGCATGCTTTACAGTTGCAATTGTCACAGCAAACGGGACAACGCTCAGCGAACATCTCCTCTGTCATATTGGGGTACCTACATAACATGTTACAAACATCACTCACACGAGAATATAAAATAGTAAAAAACATGTGATATGCTAAAAGAAGAATTTATAGATTGCAATCAAACCATGTACGGATGCAAGGGATACAATATCGCCTAGTATGACAGTTCTGGCACCCAACCACGTCTCCCTTATCATTCTTCTGGCATTGATGGCACATCGTTGATGGGACTTTACATAAATCACCCTGCCAAATACGCGCACGTTAGAAAAACAACAAATCGAATGAAACCAACAGGGCTAGTAAATATTACATTTTCATCCGGTACCATGTGCTTGGCAAAACAGCTGCTCGGTGTAGCTTTGATCTTATCTGCTTCATCCACTAACTCACCATCTTTCTTCCTATCTGTGTTGTTACTTGTTGCCACTTGTTGTTCGTCGATGGTGTTATCATTTTGTGCACTGTCCATTCCACATGATTCTTCATCCATCTTACTATCGTTTTTTCCGTTGCCACCTAAATCATTTCCTAAACATCTTGCTCGCTCAGCAAAAACCTCATTGGTACTCGTTCTATACCTCTCATTCTCGCACTTTCCTTCTAGACCATCAAATACGTTCTTTCTCTCGTCATCGCCTAAACAGCTTGTAACCGGACAACATTCCAAATCCGTGTTCCTTTGTTCCATTTTCTCAAACACAACAATGTCCCTACTACTACTACTACTACGGCTTTTTCGATCATTAAATTCCACTAAGGAAGTCTTGCTACAATCATCATCCTCCTTAATACTAATCACTAAGTCATCAAACTGTTCATCATCCTCAAAAAAGTTACTAGTTTTAGAACACCCATTACCACATTCTTGTTGTTTATCATCATCACCACCTAAGTAAGTATTAAGAATGACGTCATCATGACACATCATACCTTGTAAAAGGCTTCTGGTGGTTGGGGGGTTTTTCATCTCCTCCGGTGGCTGGCTGTTGAACAGTCTTTTCCTTTTGGGTAAAGTACATGGATGGTCCCCAAACTATACCCCGTTTGGATTTTGTTGTGTGCTTACCCCTTTGGTCCCTACAGCCCCGATAACACCGGTTAAGTTTTCGCGTTAAGTGTCACATGTGACTAGGGGTGGCAATTTGGGTCGGGATTGAGTTGAGGGTTTGAGCTGACAGGTTGGCGGGTCAGAAAACCTCAACCTTAGGCTACCCCCAATAATAACCCTTAGCGACCCTCATTTTACTTGCCACACCAGCTTTCTCTTTCATGCGACCTACAAACGACCTTTTAGACACAATAAGACAACCTCCACTACAAAAAACATACCCCGCAAAAATAACTTTTTAATTAATTAAAAACACACACCACACACAAAACAAACACTCAACCTAGTATGCTATTCGGTTGGCTCCTCAACCCTCTTGGCTCTCAACCTCCTCCAACCTAAATGCCCACAACAAGGACGACCCAGTGCAACCCTCACAACCCAATCGGTTGAGGGTCTTGTTGGGGCTAGCCTTAGGTCATCTATGTTAACATTAACCTGTTTACACAAAATCTGAATTTGACCCATTTAACTAGTATACATATACTTGGGTTAGCAGGTTAAATAGGTTAAACGGGTTTTGTATTGACCCATTTAACTCGTATTATATAAAAAATTGACACGTTACATAAATTAAACAGGTTATAATGGTTTACGGGTCGACCCATTTAACCCGTAAATTAAATATAAATAATTTTTAGTTAAAAAAGATTTAAACGGGTTGGCGGGTCGACCCACTTAGTTTATTCCCGACCTGAACCTGAACTGTTTAATAAACGAGTTAGATGTGTTGACCAAAACTCGACCCAAAATCTATTTATACTCAACCCGAACCTGTTAATTTTCGTGTTGGTTCCAGGCCGGGTTTCAGTCGAGTCAGAAATTACCACCCTTACATGTGACCTTGTGAAGTTACTAAAATGCCTTTATTTTTCTCTGATTTTACAAACACATATAAGATTAAAAACACACACACATGTGCAACATTTAACAAAATAAAAAATCAAATTCAATACAAACCCAAATCCTAAATCATCAAACGCAACTCATAAAACATTTCAAATTTAATGATGATGATTTTAAGGCTAATTACTTTAAAAGTTATCTAACTTGACACTTTTTGAATATTTGTTTTACAAAACACAAAATTTCCTATTTGCTAATTTAACAAGGATAATTAAAATAAAAAAAATAAAAAAATTGTTTTAACCCTCTTTATTCATCTTCAAAATAGAAACTACAAACATCAAATAAACGCGTTTTTTATATTTTAAGTGTTTTGTGAAGATAAATTGTTCTTCTAACTTTTTACAAAATTAAAGATAGAAAATAAGAAAAAATTTTTCTCCAACTAAACGCACCCGGGTTTTCTATGTTTGTAAGTATTTTATGAAAATAAATTTTTGGAGAATTTTTCCTCCGGTGTTTGTGAAAAAATGTTTAAATCGTATTTAAACAATAAAATACTAAAATTTAAAAAGAAACGGCTTTTCAGAGGGGCTAATAGTTGGATTCGATCTTCGGACCTCCCGGTTGAAACTAAACCCCTTTAGCCACCGCAACAAAACCCACTTCTAACGAAACTTTCACAAAGCTGCCTACTTAACATGCTTTTGACTTTTATGTTTGGAAAGAGATAGCACACCACTGGTAATAAGTCTTCTTGTTCATATGATCAAGAAAATCAGTTTTCTGTATTGGGTTTTGGGCAATTCTTACATGGTACTTATGTGTTTCATTATTTATTCTATATATTTTATAAAATGTTTAATGTTTACTGTTTTCATACAGTGACTTACAGTGTAAGATAAAGCCTAATTTTTCGGCTTGTTTTAAAACCTATGGGCTTATATAAGCTTATTATGATATAACATAAGCGGATGAACCTCAAAATAAGCCGAAAAATTAGGCTTATAAAACATAAGCCGAAATGAGATAAGCTCAAAAACAATAAGCTTAAACATACACCCCTCTAAGTTTTTAAATAAATGAATTTGCCAAAAGTTCAAACAACTAATTACCTGATTATATAGGGAGTGACATTTAGGATTACGGCTTTATTGGTTAAAGTAGGAACACTTCATAATGGATAGTGTAGTGCCATGACTGATGAGATGTGTTTGAAGGATTTAACTATTATTCTACGAGTAGTTTAATACTGCTAGAGTTCGTAGTTTATAAGGGTCTTCGCCTTTTGATCTGAAAGAATTCGTTGCGGATTTCTATGTTGTGGGTACTTCAGTTTGTTAGTTGACTTGGGAATTATAAATATTGTTATTGCATTGTTCTTAAGTACTTTGTTCATTACTTTGATTAATTACCGTTACGCTTGTTATTGTAGGCACTGTCGTTTAACGTTTCTTTTTGTAAGTTGAAGCTTACCAGTGTTATTTTTTACTATTTGTGACTTTGAGTTTTTTTAAAACTGTATGTCCTTAAAACCTTATAAAATGCGCATCAAACATGGATACTTAATTCATTAGCTATTAAAATCTATTTGCTGATCATCAATCAAAGAGCCCATGTAGGTATTGGTCAATTTTCACTATTAGTCGTTCACTATTTATACTGTCAAAGTGTGCCAAAAATCAAGGTAGTGGGTTAATGGTTTCAACACTTTGACATCCAAATCACCCCACTCTTTCCCTTATTCTTGTTGGCCAGGTCGTCCACAAACACACATGTTAGAATTAACTTGGGCATAGTAGTCTTTATCAACTACTGTTTATTAGAATTTAAGCAAACATATAGGTAGATTAACACTTCCTTCTTGATAACCATAAAACTACGCCGTAAGCTATGCCTAATGTATAAAGGTGTAATATGGTCTTTTGCATTTGAGAATTGCTATTTTATTCCTATTGCATATACTTAAGATTATTTTCAAAGAGAGGTTAAGATTGAGAAGAAAAGTTTGAATAAGTTTGATGCAATGAAGTGAAAGTGTAAAGATAACTTACTTGAGTATTAAGCGGGTATAAAGCAATGTGTTGGTCAACCTATTGAAGTTTTGGTTGTGTAAGTTGAAAAATAGGTTATGCGTAAGTTAAAAAGGTTTTTGGCATTGTAGGAATAAGTTGAATAATGGTCATTTCAACAAAAGTAACTCATAAGGAATTAAGGATTTTAGTACCTTTCTTTTTATGGAAACACGAGCCGTAGTAGGGGTTGTCCATTGGTTGGTTTTCTAGGTTTTTCGATTTGGGATTTTTACTAGGAAGAACCGAAACCGAACAAAAAACTGAATTAGGATGCGGATTTAGAAGAATTATGGACACATTAATGAATCCGGGTTTGGTTTTGATGTGGTTGAGTCCCGGGCATTGTAGTTTGGACTAATCCATTATTATGCGCCAACTGTCAAGTGAACATGTGTGTTTGTGGCAGACTTGGCAACAAGAATTAGGGAATGAGTGGGGTGACTTAGATGTCTGCCTGAGTGTTGAAACCATCAACCCGCGACCTTGGCACTTTTTGTGATCATGGTACATCACCATTTTGACCATATAAATAAGGTGTTTCGTACCACATAGTAAACAACCAATAGTAGAAGTTGACCAATAACTACCTCTATTTGATTGAACCATATATTAACCACTTCCGCAATTTAATCGTTGATACTACCAGTGATCAGCTCCCTATGCCTGAAACTAAACTATAGCCATTATTATAAATATGCAATGCCTGGGGTTGAAAGTTAAATTATAAGCATTCTGTTCAGTGATTTTAGCAACGGACTCTTTTGAATCAAGAGACGAAGACCCTCAATAGTTCATATCAACTATGACCTTGTGCAGTATTAAATTTAAATAATCAGATTTTTCATTGCAGTAACAAAAATAAACCTACATTTTTGGTTTTCTGAATGGAAGATAAGAGCCTGAAAGAACACAAGAAATATGCTGCTGATATCGAATCAATATCGAAAGCGCAGGCGCTTATAAAACCATATGTTCATGTAACTCCAGTCCTATCTTCAGAGACCCTAAACATAATTGCTGGAAAAACTTTGTTTTTCAAGTGTGAATGCTTCCAAAAGGGGTAAGAAATGTCTTATCCGTTTTCTTTATTTTGTTATTAGACGTGGAAAATTGGGCGGCTTAAATAACAAGCCAAAGTATGCAACTTCTATGTAGGGGTCCAATGTTAACCGCGTTGGGTTAACTTTATTCAATTTTTGTCCATTTTTTTTTTCAGTATCTTCAAAAATAGTCAGTGTGTCATTTATGATTACAAAAATTATATTACTTCACTAAAGATATCTGTATGGGTCGAAAATTTCCGTCTATACTGGAAGTAGCATACTTTGCTCATTACAATGGAATTTGGCATGCTTTTCTCAAGCTGCTTTCTCTTTAATGTTTATCAGTGGAGCTTTTAAATTCCGAGGTGCATCAAACGCTATATTTTCTCTCAGTGATGAACAAGCAACCAAAGGAGTTGTAACTCACAGCAGGTATAATGCTATGCAGAACAGAGTATTTGTTAAGCGCCAAACATATTTTTTCTCAACTTTCAAATTAGTTGAAGTTTGTTAACTGTCCAAGATTCATTTATAAGCATTGCAGAACATAGTATTTGTTATCTTTGTAACAACAGCGTTATCTTTATAAATATAAAGAAGTATATGTTTGAGTATTTGACCTTTTCATTGGTTGTATTTGACTTTTTATAGCAAACTAGCAATCGATCTTGTGTAAAAGATAGTTATTAGCTTCTAGCAATATTTTTTACTCTGATTCTGTTGGATTTTAGTGGTAATCATGCTGCAGCACTGGCTTTGGCTGCAAAACTGAGAGGAATTCCCGCATATATAGTTATACCAAACAACGCTCCTAAATGCAAAGTTGAAAATGTGAAACGTTATGGAGGTCAGATCATATGGAGTGAGGCGAATATGCAATCTAGAGAGGAAACAGCAAACAAGGTATTACACGAAACTGGTGCTGTTCTTGTTCATCCGTATAATGATGGTCGTATCATAAGGTATTGAAGTAACTACAATTTCATCCCATTGTGTCTCTCTTTCATTGCAAATAAATTAAAAGTATTATACAACAAGTTTTTTATTGTTTTGTTTCAGTGGCCAGGGTACATTGTCACTCGAGTTTCTTGATCAGGTCCCGCAACTAGACACCCTAATAGTTCCAATAAGCGGTTTGTATATACTGTTATCACTTTGGTTCTTTTGTTCGGTTGTCGTTTTTTTCTTTATCTTGTTGTGATGTAAATTAGAAACCTGTAGGTGGTGGTTTGATATCTGGAGTCGCGATTGGAGCTAAAGCCATTAATCCTGCCATACGCGTCGTGGCTGCTGAGCCTAAAGGAGCTGATGATGCTGCACAATCAAAAGCATCTGGTAGAATCATAACCTTGGCTCAAACAAACACTATTGCTGATGGTCTTCGAGCTTCCCTTGGTGATCTCACTTGGTAATATATAACCTTTTCAACCATACCTTAGATCAATTATTGTCATATCTGGTTTTGAGTTCAAATTTGGCCTTGTGTTCATCAACGTGTGAGTGACTGAAGTTTAATTTTTGTTAATGCAGGCCCGTTGTACGGGATCTTGTTGATGATATTATAACCGTGGAAGATAAAGAGATTGTTGAAGCTATGAGATATTGTTATGAGATACTTAAGGTTGCAGTCGAGCCTAGTGGTGCTATAGGCCTTGCTGCAGTTCTCTCGGATAGTTTTAAGCAAAATCCTGTTTTGAAGGATTCTCAGAACATTGGGATCGTTCTTTCGGGAGGTAATGTGGATCTAGGTGTTCTGTGGCAGTCACTGAATAGCTGATAATTTGTTTATTCTATCCAACCGGAACTTTTGTACCTTAAACCATGATTGCCAAACGCTCATATATAAAATCATTTTTTAGTTTAGCAGCCTCTCAATTTTTTTATCGCGGGAGTTCATTTATTTTTTTCTCTTAGGCCATTTTAAGATCGAGGAACCGTTAAGCTTAGAGTTAACAGTTCCTGACTTATTTACTTTTTAAACGGGTTGTTGAAAGTTTGTATGTAATTACTCGCCATTCAGTTAACTCTAACGGGTCAAAGGACTAAAGAGTGGTGCAATGTGTATTATCAATGCTTCTAGGCTTCTAGCCGAATAGCACACTAGCTGTAACTAAAGGCCGATATGGTCCACGCTAAAACAACTCGTTTTGACCTATTTTGCGACCTCTAGTTCAGATAAAACCACTCGTCAATGCTTAATAATCTGACAGCAATATACGAAATCCATGACAAATAAATAGACAATAAAGCATTTAAATACTAGAGGGCTAAACAGAGTGGTGCATATCCAAACTATTTCCATTCATGAGTGTGTTACAATACTTTACTGTAATGTCGGCCGCAACGACTGTCCCTTCTTGATCCAAGCTTGTGCTTTTTCTTGTCGACACGGTTTGAGATACAAACTTCCACGAAATAGATCGTCGACTAACATAGGATAAGATACAAGTTATGGAACATGGATCATTACTAAGCCAAAAAATGGTTGCAAGAAGTTCTAAAATGTCACGAAATTCATTTTCACTTTATATAATTTGATGTAATCGGTGTTCATCAGTATAGAGCGACTTACCATGACAACAAACAAAATCACTGCTTATTTTACATATGATCGTTGTAGTTGTTTGAGCGTCACTACTTATTCTTGATCTTGGAACTCATCTTCATGGTACCATATCTTATCTAAATTAATGATCGACTTCCCTTATCAGAACGCTTGTTGTATGTGGGCGTGGTTTCAAATATTTGAAGGCTTTTTGCCACTTTTCGAAGCTCCATCTTCATGACTTTACCTGTTCCAGTTTTTGGTAGCTCTTTTACAAACACTACCTTCTTTGGTACCATAAATTTTGGCATATGTTTTAGGCAATACACCAATATTTCGCTTTCAGTTGTGCTTCCTGATTTTTTTAGCACTACAAAAGCGCAAGGGCTTTCGCCCCACCTTGGGTGAGGCATTGCTACCACTGCTGTTTCGAGTATGGTGGGGTGCTTGAACAGAATAGACTCTATTTCCACACTACTGATGTTTTCTCCGCCTGAAATAATCACGTCTTTGGACCTGTCTTTGATTTCAATGTATCCGTCCGTATGAATAACCCCAACATCTCCAGTCCAGAACCATCCTTTCTCAAAGGCCTTCGCAGTCTCCTTCTCATCTTTCAAGTACCCTTTCATGATGCTGCTTCCTCGAAGTACAATCTCTCCAATAGTGGTCCCGTCATGTGGAACACTTTCCATCGTTTCCTTGTTTCTAACATTTACATCAGCAAGGCTGAGTATACTGACACCTTGGCGGGCCTTCAATCTTGACTGATGATCTTTTGGAAGTTGATTCCACTTGGTTTGCCACTCACACACAAGGGCAGGTCCTGTGGCCTCGGTGAGGCCATATGCATGCATTATGTGGAATCCAAGATCCTCCATCGTCTCCAAAAGTGCTGCAGGAGGTGGTGCTCCTCCAGTTAGTATGTTGATCTTAGAGGTTATTTCACGACGCTCATGGGGCTTGGCTTCAATAAGGATATTAAAGACAGCAGGAGCACAACACATGTGAGTCACCTTGTGCTCAGAGATACTCATGTACATTTCCTCGGCAGTGGTTTTGCGTAAGCACACATTGGTGCCCCCTTTTGCTGCTACACCCCATGTGAGTGTCCACCCGTTGCAATGGAACATTGGTAGTGACCACAAGTACACCGCCTCTGTACTCATTTCCCATCCATTAATCAAGCTCATCGTGCTCAGAAAAGAACCACGGTGGCTATACACCACCCCCTTGGGGTTAGAGGTGGTTCCAGAGGTGTAATTCAGTGCAATCGCATCCCATTCGTCCTCAAGTTCTTCCCCATGGTAGTGTGGATTACCGTGGTTAATGAGTTGCTCATACTCCCACTGGCCAAGACGAACCCCAGTTGGGGTATCAATGTCATCAATCACGACCACCAAAGGCATATCATCTTCGACTATAGAGCACTCCTTCAATTCCGTGCGCAACAAGCGTAGCGTCTCAGAGGCTAAGGGAACGTATTCATAGTCAACAAAGAAAATCTTGGCTTCAGAATGACGAAGAATGGTGGCTATGTTTCTAGCATCTAGCCTTGTGTTGATTGCATTGAGCACACCTCCTGCCATTGGCACTCCGAAATGCATCTCATATAACGCGGGTACGTTTGGTGCCAGCACTGATACCTATAATCATATCAGTTAAATCCTAAAATCCATTGATGTTGAAACGCTGCATAATTTTGTATAAGTAACTTACAACATCGTTCTTAACAACGTTAAGGTTACGAAGGGAGGAGGCAAGACGACAACAACGTTCATAAGTTTGGCGCCAAGTAAATCGGACTCCTGCGTAGACGACGGATGTTCGGTTGGAATAAACCATGGAGGCTCTCTTGATGAATGTGAGAGGAGTGAGAGGGACATAGTTTGCTAGACACTTTTGAAGTCTGTTCATTATACCTCTATTGGTTTTAACTTGAAGAAGACACTACAAACTAAATACTGTACCTGTGACAAATCTCTCTGTAACCATTTATTTAAATTTAACATGCATGGTTGATGTACGTAGCTCACACATAAAGGACATGCATGGTTGATGTACGTAGCTCACACATAAAGGACATGCATGGTTGATGTACGTAGCTCACACATAAAGGGGGGGCTATATATACGTGATATATTTCAATTATGGCATGTTAATTGGTAGAGCATCCTACCCTATATATATAGTACGTACTTGTTAATTGCTTGATTGCTTCCATCAAATTCAATACGTGTTTGCTTCAAGTCAATACAATTACACAACACACAACACACGATTATTGTTCCATGTAAATTAATAAGGTACTTATTGTAGGTGTAAGAGTCATGCAATGTAAAATACTTAAGGGTTAATCAATTGAAAATATGAAATGAGATAATAAGAAAACAACGAACATAAACATGTTTTATTTATATATGAAAGAAATAATAAGATAATACATGAATTATTTGATAATTAATTGAGTTTGTAACAATTAAAATAATAAATGTTTATGCGTTGTCATCTTTAATTTTGATGTTCTTGAATAGCTAATGATGTCTGTGAGCGCTAATCAATTTAATAGCCAATATTTATTCCGTGAACACCTAATAGCCCATAAAAAATGTAAGTAAAAGTAGATTGTGATTCATTATGGTAAAAAAAAAAAAAGAATGTGATATGTATATTGTACATACCTTTTAAACCTTAATCATAGACCTTGAAGTACTTTTTTGTAGACGACATTTGCAGTAGTCAGTTTTAGAGATATTATCATCCTCATCACAAACGACAACCTTCAAACCTCTTTTGCTTTTAAATCTTGAAACCACAACATATAGTTGTTCATGTGTGAAAACAGGACGTGGCAGATACACACCAACTTTAGAAACAGATTGACCATGGCTTTTGTTAATTGTCATGACAAATGAAACTGACAGAGAAAATTGTTTCTTGATGTTCTTAAGCGATAAACGTTTATCGGACGGAGTAATTCTCAACCTCGGTATGATAACCTTTTTTCCAAAGTATGTTCCATTAATGATTGTGCATGAGTAAAAGTTCTTGTTAATTTAAGAACTTGGTGTCTTGTTCCATTCCAAAATTCATTTGCTTGATTAATATTTCTCAAAAACATTATCGGGACTCCCACTTTTAACGCAAGTTTGTGGTTTGAAACACCTGAGAACTTCAATCCATTGATAAATTCTGATGAGAAAATGGATTGATCTATGACGGCCCCACGTTCAGTTTTATTAATGTTGTCGCAACTTAAGTAATCCATTTCTTCTCCAGGAAATTTGTCCAACAAATGATCATTTATAGTGTCCACGACTTCATTCGTGGAGCAAGAATGACCTTTTTGGAAGTATGACAAATCATTTATGTTATCCAAAATGTTTGGATAAGTAAACTCAATAATAGATGTTACCGGGTCATCAGCCGCATCTATAAGAATTTCGTCGGACATATCTATCGAAACCTCTCCGTCGTTTGCTTCTCCAAGCTCTCCGTCTCTGACTTTCAATATGCATTATGCAAATTCCCGTATTTTGCTCACATCTTCAAGGCGTGCGCCCACAGTCAGCCTCATGTTCGCGGTTAACTTAAGAACTTTGCAATGATCCTACAAGTAAGATTGTTTTAAAGATGAACTAACAATGTCTTGCCGTGAACCTGGAATAACAAGGAGAACCTGCCTAAAATCACCGTCAAAGACCATTGTCATGTTTCCAAAAGGTTTTTCACATGTGTCATACCTGCTCTTACGTATTATGTCTCTTAAAGAGTGATTTAAGGCCTCAAAACAAAGCTTATTTGCCATAGGCGCTTTATCCCAAATAATAAGTTTACATCTCTTTAACAATGCTTCCAGATCACTTTGAGGACTTATGGAGCAAGTAGAAGTCTCATCAACATTGATATCATGGAGTAACAATATTGACTTATTATCTCTAACAACGCTCCCAGATCACTTTGAGGACTTATTTTTTCGTCAAAGTTTCATATGTGGTTACACGACGATAATATCATGGAGTAACAATATTGACTCATTATCTCTAACATAATTTTACTACGTACTATTAGCTTATGGCGGCCATACCATAAACATGTTATGATGTTAAAAAATTCTAAATATGTCCACTTTTAAGTGAAAAGGTTAAGTAAGAAATGCACTTTGTAGTACTTAAGAACTGGTATACAATGCCTTTAAGATATACATGCATTGATGAACAATAACATTGTTATGGAACATGAAATAAAAGATGTAAACAAATCAAAGATGTAAACACACTTTCAAGTAAAAGGTGTTAGGGGAGATATGCGGCCCAAGCCCGACTTGTGGGTTTGTGGTCCATTAGAGTTTCATTATGTATTTACCTATATATATCTCAATAAAACGTATCTCCCAATCTGTTTGGGTGTGTATCGAGACTTGACTATGAATTAAAATAAATGGGGCTTTACATAAGTTCTTACAAAAAATTTAAATGAATGGTATCATAGTTTCTTATGTGCCGGAATGTGTTTAACAAATCAAAGATGTAAACGGCCCAACGTTTTGAATCCATATTCTTTGCAAGTTTATTTTAGTTCATAAATTAAAATAGAAATAATAGATATGCCTAAAACTTGGACCTAGGCCTATCTATCATTTCTTAAATTAAAAATGTGGCTAACTGAACAATTATTCAAATGGAAAAGTCTTTGGACGAATTTTTGTGTTGTTTATAGTATATTATAATGCATGTAAAAGCCAAACATCATTCTAAGCCTAACTCCTAACAAAAAATTAAGATAAGGAGCTTCAATCAACATGTGTCACTTCTTAACAAACTTCAAACTTAACTCCTAACCACTAAAAAGTAAGATAAGGAGCTCCAATTATAAAGTGACATGTGTTACTTCTCAACTAAAAATTCATCTTTATTTTCAAATTGAAATATCTTTTTATCTATTTTTTTATAATCTAATTTCACCATGTTTTCTAAAATTTTATGCTCTTTAATTCAACATCAATTTTCATATATTTTTATAAGTTTTTAGTTTTTTTATTTTTCTTGGGTTTATTTTATTTTAATTTAAATTTTTACAACTTTAACCTTTAGTTCAATCAATACAATCTTCATTAATCAAAATCATATACTTTTGAGGGAGTGTTTGACGTGTAAGAGATTGCGAGGGTATTCTATATGCGGGAATAATGATGTCACGGGAAAGCTACGGGTAACCCAAACAAACACATTCAAGTAACACATATACATTCGAAGTGTTGTGAAACGAATTCACTAAACGGGTAAGCAAACACATATAACTATACGTATCGCCGCCGCTGTGCGCGGTTATCCGACTAGTTTATGGTAATACAAATAAGCCGTAAAAACGTTTATTTATATTTTACGATCTTCTAATGTTTTGTCGATAACAAACGTAAAATCATTTTAACGAAACAAATAAAATACGTAAATGGTTTGAACTAATAGTTTCTAACATATTCACATTTTCACATAAAACACTAAAACAAGTATAAGTGATTTTATGATTTAATATTACATATGTACAACAACTAGTGTTTACATATTTGGTTAAATATACACATAACTAGTATGTATTATATTGGGTAATATAAATGGGTAGAAACTTAAGTATCATAACCCATTGGGCAAATACATTGAATGTAGTTGGGTACAACCCAAAGCCCATGACCCATGGAGCTTGACCCATAACCCATTGCATGACATCATGCTTATATCATACATGGATAATATCCATAACCCATGGATCAACCCATACCCAAGTGACTAAGTGAATTGCACTCAAGAGATACATTGTATCTAGCCAAAGATCCATGGATCAACCCATGAACCATGCACCATGCACCATAACCATAATACCCATGGGTAAAGGGGAGAGTCCCACGGATCCCTAGCTTTATGCTAGACGGATCCCTTGAGGAAGGGATCCGTGGGATTCGGGGAACAGTAGATTTTTTCTTCTATAAATAGTGAGCCATTTCTTCATTGTTTCTCACCCCTTTCTAACACACTTTCTCCCTGAGTTAAAAACTCACTAACCTCAGATCCAAGAGATCTATGTTTGTAGTTTTGTTTTTGTGTGATCTTCTAGGTTCCTCTTAAAGGCAAGATCACCACCTTTGAAGTCGAGCAAGCTCAAGTCCATGAGTTGCCATGCTTCCTCATCATCAAGACTACTGAAGTCTTCTTGTTGATGATTGTTTTCTTTTCTAAGAAGTGTTGAAGACATTTGTGAATGGTGTCTCAAGTGTCAAGACGAAGATATTAGTGAAGGGTATCTATCGTCCATATCATAAGCACTTGTGATAAGTGCTTAGAAGTCAAGACTAGAAGCATTAGTGAAAGGTGCTTAGAAGTCAAGACACAAGACATTAGTGAAGGGTGTCTTGTAGATCTAGTTAAAGGCATTAGTGAAAGGTTCCTTAGATGTACATTCGATATGGTGTGTTTCGATGTACAAGATAGATTAGTACTAGATCCAAGGATATTGATATCCTTGATGATGTTGTAAAGGAGTAGATCTCCTTTGGGATTAGTCGTTGGTGTAGTGTTTGGTAGTAGTTCCTCCATTGAAATGGAACTAGGTGCTTAGCCTAGTACCTAATAAAGGGTAGGTGACGTTGTGTAGGTGTAATTCACCTTGGAGTGAAAGAACTAGGTGCTTAGCCTAGTACCTAATAAAGGGTAGGCGACGTTGTGTAGGTGTGGTTCACCTTGGTGTGAAAGAACCCGGTGGTTAGCCTAGCACCGTATAAAGGGTAGGCGACGTTGTGTAGGTGTGGTTCGCCTTGGTGTGAAAGAACTCGGTATTTAGCTTTGTACCGGAAAAAGGTTAAGCGACGTTGTGAAGGCTTCTCCGCCATAAGGAGATTGGTGTAGTGATTACGAACTCTCGCGTAGGTGACTCGGGGAGTGGAGTAGGGCAAGGAAGGTGTCCTTGTAGCCGAACCACTATAAATACTCGCGTTGTGGTTTTGTGCTTCTTACTCTTACCTTTTCATTACATACCTTTATATGCTTGTGTAGAAAACTAGAAGGGGGGGTTGAATAGTTTACCGATTAAAAACTTTGTTTTGAAACTTATTGAAAAGATCAATTGATATTGATCTTAGATATGTTAATGAAATATGCAGGCAATATGTAAAGAGTAAATAAGGGAAGAAATGATCAAACCACAACAAGTTGTTTATAGTGGTTCGGTCTACAAGGACTCTTTTTCCTTGCCCTACTCCACTCCCCGAGTCTCACACTCGAGAGTTTAACTTCACTAGTCAACAAGCTCCTTTCACCGGCGGAGAAAACCTTTACACTTCGCTTACACTATTTCCGACACTAAGTTAGATGTCGAGTTCTTTCCAAGGGTACAACTACTCCCACACACAATCTATTTTGAGGACTAAAATACTAACTACTCACACTCACAAGATTATGATGGTTTAATACAACAATGAAGTATGAATCAACACTAGATCATACAACACTAAACAAACAAGACTTTCAACTTCTCGTTTGAAGCTTGAATGTGACTTGATCTTCTTTGCTACAAAAGAGATCACTACTATGATATGAAACTGAGTTAGAAAGGTTAGAGAGAAGATATGTATGAGAGTATAATAGAAAGGGATGAAAAACTACTTGGTTTGGCTTTGCTATTTATAGCCAAAATGGACAGGAGCGTCCACGGACCACGGAACCCTTAAAAGGGTTCCGCCCGTGTACCATTTTGGTACCGCCAGGTCTGACAGCCAAGATATCAAAATCTTTGCTAAAGTCAACTATATCTAAGTGAGATTGTGTAAGACATGAAGAGTACAAATCCACACAAAATATCCAATGAAATCTTTCAATGATTTCCATGATGCATCACATGATGTCATACGTTGTATTTCTATTTTTAGAAATATGCAAGTACTTAAGTAGTGTTTGGTTTTAAGAACCTAACACATTCTAAAAACTACTATCATACATAATGATTAGAGTCATATCAAGATGCCACTAATCATACATGTAAATGCTTGAATGATGAATATATTGTTTGAAAAAACTTGTTTTAATATCTATTAAACTTGACAAGCTTTAAGCTTTTATACAAATTAAATTTACTTTTGTTGTTAACAAAACTTAGGTAAAGATCAAAAATATAAATAACGTTTAATGACGATATTTGTATTAACAATCTCCCCCTTTTTGTTGAGGACAAAATATAAATTTTATTTTTATAAAAGATACAAAGTTTGTGCAAGAGTTGTAAAAATATTAGTTTTATAACTTGAAAAGGAAATGATAATGCAAGTGTATGATGTTTGACTTTTTCATAAAGTCAAAGTATTCACTAGTTGATGCATGATGTTGACTTTTTCAGAAAGTCAAAGTATGCAGTTGACTTTTTAAGAAAAGTCATGTATTACCAATGAAGTATCATGTTTGACTTTTTCATAAAGTCAATGTATGAAGTTTGACTTTTTCAGAAAAGTCAAATATAACCAAGTTCTATATTTTCTCTCCCTTTTTGTCTGAACAAAAAGAAGAGGCGATGCGGAATGTAATGAGCCCGAGCCATTATCTCCCCCTTGATCAAAGCTCCCCCTAAATTGGGTGCTTAATGGGAAGATACATGGATTGTGAAAATAAAGCTACAAAAAAATGTTAGTAATAATGATCATTCACAAGCATTTCCAAATACTATGTAAAAGTGCCAACACTATAATAAAACACCATTCATTAGTTAAAATTTTCATGAATAAAGATCATGAAAAGAGAACACAATGATGTGTTTTAATACAAGAAAAAGAAAATAATCCAAAGAAAAGAAAACTTAGAAATGCTAATCTATGACCATCCTAATGAGATGGTGGATGAGAAAGAGCGTTGAGGCGCTCAAGGATGTGATTGAGGATGAACCTCATTTCCTCTTGGAAGTCATGGACCATAACCCGGGTCCTTTCCACGGTTTGGGCCGTTTGCTCACAAGTTGAGCAACCATGCCTAGGGGTAGTATGTTTGGGAAGGTTGTGGTGGTGGTATAGTAGATGTGTTGGTGGTGTTGGGAATGTTTGGGGTGGTCATGATGGAGGCAAGCAAAGCATTTTGCATTTGCATAGTCTCACTTAAGTGAGAATCCACCATGCCTTTGAATTGGTGGAGGTTGTGGAGTTCCGCTTGAATCTCCTCTCTAGTGGGATTGGCATCCCACATGCACTCCTCAATGTCCTCAAGATGAGGGGACATTGATGTTGGGAGTGGATGATCCCCATACAAAGGACCATGAATGTCTTTGTGAATGGGGTGGAAAAGAAGAGGTTTTGGCCCTAGTGGGGCGTTTGGGTCAAAAGATGACCTTGGTGATTCATGAGCTATTTGCTCAATTGTGCCAAAGGATGGCAATGGTGGTGGATGATTTGGCCTAGGAGGCAAGTCATCCAAGTCCTCCAAGAAAGGATTTGGTGAAGTTGGTGGAGTGGAAAATAACTCCATAGGAATGAGAGTAGGAGACCTTGGTGGTGAAGGTGGTGAGGGTGTCTTGGATGTTTGGATGGGTGCCGGAGGAGGTGAAGTTGGTGTTTTTGTAGGTGGTGGAGTGGTGATCACAATGTGTGATTGAGTAGGTGTAGCCAAGGTAAGGTTTGTATCATCTCGGATTGGAGATGAGATTGTGAGTGGAGAAGACTCGGATGAAGAGCTAAGGTTAACGAAGCAACAAGGCCTCACACTAATTCTAGCGGTTTTCTTGCAAGGTTTAGGAGAGGATTTTGTCATTTTTGACTTGTGTTTTTCTTTGCTAGATAATGGTAAGAATGAAGAAGATGTGAGGATGATCATGGTAAAACCTCTCAATTTATAGAAGTGAAAAATTATGGAGAAATGTGTTTGATTTGATGTTAAACCATTGAAGAGATGAGGTTCCTAATGATTTGAAAGTGGGTTGAATGCTAGTCATATCAACCAAGTCAATCCATTCAAGAGAGATGTAGTGAAGAAGAAAAGATTTGCAATAAATGTGTTCTAATGAGTGGAATTTCCTAACAATCAGATCACCCACGGATTTGAAGGTACCAAAAATTTGGTTCCTTCCTTTATGCAAAAGGGCTCCTTGGGTGGATTTTTCAAATTTTTGAATTTTGGTGGGAAATGGATTTCTTATATACCTAAGTGAATTATACTAGTTCTAGTAAGAGTATAAACTAGTTAAGATTGATTTCTAAGTAATGGATAGTAATTTGGAATCACGAAAGAGTCGAAATTCAGAAAATTACCTGGATGATCCACGGCACCAAAAATGTACACGGCCGGAACCCTAAAAAGGGTGCCGTCTGGTCCACCTGTACAGGTACGACGGTACCAATTCACATAAGGGACGGTACCAAATCTTTGGTGCCGTCTGATCCGTGTAGTGCAGAAAAGTAGACAGAGTGAGTTTTTAGGTGTCGGGAACTTTTCCGAAACCTGAAATTTTTCTCAAAAGATGTTACACTAAACATTTCTAGTTAGGAAAAGCAAATAACACATATATAAACATAGTGGAGCATGCATTTTGAGCAAGGCCTAGTGATTTTCACATTATGGTGAAAATGGGTAAAATTTGATAGCATGCTTGTGCTATCCCCCTGCATAAGATTGTTAGAATACATCATTGTTTCAAGTTATATTATCATCCTACATAATAAAAACAACTAAATAGTATCAAACATTAACGATAATGTATTGTTCCAAACACTCCTTAAAGTACCCTCATTTGTCCAACTTCTTGTAAATCTTGTTCATCATCCTACCAAGGCACTTGAACATTCCCTTAGTTTGCTTGAATTCCGCTGATTCATTTTCAATCTCGGGAAGAGACGCATAATACTCATGAGGTGGGAGACGAGAGCTTGGAAGACCATCCTCGGAGCTATTTGATGATGATGATGATGGAGTTGGAGGTTTTGCTCTCTTGCCTTTTGTCTTAGCAACTCGTTCATCACTCAAAGGTACAAAGATGTGAGGGATGAGTTCATTGTGAATGTGCATCCCTTTTGGGGTTGGTGGAATTGGTGCAAAGTTTCTATAGAGACGGGTGAGAAGCATCCCGTATGGAAGAGCAACCGATCCTTGAGTTAGAATATCAATCATTCTCCTAGCGATGTAGTAGGCTAAATTGAATGGTTGTCGGGTGGACAAGTTATAGAGCATGTGACAAAGGCAAGCGTTTATGTGATCCCTATTTCCTATGGTGCTAATGACGTTAGCTCTAAGTAGCTCCTCCCATTTCTTAAATTCGGGTTTAAGTTCATTTAGCTCCATTCCATATGGATCTCGGTTGACCTCTTTTCCCTTTCGGGTAACACGGGTTGTATCACCCTTTGGGTTAAATAGGTGTTCACGGATAACATCCTTATCGGCCAAACGGGTTTGGTAGGGAAGAGTGCGGTCATTGATTGAATCAAGAATGGTGAGTGACCGTTTATCCGAGTAGACACAAGTCCCTCGGTTGGGAATTCCTAGCACTCGAGAAAAGTCGGCTAATGTGATGGTGTAGTCGTTTTGATTAATTCTAAACCTAAGACAAAATTCATCATCGTCTTCATCACTAAAGCCGGACACACTAGCATAGAATTCTAACACAAACCTAGGACAAATTGGTTCATCGATGTCAAGGAGACAATCGAATTGAATGGCGGATAGTTCTTCACGAAGATTGGTATTTTCAAGGAAGGATGAGTGAATGGTTCTACCCTCATGGAAATACCTTGATTCTAGACCCTTAAATATTTCTACTTGATCCTTGGTAAGTCCTTTGGTTTTGTGGTGTTTGGGAATGTAGTTAAGGGTGTCTTTGTGATCATAGAATCTTGCGGCTACTGATAACGCTACACGCGTCGTTCGGGGTCAAAGGAACTTCCTTTTCTTCGAGCAAGTTTTATAACACCCTAGGCAGTGAACCTAATCGTTGTAGTGTAGTAATTAGGGTAAGCCACGGGTATTGATATCGTTCTCTAGGGGAATAGTGTCGTTAGGCTGAATTGTATGTCGATTTAAGTCTAAAGGTGAGGGATGATTATTTTTTTTTATCTTTTTTATGTTTTATGAAAATGGAAAGGTACGAATCTCGGGGTTTGAAGGGGAGGGTGGAATTAGTTGCTAGCCAACTATTCCAAAAGATACTAACTAACTAAGGGATCTACCAGTAACGTGAAGCGTATCTACTTATGATGTATTACTCCTTGCTAGCTATCCAATTCTACCTACTGAATTGTCACGTCCTATTGATGGTTGAATTGTCACGTCCTTATTCCTAGTTGCGTTGTGTGTCTAAGGTTGTAGGGTATGCGGTTCTCCCTAACTCTTTGAATTCACCTTTAAGTGTAGTAAACAAAATCCACTTATTCATTCATAAACTAACTTTAAGGTTATCTTTGATTTAGTAAACGAAATCCACCAAGTCATTCATAAACTATCAAGGATTTATCAAGTGTTAAACACAACGATAGCCTAGTCGCACTTCCTAAGCCAATTACAATTAAGATAAGAGACAACCAATCAAACAAGAGACAGTAGGATGCAAGAATTATAAACTAAACCAATTAGACTCATTGAAATTGTCACGACCTAATGATGAAGATAGACACAAGCATCACTAAGAAATCAATAAGATCTAATTAATTATATACAAGTTTCACACAATCATAAGCAAACACTAGATGAATTAGCCAAGCATAATTAATGAAGAGCAAGCAACAATTATGATAATTGAAGACATACCATAGGATTGGATTAACAAACAAACCATTACAAGATGTTTATGGAGTGGTTGAAACCCTTTAAGTTGCTGGAAAAACACCCACCTAAACCCTGGAATCGGACTTAGGGTTTAGGGCTTACAAAAAGTGAAGTTATAATGTTGTATTTATAGGCAGATTTTCTGTCGGCAAAGAGTGACGGCGTCACACTTATAGAGTGACGGCGTCACAACCATTTTTTCAGCAAATTGTAGATTTTCTCGTTCCGATCGCGTGGGCTTTTGAACCACCTAAATCCGAGTTCGTATGCCAAAGTTATGGCCAAAACAATATCAACTACTTCGTGCACATGCTGAGATAGTCTTGATCAGCTTGTGACATCATTAGGGTTTCGTCTTGGCCAAGTTAATCATGCGACGGCGTCACCTTATGACTGTGACGCCGTCCCCTTCAGCTTCTGACGTCGTCTTGATTGCATCTAGGCCGTCTGAGTAGCGACGGCCTACTCCTTTAGAACCTGACGTCGTCCCTTGAAAACATGCAATTTCGCTTCTGAGCCGTCGCAAAATTCCTTCCCGACGGCGTCGCAGATATGCAGTGACGCCGTCGCCTTATGTTTCAGCAGCTTTGAGTGTCTCGATTCTGACTTTGGCCATTTTCTTCGTATATTCGCGCCTTTTCGTCCAAATAAGCATCATTCCAGCATTTTGCCTTCAAGAGACCTAAAAAGTGAAAAGGAACTATATTAAGCAATAACGGATACAGAAGTGATCGAATAAGGGCTCAAATGACCCCTTAAAAAGGTACCTTTTAAAACCTTATCAAATATCCCTACACTTGGTATTTGCTTGTCCTCAAGCAAATGTGCTTTTAGCCAATTAATTTATAAGTTAGGGGTCATTCAGCATTAATTCAAAACGGTCCACAACACATATAAGCCCCGCAAAAGTCATAACAAGCACGGAAATTACATACTAGCACCTCACATGGGGTGTTTGGATACTCACATCTCTCTCAGGTGTATAAATGAAATATAACAATATAGGAAATGGAAGATAAACACTCATTAACTGGTCCTAGTACATAGATTACCATAGGCTTGAGAATAGATCAAACCTCCATCGCTTTGGCGTAAGCACCTAGGAAAGACTATCAAAGAGGTCTTTTAAAGGGTTGTAACGTTAGGCTTACGGTAGGGAAATGAGGGGTTTGGTGGGATAGGCTATTTAGTGGTGGATAGTCAAAAATCTCTATGTTGCAAGTATACGAAGAATGGCGTTGCTAAGCCAAGACTCGACACTCTAAAAACGAAAATAAACAAACATAATTTAAAAGATAGATGTAGGATGGTAGCCCGTATGGTTTTTTTTTTTTTTTTTTTTTTTTTTTTTTTTTTTTTTTTTTTTTTTTTGCATACACTTTTACTCTACCATCCTCTACGGTACATCAAAATGATAGGGATTTATAGACACATCCCTACACTTGAGTTTTTATTACTCTAACACTAATTTGACCCGAATTGAAAAGATCAAAACACTTGGAGTACATTATTATGCAAACAAAGGGAATTTGAGTTTAACGTTCTCTTCCCTATATTTCATAAACTTTAACTTTTCCCATGAATCCCAATCATCCCAAAACTGTATACAAAGGATATGACTCGACTTAGCAACTCATGCAAGCAACCAGATAATTGAACTAAGGGTTTTGGGTGATAACATAAATTTGCACTAAAAGTGAGTGCAATAAAGGTAGGCTAAGGCGATTTGGGTGTATATTTGGGGGTGGGGTGTAAACAATGCTCTTCATTGATATTCCGGAAAAACCGAAACATCACGAGAACCGCGAAAAGGATAAGCTCTGAGGGGTTAACTAGGGGTATCGTGTACTAAAGATGAGTACAACGCAAAGGGTGTGGGGGAATTACTCAACCGATGTGGAAGAAGTAATTATATTACAGGTATCAAACAAGGGTTATCCTAATGCCTCTTATCATTTAGTTATTCCTAACTACACAAGTGTAGCCTCACTTGCGATCTCGGAATGCATCACAAAACAAGTTCTAGAATCTAATATACTACCGGTTCACACTCTAAGCATTAAAGATGAATGCTTTTATTCCTACTAATCTAAGGGCGATCCTCACATTTTGGGTGGAATTTGGGTGGTAAGGGTTTTTGTGCTAGTCATGCAACTTCCTATCCGTGAGACGCTTTTGTTAAGACTAATGGCCCACTCCTATATGTCATGAAAATTTTTAAATTTGGTGCCAAAATTACCCTAACCGACATTTTCTCATGGTTTATTACACAATCACAATTGGACGAAACAAATAATCAAGGATAAGCATAGTTTCAAAGTTCCCGTTTTATTTTCCCTCCCTACACTTAAACTGAACATTGTCCCCAATGTTCCCCGAAAGTATCAAAGATATGATAAAAGAAGGTAATTAAAAACGAAAGAAACTAATACTCCCCTGATTAGCTCGGTAGGATCCGTGTAAAGTGGTGGTTAAACTCTTTTCCAAGAAGAATTTATGCGTGAAAAGCTCCTTCCAATCTTATGTAACTTCTTCTTGATAAATTAAACCTGCACACTTGAAGAAAACAAACAACCCAACGCATCAAACCGAACAAAGAAAAATCAAAACAAGATGTAATTCCAGACTTAAATAAGATATAATGCTTGTGGAATGGATGTTTGAAGATTTTCTAGAAAATTAAGACCTGGAAAATTCCAAAAATTTATAAGTAGCACAGAAAACGAGAAAAAGTTAGAAGTTGTTTCTACTCCTCCTGACGCCGTCAGGTTGCGACTCTGACGCCGTCAGGTTATCATGACAGAAACTGGTCTGCGATTTTCTGGAAAAATTTTTTTATCTTTAAAATCTGGAAAAATTTCCTGCAAAACATCCATTATGACTCGATACAAGCATTTGACTCGAACAAGCACACATGTATATCTTTTAAATAATTGTAATTCTCATGTTCACGTTTTTTTTGAAAACGTGTGTAATCCTCCCTACACTTATCCCTTATGTAAAATATCTTTATATGTAATTAAGACGAGGTTAAAGACAAAATAAAGCATTTTTACAAATTCAAACATGAGAATAAACAATCAATGAAAGATATACGACACACAAATAAAAATGAAAAACAAATACACATGGGTTGCCTCCCAAGAAGCGCTTGTTTTTGTTCGAGTCACGAGCCTGACTCTACCCTTATTTAACAGATAAAGGGGAAGTTTTCCCTACACTTAAGTTTAAGTGCGGGTGATAGTAGCGATACACACCCTTAGGGTGGAAATATGCCACGTGAGGTGAAGGGGGTGTGTGAATGGCTTCATTCATCCTAAAACTATCCGGACTACATTGGTTGATGGGTGGGTCGGTTCCTCGTTTATCTAAGGATGGAAGTAAAGATTGAGGTTGCGGTTCATCAACACTAGGAAATTCCCTAGAACTAAGAGTAAGACTGAGACTACAAGTATTCAAACCTATATTCTCTAGTTGCGTTTGGTTCAAATGTTCTACCTCCATTGGGATTCCTAAAGTCTCTTCTACTACTTCCGGGTAAGTCACGTGTGGTGTGTACGCCTTAAATGATGGTGGAGGTTGTGGAATACCTTGTGGGTCTAGACTTTTCACTTTATCCTCAATCACATCTACATCATCTATATGCTCGTCATGTATTATTTCCTTAGGTCGTGATGAAACCAACTCTAGTAATTGATCCAACTTATGGTTTAATGCTTGGTTGCTTACCATAAACTTTTCATAAATTTGGTCGGTTCTCCTAAGGGCCTCACTAAAAATAGTTTCTAAACACGGAGGTTGTTCACGAAAGTCTATCCTAGGTGAAGGTTCAAACGAAGCATAGGTTTCACTAGATGAGGTATTTTGTGGGCTTGATGGAATGGTGAAATCCTCAAAAGGTTTATGGACTTGGTTACTTTCTTCCCACCATCTTGAATGATCCGCTTTGGTAATATCATAATTTCTTATGAAAAAACCTAATCGCGGATATAGTGGATTCGCGTTCTCCATAATGGTGAACGGAAGAGTCAATGGACAAGTTTTACGAACAAAGGCACAAAGAAGGGGGATAGACTACAAGGAAGCTAATAAAAATTAAAAAAAAATCTCACTTGATAGGAATCTTGTGAGTAGACCTAAACGAGATAGAAATCAAGCCTAAACAATAACTATTCCCCGGCAGCGGCGCCAAAAACTTGATAACGCTACACGCGTCGTTCGGGGTCAAAGGAACTTCCTTTTCTTCGAGCAAGTTTTATAACACCCTAGGCAGTGAACCTAATCGTTGTAGTGTAGTAATTAGGGTAAGCCACGGGTATTGATATCGTTCTCTAGGGGAATAGTGTCGTTAGGCTGAATTGTATGTCGATTTAAGTCTAAAGGTGAGGGATGATTATTTTTTTTTATCTTTTTTATGTTTTATGAAAATGGAAAGGTACGAATCTCGGGGTTTGAAGGGGAGGGTGGAATTAGTTGCTAGCCAACTATTCCAAAAGATACTAACTAACTAAGGGATCTACCAGTAACGTGAAGCGTATCTACTTATGATGTATTACTCCTTGCTAGCTATCCAATTCTACCTACTGAATTGTCACGTCCTATTGATGGTTGAATTGTCACGTCCTTATTCCTAGTTGCGTTGTGTGTCTAAGGTTGTAGGGTATGCGGTTCTCCCTAACTCTTTGAATTCACCTTTAAGTGTAGTAAACAAAATCCACTTATTCATTCATAAACTAACTTTAAGGTTATCTTTGATTTATTAAACGAAATCCACCAAGTCATTCATAAACTATCAAGGATTTATCAAGTGTTAAACACAACGATAGCCTAGTCGCACTTCCTAAGCCAATTACAATTAAGATAAGAGACAACCAATCAAACAAGAGACAGTAGGATGCAAGAATTATAAACTAAACCAATTAGACTCATTGAAATTGTCACGACCTAATGATGAAGATAGACACAAGCATCACTAAGAAATCAATAAGATCTAATTAATTATATACAAGTTTCACACAATCATAAGCAAACACTAGATGAATTAGCCAAGCATAATTAATGAAGAGCAAGCAACAATTATGATAATTGAAGACATACCATAGGATTGGATTAACAAACAAACCATTACAAGATGTTTATGGAGTGGTTGAAACCCTTTAAGTTGCTGGAAAAACACCCACCTAAACCCTGGAATCGGACTTAGGGTTTAGGGCTTACAAAAGTGAAGTTATAATGTTGTATTTATAGGCAGATTTTCTGTCGGCAAAGAGTGACGGCGTCACACTTATAGAGTGACGGCGTCACAACCATTTTTTCAGCAAATTGTAGATTTTCTCGTTCCGATCGCGTGGGCTTTTGAACCACCTAAATCCGAGTTCGTATGCCAAAGTTATGGCCAAAACAATATCAACTACTTCGTGCACATGCTGAGATAGTCTTGATCAGCTTGTGACATCATTAGGGTTTCGTCTTGGCCAAGTTAATCATGCGACGGCGTCACCTTATGACTGTGACGCCGTCCCCTTCAGCTTCTGACGTCGTCTTGATTGCATCTAGGCCGTCTGAGTAGCGACGGCCTACTCCTTTAGAACCTGACGTCGTCCCTTGAAAACATGCAATTTCGCTTCTGAGCCGTCGCAAAATTCCTTCCCGACGGCGTCGCAGATATGCAGTGACGCCGTCGCCTTATGTTTCAGCAGCTTTGAGTGTCTCGATTCTGACTTTGGCCATTTTCTTCGTATATTCGCGCCTTTTCGTCCAAATAAGCATCATTCCAGCATTTTGCCTTCAAGAGACCTAAAAAGTGAAAAGGAACGATATTAAGCAATAACGGATACAGAAGTGATCGAATAAGGGCTTAAATGACCCCTTAAAAAGGTACCTTTTAAAACCTTATCAGCTACCATGGTTATTCCTAACGACAAGAATTGATATGTTAAAAATGAGAATAAACTTTAACGTTTTGGTTCTAGTGTGTGCCTATATGAAAAAAATTTGGAGTTGCGGTTATCTCGACTCATTTTATGCACAAAAATGGTTTTAGTGGGGTGTTTGGCAAATACCTTGAGATAACCCGAATGCTCCTAATTCAATGTGGCTTCATTTGAATATACCCGGGAATGCATATTAGTTATGCAATACCTTTAGTATTCAAGAGCATGCAAGTGATGAAAATTTAACGTTTCTATTTGTATTAGCAATGAAAATAAAAATTGTTTTCCTACAAGTGAGAAGCTTTTCAAAACTTTTGACATGGGGTGTTTGGTTATTTGAATAAGGCCTTATATTCATTATCTATTAATTAGTGGGAAGCATGATTTGTTTATGCAATATGATAATGTAGTACCTAATTTCAATGACTAGTTATGCATTTTGCCAATTGAATTCATATTTGGTATAAAAGCATACATAAAACCCCATGTAATGATTTGTGATAGTTTTGTGCATAAATAAGAATCCTAGACTCAGAATTAAGAGATAAAATGTAGTTAGGATACTTACAATGATGTTATCTTCAGTGATTAGTGAGTGGAAAGGTGTCAATAATGAGCTTGGTTTAATGTTTACACGTTTTGGTAAAGTGGGTTTTGAGGAAGAGGATGTTTAGTATATAGCAGTTTTGCTTCTGTAGACACCACGGACCAGACGGCACCAAATATTTGGTTCCGTCTGTGTTGTCGTTTGGTGCCGTGGCTACAGTAGCAGGTACAAGACAAAAATTGTTTTGTTTTGACTATTCTAATGTTTTGGGCTATGTGTATCCTACATGTTTGGTTCCATTAACCCTAAACCAAGTCTAAGAAGATTAAAAGGTTCTCGTTTAAGAGGCTTAGTTAAGATGTCGGCAATGTTGTCTTCGGAGGATACTTTCTCGATTGAGATGTTTCCCTTTTGAACATTGTCGCGAAGAAAGTGATGACGGATTTCAATATGCTTTGTACGAGCATGTTGAACGGGATTCTTGCTGAGATCGATGGCTCCTTTGTTGTCGCAAAGTATCACAATATCGTTGAGATGAATTTCGTAATCTACGAGGGCTTGCTTCATCCAAAGAGCTTGTTGACATGCTTTTCCGGCTGAGACGTACTCGGCTTCAGTAGTTGAGATAGCTAAGGCCGTTTGCTTCTTTGCAAACCATGAGGTGAGACAATGTCCAACAAAAGTGCAAATACCACTTGTACTTTTTCTATCGACATAATCACCGGCATGATCCGAGTCGGCATACACTATGGTTTCTACACCCGTTCCTTTGGGATACCATAATCCTAAACACGTTGTTCCCTTAATGTATCTAAAGATCCTTTTTAAGGCTTCTAAGTGTGATGCCTTTGGGTTTTCTTGAAAGCGAGCACATAGACAAACACTAAACATAATGTCGGGTCTACTAGCCATAAGATAGAGTATGCTACCAATCATTCCTCTATATTTAGTGTTATCTATGGATTCACCTTCTTCCTCCTTGGTGAGTTTGGTGTCCGAGGACATGGGTGTTTTAGTTGGTTTGGAATCTTCAAGACCAAATTTCTTAAGCATGTCTTTTATATATTTAGATTGGTTAAAAAATATGCCATCTTCTAGTTGTTTAATTTGAAGTCCTAGAAAGAAATTTAACTCACCCATCATACTCATTTCACACTCGTCGTGCATGATTTTAGAGAAATCATCACATAGCTCTTGACAAGTTGATCCGAATATAATGTCATCAACGTATATTTGAACAATGATAATATGTGATTCCTTTTTCTTGGTAAAAAGAGTATTATCTACTAATCCCATAGAGTATTTGTTATCAATAAGAAAAGTCTTAAGTCGGTCGTACCAAGCTTTTGGTGCTTGCTTAAGACCATACAATGCCTTTTTGAGTTTGAAGACATGATGTGGTTTCTCAAAGTCGGTAAAACCGGGAGGTTGAGCAACATACACTTCTTCGTTAATAAACCCATTAAGGAAAACACTTTTAACATCCATTTGAAATAATTTAAAGTCATAAGCACATGTATAAGCAAGTAATATTCTAATAGATTCGAGTCTAGCTACCGGAGCATAAGTTTCATCACAATCAATACCTTCTTGTTGATTATAGCCTTGTGCAACAAGCCTAGCTTTGTTTCTAGATACTATACCATTTTCATCCATTTTATTTCGAAAAACCCATTTCGTTCCAATTATGGTTTGATCTTTAGGTTTTGGAACTAATTTCCAAACATCATTTCTAACGAATTAGTTTAATTCTTCTTGCATGGCAATTACCCAAGATTCATCTTTTATTGCTTCATTTATGTTTTTCGGTTCTATGGTGGATACGAAACAAAAATAATTACTTTGATTTTGGGCTTGTGACCTTAAGGTTCTTTGATTAAGTTGTCCTATGACCTTTTCTAAAGGATGACTTTTAGATTCCTTGATGTTTATAATTTCCTTATTTAATGGTTCATCTTCCTTGTTATCATTAATTTGACTTTCTATTATTTGACTTTCAACTAAGTCATCATCTACCAAAAGTGATGTCTTAGAAGGAGGTGGACTTTCGTCAAATGTTATGTTCAACGATTCCTCGACTATTATTGTTTCTTTGTTAAGGACAATATAAGCTTTGCTAGTTTGAGAATAACCCAGAAATACACCTTCATAAGACTTTGGGTCAAACTTGGTGAGATAGTCTTTAGTATTAAGAATGAAGCATTTACAACCAATGACTCTAAAATATCCTAAAGTTAGCTTTTTACCTTTGTAGAGCTCATATGGTGTTTTGTTTAAGAAAGGACGTATTAAAACTCTATTCAAAATATATGTAGAAGTGTCAACGGCGTTGCACCAAAACTTTTGAGGAATCTTTTGTTCATTAAGCATTGTTCTACTCATTTCTTGAATTGTTCTATTTTTACGTTCTACTACTCCATTTGATTGAGGTGTTCTTGGAGCGGAAAAGTTATGTGTTATACCATTTGTATTACAAAAGTTTCCAAATTGAGTTTCGTTGTCAAATTCACGACCATGATCCGTTCGGATCGACACAATTTTAACACCTAGTAGATTTTGAATTTTCTTGCTAAGAATTTCAAATTTATCAAAAGCTTCATTTTTGGTTTTCAAAAACAACGTCCAAGTAAACCTTGAGTAATCGTCTACTATGACCAAAGTGTATAAGTTGCCTCTGTAGCTTCTTATAGCGGATGATC